>CM046031.1:19141093-19484596 GCA_025215565.1 Flaveria ramosissima | reverse complement strand
GTTACCTAGAACACACAAGTACATAAGTACGTGTACACATAGAAACTCAATAATCCTAGGTTAATCTAGTTGACCCGTTTGACCCGTTGATGACATATTAGTTGAAATATAGTTTAATTATATATGATAACTTAACATACAAGAGTATCATGCAATTTATCCATGCGTATCACATTATCAACCTAGGTTCTACCTAAGCCATCATGCCACATTAGATCATCATACACTTATGAAAATCTCAAACAATCATCATGCTTAATATATATATAAATACATCACAACAAATAATTCATACGCGAAGACTAATCATGCACCACATGCCATGAGAAGCCACTCACGACTCACATCCTAAACCCTGCCAATCCTACTAAGTAGGGCCTCAGATTCGCACGCGTGTATGACAATCATAATCACATTCATTCATTTAGTTCATTCCAACCAACATACAGTGACCATCAATTCCAATCCCAAACATGATCTCCTAATCACTAACCATAACCCATCATCATGTATGATCAACAAAACCTATACTTCTTACATGATCAACCAAGCATCCATAACAACTCAATTACACATTCTATCACAACAAACATCATCCACAATCACTCTAACATGATCTTAACATCACAAGCATGCTCAATTCATCACATCCAAAGTTCTACAAAAATAAAGTTTCCCTTTTGGGAAAGAAACACCCAAAAGTGATCTAGCATCCAATTTAATCATAATTTCAACAATTATATACCTAATCAAGTTCATAGCATTCATTCTAACATGTTAATCATCTCCAAAACATCCAAATTCCCAAACATCATACACAAAAGTTTCTACTTTTAGTAAGTCATGACCAACATCTCAATTTCATGGATTTTCTTGCACAATTCAATTAAACTAACATTTAAGCATTACATCTAACATCTTAGCATCATCAAATCACGAATTCCAAGAACAAAAAGTTTCCTCTTATGGCAATGTATGAACTAGATGATCAAACCATAGATTTCTTGCACAATCAACATAATCTAGCATTCATACAACCTAACTAACATCATATAATCATCTAACAATCATCAATTTCATATTATCATCATCAATTTCGAAATTAGGGTTCATCTTCATCAAAACAAAGAACAACCAATCAAAACTAACCTTTAGACGTGCTTAGATGATGATTATCACTTGTAAACAACTTGTACTACTTGAAAACACTTGGAATTCGACTTGTGTATGTGTTCTTGGATCAAAATCGCAATGTGGGAGGTGTTTGGAAGAGGTTGCGGCCGAAATTGGGGTTTGGGGAGTTTAGGGTTGGGTAATTTTGGTAATATTTGGTTAAAAAGTATTTACAAAATAACCCCTTTAATTTATTTTATAAAAACTATCTTTCTAATACTTTTTAAATAATCTAGACTATAATTTATAAGTATTATTAACCAACAATAATAATCCTAAACATTTACAACAAGTCACCTAACACATTGAATATATATATAACACGTTGTCACGTTATCGCGTAGAATTTATAAAATAAACATTTAAAATTTTATAAATTCATGAACCACATAATCACAACTAATAATCAACATTATTAATTAGATTATTATTATTTATCATAGATTAGTATTATTAAATCACCAACGTTCAACGACAACTAGTGTGTGCCCAGGACACGTGTGTGCAAGACCTAACGGAACTAACGGAGTTTGGTAACGGAAAATTACCAGATGTCACATTATCCCATGTTGAAAGAATTTTCGTCCCGAAAATTACTTTACATGGTTGTGCTACATCCCTGCTTTACTGCATTGGCATAACGAAATCAAGTGAGTTCACATCATCCCCATGTTAAAATAAATTTCGTCCCGAAATTTAATCAGTACCTTCCCCGACTGTTGTCGCCGTTTTCAAACAGATGAGGATACTTAAGCTTCATCTTATCCTCGCGTTCCCAAGTGAATTCCAGATCACACTTTGAGTTCCAACGAACTTTGATTATAGGTATCTTACTTTGTTTATGAGTCTTGACCTCACGATCCATCACTTCAACGGATTCTTCCACAAATCGTAATTGGTCATCTATTTGTACATCCTCGAGTGGTACAACCAGTGTCTCATCAGACAGACATTTCTTCAGATTTGAGACGTGAAATACGTTGTGAACGCCACTCAATGAATCAGGTAAGTCCAATCGATACGCCACTGGACCTATTCTTTCCAGAATCTCAAATGGTCAAACGTATCGTGGATTAAGCTTGCCTCTTTTGCCAAACCGAATCACACCTTTTCATGGTGAGACTTTAGCAACACTTTGTCACCGATTTGAAACCAAAGGTTTTGTGTTGTCTGCGTAACTCTTCTGTCATCTCCCGTTGCTGCCATGGGTTCAATCTGTACTATCTTCTCAGTGGTCTCATGTACCAACTCAGGACCAGTTAATGACTATCACCAACTTTCTGCTAACAAACTGGTGATTACACTTTCGCCCATATAATGCCTCAAATGGTGCTACCTTGAGCTGTATGATATAACTATCGAAAAACTCAACCAATGGTAAATGAAACTTCCCATTATTCCCGAAATCGATACACAAGCTTGTAAACATATCTTCCAAAGTTGAATAGTACATTCACTTGGTCATCGGTCTGCGGATGTTGGACCAAAAGAACCAATGAGCCTGATCAGAAAAACCTCTAAGTCCCACAGACATTACAACTACTGAAGAAGATCACAACAGCTGAAGACATCAGCTGATTACAAGGTCTGAAGACAAAGTCTGAAAGTAAAGAACTGAAGACAAAGCCTGAAAGTGAAGTACTGAAGACAAAGACTGAAGACCAGAGTGATCAGTAGTTGTCACAACAGCTGAAGTTATTAACTTCAGTAGTTGTGATGGTTTTTCCTTTTCAGTACTTGTAATTTTCCTTTCAGTAGTTTATTGTTTCAGTAGTTTTAGGTCAGTAGTTTATGTTCTTGTACTTAGCATTCTTTAAGATGTGATCAGTTGTTGAGAACATTTCAGTAGTTTGCATAGTTTCAGTTGTTTGTATAATTCTGTTAGATGTCACTATCAAGTGACATCAGCAGACGTCACATTCCTTTATAAAAGGAATGTTGACCTAGTTGTTTGCAACCGAAGCATTAAGCGTGAATGAAAATATTCCTTTAACAGAAAAGTTCTCTCTCTCTATAATCGTCATTGTGTGATTGCATATTCATACTTGCTTGAATTCGATCTTATTTCTGTTATATTCCGCTGCAAAATTCAAATCTAATTGATCAAACTAGATCCGATCCTATCAAATGGTATCAGAGCTGGTTAATCATTGATCGATTTAACAATTGATCATTGAAACTGCTCTTTTGATAGCTAAGTTTGATCGAATTAGCAAATTTGCAAGAATTGATTATAGAGTTTGATTTTCTGTCGCTTCCGGTCAATTAATTGAGATTCAATTTGTGTTGTTGAGTTTTTAAACTAGACTGATTTTAATCTCATTGAATTTGATTGAATTGGTGAAAATGACTACTTCAATCAATGATCCTCACAATACTGGCTCCTCAACTAAGCCTCCTATGCTTGTTAGGAGTGAGTATAACATATGGCAACGCCGAATGCTCCATCACCTGTCTGTTAACAGTTCAGGTTGTTGGAAGTCAGTGGTTCATGGACCATATAAGCCTATGGTGAGTAATCCTGAAACCAATGAGATGGTTCCGAAGAAGAAGGAACAATATTCTGATGAGGATTTAAAGCTGTTTGAGATTGATGCTAAAGCCCATGGAATTCTGGCCATGGCACTGCCTAATGAAATCTACTCTGGGCTTATGCATCATGAAACTGCTCATGATCTCTGGGTTGCTCTGAAGGAACAATTTGGAGGAACTGATGAGGTCTTAGCAAACAACAGAGAAATCCTTGCCCAGCAATATGAGACATTCTCTCATAGGAAGGGTGAGACATTGACTCAACAGTTTGAGCGATTTTCATGTTTGATATCTGAGCTAAAAATGGTTCAACATGAATATACAAACAGCCAGATGAATAACAGATTCCTCAGATCCCTGCCTGAGAGATGGGACACTTATACCATTGTCCTACGCTCCAGTGCAAATCTGGATACTCTATCTCTCACCCAACTTCATGGGAAACTCTTAACATTTGAGAGAGAGATAGAACAGAAAAGGAAACTATCTTCATCTGGAAAGCTCACTGATGACTTTGTACCAGGAAACACTGCTCTGGTTGGTCATGAGTCTGAATATGCTTCATCTGAAAGTTCATATGATGAGCATATTGATTTCTCTTCAAACAGTGGAAATCATGCTTTTGTTGGAGTTGAGGGTAACTCAGGTTTTAGTGTTGATAACTTGTGTTTTCTGATGGATGATTTGAAAGGAATTGCTGATGATGATCTGGAAGAGATGGATATTTTGAGCCAAATGGCATTGATCAATATCAGATCTCAAAAGTTTTACAAAAGAACAGGTAGAAAATTCCCTGGTCTCTCTGGCAAAACCAAAGTTGGTTTTGATAAGAGCAAGTTGAGATGTCACAAGTGCCATAGACTTGGACATTTTGCTAGAGAGTGTAGATCATCTGGATCTAACTCATCTGCACCCTTTGTGACTTTTCCAAGCAATAGCTCACAATCCAAAGGGCAACATTCTACCAGTTCTGATCATCATTCACAACATCAATCATCTCCTGCATTCTTTGTTCCTCAAAGTCCAATGCCATATCCTTATCCATGTTTTTACATGCCTCAGTCTGGTCAGGTTCCTGTACCCATGGCTCAACAACCACATGCTCTACCTGATCCTCAACCATCTCAAACAAATCAACAATCTCAATCTCAATCTCATCAGAGCTTTTTCACCCCTGAGGTTGTTGACTGGAGCAGCTTACCAGATGATGTCTCTGGTTATTCTGAACAACTATTTGCTGGTGCTGGTCAACATGGTGGTGAAAACCCTTTTGGAAATCTTGCTCTAATGGCCCTGGAGTCTACTGATGAAAAATCTTCATCATCACGGGTACCACAGGTATCTTCTGAGGCTAAGGCCAAGTTATGTTCTGAGTCATGCATAGCTGCTTTTGTTTCAATTAGGGAAGCAAATGTAGCTTTAATTAATCAAAACCTTGACCTAGAAAAAGCAATTTCCAAAAGAAAAGCTGAGTTTGAGTCTGTTTTAAAAAGGAAGGATGAGGAGATTTATAAACTAAAGTGTCAAATCACTGATGAAAAAGCAAAGGTAGAGGTCATTCTGGAAAATCACAAGAATCTCAAAGAAACACTTGCAGCTACCCAAGTTAATTGTGAACGTTGGGTAACATCATGCAAGGGATTTGAAATGCTTCTCAGTAAGCAAACAGCTTCTAATGTGAAGTTTGGGATTGGGTATAATCATACCATACCTCCTACAGATTTTACTCCCAAGTTAGAAGTAAAATCTGAGGATGATTGTCATTCCCAAACCACATCATCAGGTGTCTCATCCTCAAATGATAATTCAAAATCAGAGGATGAAGTCAGTGTGAGTACCTCAGCTAATCAAATTGCTGATGGTCCCACTGCTTCGAAACACATGATCAAGAAGAGACTGAGTAATTCAGGTGTTGTTCCACAAGGTACTCAAAGTACTGAAGGGCAAACACACAACACCTGAAGAGCATTTCAAATCAGAGGAAAACAAGCATTGCTTGACAACTGCTGAAAAATCTATCAGGAATCTCAAAAGTACTGATAGAAAACTTCTGAAGAACAAATCTTCAGTTGTTGCAAATCCTTCAGTAATTCCCAAAAGTACTGAAAGGAAGAAAGTACTGAAGAACAAATCTTCAGTAGTTTCATCATCTTCAGCAGTTGATCAAAAGATGAAAAGAAAGCCATGTGAAATATGTGGTTTGTTTAATCATCTTACTGATGAATGCTTGTATAACAAGAGTTTAAAATTCAACAAAGAGAAAATCATTAAGAAGCAAATGCATAAAATGAAAGATGAATTTCAAACCAAGTTTGTACCACAATCATCTCAATCTGATAAACCAAAGCTTTTCAAAAAGTCACAAAGAAGGAAGGGGTTTGTCACACAACAGCTGCAAATATTCCTCATGGAATATTAAAAACTCAGACTAAGTCTGTGTCTTTTCAAAAGAAGAATGTAGTGAATCACAAGAACAAATCACCAACAAGTACTGATGTGTCAACTGAGTTGAAAACTTTGACAACCAATCAGACACAACTTGTTATGATGGTTCAACATCTATTGGGGAGAGTTAACCAATTAGATGTTTCTGTGATTAAACCACTGAAAAGGACACCTAAGCCAAAATCAAAGGAATCCTTTTCAGCACCATCTACATCTTCAAAGGCTGTTAATCATGCAAAATCTGTTAGTTTAACATCTGTTGATGAAAACAGACCCAAAACCAAAAAGGTTTGGGTCTCAAAGGCTAACTAATTTTTGTGAAAAATGCAGGGTTCTTCAGCATGCCAAAGAAGCATCTGGTATGTAGACAGTGGAGGATCCATGCATATGACAGGGAGCAGCTCTCTTCTTCATGATTATTCTCAAGGGAAGAAGGGATTTGTTTCTTTTGGAAATGATGCCAAGGGTTACATCATTGGAAAAGGATTTGTCTCAAATGGGGAGATAAGATTTGATGATGTTAACCATGTGGAGAACCTCAAGTACAATCTTTTGAGTGTCAGTCAAATGTGTGATAAAGGGCATGTTGCACTTTTCACAAGTCAAAACTGTCGGATTCTGTCTTCCAAAGTTTTGCACAAGATTGACAAGATATTGGATGAATATACTCTCCTGAAGGCCAACAGGATTGGAAGAGTATATGCCTTAGATCTATCAAAGAAAATCGATCTTAAAGGCCATCCATGTCTGTTCTCCAAAGCCTCTCCTCAAGAATCTGAACTATGGCATAGAAGGCTTGGTCATGTGAATCTTAAGAACATGAATCAGCTCATTCATCATGGTTTAGTGAGAGGTTTGCCATTGAAGGAGTTCAAATGTGATGATAACTGTCCAGCTTGCTTAAAAGGAAAGCAACACAAAGCTTCATTCCCTCCTATAGAAGAACCCAAGTCCACTGCCTGCTTGCAATTACTGCATATGGATCTCTTTGGTCCTGTTAGAGTAATGAGTATGGCAAAGAAAAAGTACTGTCTGGTAATTGTGGATGATTATTCCAGATATGTATGGACTTTCTTCTTGCATTCCAAGGATGAGGCTGCTCAAGTATCATTTATTTTGTGTTGCATGTGGAAAAGCAGCATTCACTTCCAGTCAAATGTGTGAGAAGTGATAATGGCACAGAGTTTAGGAATCACACTCTTGATGAATTCTATTTGTCTAAGGGAATCAAAAGACAATATAGTATTCAAAGAACTCCTGAGCAAAATGGAGTGGTGGAGAGAAAGAACAGGACCCTTATTGAAGCCGCAAGGACAATGTTGGCTGACTCAGGTTTGCCACTAACCTTTTGGGCTGAAGCTGTCAACACAGCTTGCTATGTACAGAATAGGGTATTAGTGAATCAGAGGTTGATGAAGACTCCTTATGAGTTATTACATCATTTGGCCCCTCTGATTTCATTCTTTAGAGCATTTGGGTGTCCCTGTTATATTCTTAACACAAAGAATCCACTTCAGAAGTTTGAATCCAAGGTGGATGCAGGGTATTTTGTTGGGTATTCATCTACTTGCAAGGCATACAGATTTTCAATTGCAGAACAAAGATTGTTGAAGAAACTTTGCATGTCAAGTTTAATGAATCTCCAAAAGACAAGATTCCTCAAAACCCTGTTGAGTTGTTTGATTTGGACATACTGCAATATGTTCCATATCAGTCTCCACCTGTTATTGTTTCTGAAGTTCCATCCTCTCCATCTGATGGTAAAATGCAAGTTGTAGTGATCATCTGCCTGTATCTACTACACTTGATGTTCTGTAGCTTCAGCAGTTCCATCCACAACAAATGCTGATGAAATCTCTGAATCCTCTACTTCATTTGAACTGCCATCTCAGTCTAGGTTTCAAGAGTCTGAATCAACATCTGTTGCTGCTGAATCTCCTACAAACACTTGCACAGATATTATTGAGTATCAAGAATTGAAGAATCATCCCATGTCCCAGATCATTGGTGACATTAATGCTGGTGTTTCAACAAGAAGTCAATTGTCCAATTTCTGTCTCTATGCTCTTTCATCAGTCAGCAAGAGCCAAAGAATTATCATGTGGCATTAAGGGACAATGGATGGGTTGAAGCCATGCAGCTTGAGCTTCTTCAATTTCAAAAACAGCAAGTGTGGGAACTGGTTCCTCTACCCCAAGGTAAGTGTGCAATAGGCACTAAATGGGTGTTTAGGAATAAACTGATGAAAAAGGCCAAATTGTCAAGAACAAGGCCAGACTGGTTGTACAGGGGTTTTCACAAGAAGAAGGTATTGATTATGATGAAACCTTTGCCCCTGTAGCCAGACTGGAGGCAATCAGATTGTTTTTAGCTTATGCTGCTTTCCATAACCTTAAAGTTTTTCAAATGGATGTCAAAAGTGCATTTTTATATGGTAAAATAAAAGAAGAGGTTTATGTGTGTCAACCACCAGGTTTTGAAGATCATAAACATCCTGATTGGGTGTATAAGCTTGATAAGGCTCTTTATGGGTTGAAACAAGCACCCAGAGCCTGGTATGAAACACTATCTAACTTTCTTCTTCAAAATAATTTCACTAGAGGCTCCATAGATAAAACTTTGTTCATAAGAAAGTAGGCATGCATAAGCTCCTTGTTCAAATTTATGTTGATGACATTATTTTTGCATCCTCTGATCCACAGTTGTGTGATGCATTTACTAAATTGATGCAACAAAAGTTTGAAATGAGTGCCATGGGAGAATTACAGTTCTTTCTGGGTTTGCAAATCAAACAACTGGCTGATGGAACTTTCATTCATCAGTCAAAATACACAAAAGATTTGTTAACCAAGTTTGATTTACAAAACTGTAAAACCTGTTCTACTCCCATGTGCAGCAACACACAACTGGATGCAGATCAAAAAGGTAAAGCAGTTGATGAAACTCTTTACAGATGTATGATTGGTTCCTTGATGTACCTTACAGCTTCTAGACCAGATATTATGTTTGCAACTTGTGTCTGTGCTAGATTTCAGGCTGCTCCTAAGGATTCCCATATGATTGCAGTCAAGAGGATCTTTAGATATTTGCAAGGAACTCAATCTCTAGGACTTTGGTATTCCACTGGGCACTCTTGCAAATTGGTTGCTTTCTCTGATAGTGACTATGCAGGGTGTAAGTTAACCAGAAAATCAACTTCTGGTGGATGCCAATTTCTAGGCAACTGTTTAGTTTCTTGGCAGAGTAAGAAACAAACTTCAGTTGCTACATCCACAGCTGAAGCAGAGTACATTGCAGCTGCAAGCTGTACATCTCAGGTACTCTGGCTTCAAAATCAATTATTGGATTATGACATTACAGAGACTAAGACTCCTTTACTAATGGATAGTGCTTCAGCTCTTTGTATTGTTAAGAATCCTGTCCAGCATTCTAGGACCAAACATATTGAGATCAGACATCATTTTATCAGGGATTGTTATGAAAAAGGTCTGATTGATCCAAAGTTTGTGCCTAGTGCTGATGAGCTTGCAGATATATTTACTAAGCCTTTGGATAGTGCAACTTTTCATAATCTTGTACTCAGGCTTGGTATGCTGCAACTAGAATAATTTGACAACTACTGATGCTCTTAGTCAATAAATACTGATGAGCATTAGTATAATTCGTCAAAAATAAGTGCTGATAAGTCATTTTATCTTCAGCAGTTTTTATAACTACTGAAGACTAAACTACTTAAAAGTACTGAAGTACTTCATTTGTTGGAAAGTACTGATGTAGTTCAAACTACTGATGTCTTTTATAATAGATAAGTACTGATGACCAATGAAACATCTGAAAATCAGATGATCTGATGAGTAAGTGTTAAGGTCATTGAAACAGCTGAACTTTGTGAATTGACGACAACAACTACTGTTTCATTTCAAAACAACTGAAGCCAAAACCAAGTCTTCAGTAGTTTACAACTACTGATGACCAACACCAAGTCTTCAGTTGTTTACAACATCTGAAAGTTAAAACCATGTCTTCAGTTGTTTTCTAACAACTGATGACTCACACCAAAACTTTCAGTTGTTTTCTTTCAGCCGTTTCATAACCTATATATACCTAACCCTAACTTCAAACTTTTCATAACCCACTTTCCAAACGTTCATCTTCCATTAATGGCGACCATGCAAATCAAACCTCGACACAACTGTGTCGCTTACCTTACCAAATCACCCTTTTGGAACAAGTTTGATGCTGCTATTGATTTGATGGTTGATTCCCAATATCGCACAGCCTTTCTCTTGAATCCTACCATCTATCCCGATACCCTTTGCCAATTCTGGACAAACGTCACTGTTCATACTGCTGAGAATGATGACTCCATCACTCTCCAGTCGTTTGTCAACCAGAAACAGGTGGTCATCACTTCTGAGATCATTCGTCAAACCCTAGACCTGAATGATGCCACCTATGTCACCAAATACCCCAAAGGCACCATTGATTTATCCTTTGCTAATCATGGTTATGAGGGTGACCTAAGTGCTACTACTATTCTGAAGAAGCACTTCCATGATGCTGAGCGACTCATTTTCCATATGATCAATGTCTGTCTGCCCCCCAAAACATCTTCATGGGATCAAATGTCATCCAGGTGGCAACAGGTATTGTACTCTATCCTTGAACATCAAAGCCTAAATTTTTCTGAAATAATATTTTTGGAATTAAAAGATTTGGCAATGAAACCTGTGGCTAATAGATGGATATTATATCCAAGGTTTCTTATGGCCATAATTCTAAATCAATTAAAATCTGATGGCCTTGTTGGCCTTGGAGTCCCTGCTCTGGTAGTTTTGCCAGAGGTATACTCCAGGCACAACTCAAATCCACAACTCAAAGAGGCTGCCAAACTGCTAAAACCCAAGCAGAGGGAACCCACAGCCTCCACCTCCAGATCTAAAGTCCCCTCCAAACCAAAATCCAAGAAAACCAAAAAGGCTACTCAGGGAGTTGAGTCCCCTGATGATGCCCCTGCAGCACAAACGCAGGATGAAACTACAAGTCTTAATCCCCTTGTAGTTTCAATGACTCCACCAGCTGAAACCGCTCAGGTATCCTCTCAACAGGATCCTGATGCAACCAACATTGGGGAAGCCACATTACTGGAATCTCTCTCACTTGAGAAGATTGCCATTGAAGAGCACCATTCACCCCGGGTGCAATCCTTTTCACCTCCATCTCCCACTGAAACCACCCCTACTAGCCCAACTGCAGTCATTGCACAAGTGCTGACTCAACTACATTCCTCTACCCCTCCCCAGAAACCTGTTAACACTGGGAAAACCTCAACAGCTGAGGGGAGGATCATAATGTAGTTGACAACCCACAGCATAGGGATTATAAAGTTCAATCTCCCAGTGTAGATGAGGAGACTAGAACATCTGGTGAGGCTACCTCTTCCCCTGTTTCAACACATGAACAGGATGAAGCAGGTATCATCTCTAAGACCTCACCAGAGGCAACTGCCAATGAAGGACTTAATCCTGAGGCAGGAAGTCCCCAGTTCCAAGACAAAGGGGCACATGTGATTACTGATCTACACTCAGCACATGTTCATCCTGATTTACTCAGGAGGTCAGCTGATTCAGCTAACACTGATGATGACCTGGGCTTTTTCTTTGAAGTTCTAGCCCAAAACACCATTCTTGAGGCTGAGGTTTGCAGATTAAAAGAACTGCTTGCCAAAATGTCTCAGGAATCAAGTCCATCTGCCCCAATTAACCCACAGATGGCAGCTTCTGTTGAAGCTCTCCCAAACACTGAGCCACTCAAATCAAATAAGCCACCAGCCTCTGTTTCAGGCACCATTTCTCAGGGAGAGAACCCCTCTGAGCAAATGGCTGCTGCTTTCAAATCTTCCTTACCTCTCATCACTCCCATCATCACTACTATTGTCCATCAAACCATTGATGAGAGGATTTCCTCAAATCTTCAAACCCTTGTGGATGATGCTGTGTCAAAGAAACTTTCTGACATTCAAACCCCTGAACCCAATGCAACCAAAAAGGGGAGTCTAAGTCAGTGAAAGATGATAAAAGAAAAGAGAGTTGAAGAGGAAGAAGCCAAAGAGAATAAAGGAAAGAGATCATTACTTACAAGAGAAAGAAGAGTGCTGGTGAACAAACTGAGGATGAGAAGAAGTTGGAGGAGATGATCAAAGAAGCTGATGAGCAACACAGCAGATCCATGGACAGGATTATTGATCAGCTCTTCAGGCAAGGCTTTGATACTGCCAAACTTGATTCTGAGATCAGAAGGCTTGAGATTCAGGAGATTGAGAATCGATGGGCAGGCTGCAATGAGAAAGAAAGGGAAAGATTGGAGGCTATGATCAGATTTCTATCAAAACACTTGGGAAGACCTATCATTGAAGTCAAGTCATGGTCTAGAGATAGCATTTTGGAGATAACCACCAAAATATGCTCTTCTGAAAGCTTCAACAAAGGTCTGATCATAGAAGCTCTGGATGAAGCTGGTGCTGGGAAAAGATCTGACATGGCTAAGTTATCCAAAGCCACCCTCACAAACAAAATGATAGAGCAGCCTTTACAATCTCCCTTACCAAAACAACCTTCAAAACAACCTCACAAAACCTCAAAACAATTACCTCACATCCCTCAAAACAACCAACCTCACAACCCTCTAAACCAACTCCTTTACCTAAGAAACCCACTCAATCTACCACCAGTGATGCACCTAAAAGAAAGAGAAGGGTGTTGAGGATGGAAGAAGAAGAAGAAGATGATGAAGAGGATAGTCTGCCAATCTCTGCTGTGATCAAAATGAAGAAACCTGAGCCTAGGAGTCAATCAAAAACAATAACTCCTGAAACTCAAAGGCAAATGGTTAAAGTTAAGATTGAAGAAGAAGAACAGCAGAAACAGCATGATGAGCAATTTCTCAAAATGGTTGACAAGGACTTCCCTCAGTCCTCATCCATTCAAGCAATGAAGAAACAAGCTCTGAGGCTGTACACTCTTAGGCATACATTCCAACATCAAAGAGAAAGAGTGAGGATTTGGCCAGACCCCAGGGTAAGTTCCAGAATACACAAGAAAAAATACCAAGTAGATATCATGGCCAAGTGAAAAAGACTTTGAATGCTGCAATTATGTTGGCCATGGTAGTCTCACCCTGGGAGATTATAGAAGAATTCAAGAGAGCACACACCTCAAAATCAACCCCTCTATCTATACTTGAGAACAAAATGATCAAGAAGGGCTGTTATACAAGAGACTTGAAGATCTTCAAAAGAGTGAACTCCAGTTGTTGCTAGAAGGCTCTCATCCAGATGAATTTGCATACAGAGAGATCACAACTGTTGAGTTGAAGAATGGGAAGACAGTAAGATATCTGTCTGAATATTATGGCCCTGAGTTCTTCTTTGAGGGAGAAGCAGAAGAACTCACCAAGGAGGAACAAGTTGTTCTCCTTGAGGCCTATGCAAGAGAGTCTTACAGACTCTCAATCAAGGAAAAGGTTTCATGGTTGGGACAAGACTCTGTGTCCAGTTTCCCCAAGACAGAGTTCCCTTCCATACTTAGCCAATCAAAAGATTAGAAACCTTTTTCCGGCCTATGCTTACTGATTACCTCTGAAGCTGATCAAGAGAGTGTTTCTGCCAAAGAATAAGTGGGATCATCAATAAACTTAGAGGTTTTGGCTGCATTGGTTCAGGGGGAGTTTGTTGGACCAAAAGAACCAATGAGCCTGATCAGAAAAACCTCTAAGTCCCACAGACATTAAACTGCTGAAGAAGATCACAACAGCTGAAGACATCAGCTGATTACAAGGTCTGAAGACAAAGTCTGAAAGTAAAGAACTGAAGACAAAGTCTGAAAAGTGAAGTACTGAAGACAAAGACTGAAGACCAGAGTGATCAGTAGTTGTCACAACAGCTGAAGTTATTAACTTCAGTAGTTGTGATGGTTTTTCCTTTTCAGTACTTGTAATTTACCTTTCAGTAGTTTATTGTTTCAGTATGTTTAGGTCAGTAGTTTTATGTTCTTGTACTTAGTATTCTCTGAGATGTGATCAGTTGTTGAGAACATTCTCAGTAGTTTGCATAGTTTCAGTTGTTTGTATAATTCTTTTAGATGTCACTATCAAGTGACATCAGCAGACGTCACATTCCTTTATAAAAGGAATGTTGACCTAGTTGTTTTGTAACCGAAGCATTAAGCGTGAATGAAAATATTCCTTTAACAGAAAAGTTCTCTCACTCTCTATAATCGTCATTGTGTGATTTCATATTCATACTTATCTTGCTTGAATTCGATCTTATTTATGTTATATTCCGCTGCAAAATTCAAATCTAATTGATAAAACTAGATCCGATCCTATCACTGAACCATAAGTATGGTCCAGTCGTACGATTAAACCATACGCATGGTCCAATCAAACGAATGGGCCCAGTCGTATCTGATATGGGCTGAGGCCTATAAATACCAGTTTCATTGTGTAGAGAGGTAAGGTTTTGAGAGTATGCCCGGGTTCTAGGTGCTGCCGGATGAGAGGGGAGATCATGCTCGATCTCCCCTTGCCAAATGTTTTGATTGTTCTATTTAACGAGCTTGTAATCATTAGGTTTTATCAATGAAACCATTCTATTATTGTTCGTTCTCTTGTTTGCCTTTTGGTTTTTTTCCTTCCGTCAAGAACACGCTCGGATGTCAACCGATCCAGCAACTTCACAATTGGTATCTGTAACACCCGGAAATTTATTATTTTGAAGCCGACGAAGAAAGAAAAGAAATAAAGTCCAAAGTCGAGGGACCAAACTCGCCAACGAAGAAAAGTCGGGTAATGTGGTGATATGTGTAGGGAGAGGGCAGCCCACTCTCCCCACACTTCACATATTTCAGATTTGAGAGGAGGAGAAGAGAGAAAGAAGAGAAAAAGGGAGAAAAGTGGTGTTTCGGGTGATTCGGGTGTCCAAATCCGTCGGGTAGCAAGCCAAATCGAAGCTCTTGTCTTTGTGCTCGATTGTGTGAGTTCTAGGACCCCACTTTTACTTGTCTTCAACTGATTTTGGGGCTGGAAGATGTTCAAAACCCGTTTTTGTGTGTGTATGTGTTTGACCCATTTGGGTGTGATGTGTATGATGCGTTTAGAGTATGATTTCGGGTTTGTGTGTGCTTGTATGGTGTTGTGGTATGCATTTCTAAGGTCCAGGAGGGTTAATTTAGGCTTAGAATGGGTTTGGATGAGCTTGGAGGCCGAAAATGGCAGATTGGGTTCGGGATGAACTCCATTCTGCATCAGCTAGGGCTAGGCGACCGAATGAAGGCCATACGGCCGAATGAGGGCGATTGAGGGTCATTCGCACGATTGGGATTCAGTCGCACGACTGGGAGTCCAGTCGCATGAGGATTGCACGACTGAGGGTTCAGTCGCATAGATGCTTAGTCGCATGAGTCCATTCGCATGAGGTTAGTCGCATAGGTGCCCATTCGCAGTAATCCCATTCACACAAGGTCCATACGCACGATTGGATGTTCATTCGCATAGATGACCATCCGCATGGGTCCAGTCGCATAATGTTCAGTCGCATGGAGGCCATGCGACTGAAGAGTGTCCATACGCCCGAACAGGGCTGTTGCACTCGAAGGAATGTGTAGTTTGACTTCTGGCCTTTGGGGAAAGGTGCAGATGTAAGTTTGATGTAAAGTAACCCATAAGAGCATGTAAGAGAACGGTTATGGCCTTAGAGAGCATGTAGGGCATGATGATGATGATGTTGCGTGTTTATGCATATTATGAATGTATGATGTTGCCCTGTATGTTGATGATGAATGTGTAAGTTATGTTCCTTATTATGATGTATGCTTATCTTTCTTGTGGCTTTGCACGTCATGCTAATGAATGAATGAATGAATGAAGTATTATGTAATGTAAAGCGAAAGATAATGAAAGAGGAACATGA
Organism: Flaveria ramosissima; assembly: GCA_025215565.1. Lineage (NCBI taxonomy): Eukaryota > Viridiplantae > Streptophyta > Magnoliopsida > Asterales > Asteraceae > Flaveria > Flaveria ramosissima. The sequence goes on along the minus strand of CM046031.1, from coordinate 19,468,479 downwards.
AGTAAGAATGCATGCATTAATGAATGATGAATGAACGAAAGAAAGGCTGGCAAGCATATTTATTGGGGTGAGCGACTTTGTGTTGCAAAAGACTCGGATGAAGTGCAATCATTTAGATTGCCTATGAGGTGAGCAACCTTGTCGTTGCAAAAGACTCGAGTAAGAGCTATCGTGATGTTGCCTTGGGGTGAGCAACCTTGTTGTTGCAAAAGACTCGGATAGCTTGCTATCGTGATGGGCAATTGGGGTGAGCAACCTTAGGGGTGCAAAAGACTCGGATAGCATGCAATCAGTGAGATTGCCATTGAGGTGAGCGACCATGTTGTCGCAAAAGACTCGGAAGACAGAATGAACGAAAAGAACGGAAGATAATGAATGAGATGAAAGATAATAATGAAATTATCTGTGTATACGTATGTTGCATGATCGCATGATACAAGGAATAGTTTTTAATGAAAGTAAAGTATGTTTTATTATTAAAACTAGAACTCACTCAGCAACGCTGACTTTTATTACATTTTCCAATTGGCAGGTAAATGATTGCTGAGGATGGCACGGCGAGGCTACTCGGCTCTTTTGGGATGGCATCCAATTATATAACTTTTGTGATGTAATGCAAACATGTATTTTGAAATCAGATAATGATGTATTATTTGGCAAAAGTATTTATAATGAAATGTGATGTCATTTTTAAATGTTTCCGCTGCAATGTTTTCTTAATGAAATTGTAATTATATGTTTTATGTGCGATGAATGACCAACTGTAGGCGTCCCGGGAACGGGGCCTTACAGTATCAGAGCCGGTTACTGCTAGAATGATCTAACAATCATTCTTGCAACCCGAGCTCTTGATTTCTGGATCTATTTCATGTTCTTTGACGTTAAACCACTTCGTGTTTTTCGTGTTTTGCTTAGATCTTGTTACGTGTATTGTTTCTTGGTTAAAATCGAACTCGGAATCACGTTCTTATCACCCTTGCGAATCTTATGATGTCAATTTTGTTTCGGTTCATGTAAAATTCATCAGATTAGGGTTTTTGGCAGCCATGGCGAGTGCAGATCTGAAAATCTGCGTATAGATCCGCTCATACGACTGGACCATGCGACTGGACTAGTCTTATGTCCAGTCGTACGACTGGACCAGTCTTATGTTCGTCATGCTACTGGACCAGTATTATGTCCAGTCGTGCTACTGGACCAGTCTTATGTCCAGTCATGCTACTGGACCAGTCTTATGACCAGTCACACGGATATACCATTCGTATCATCCATTCACACGAATGTGATATTTGTCCTCCATGTATACGAATGAACGGTGTTCCAGACCAAAAAAAAACAAATTCTGGAACTGCCTCTTGCACAGATTTGAGGATGAGCAAAGCACATTCACCCTGAGGTTCTTTTGTCAAATAAGTTCGATGGATACCCCATTGTTCGTTGGACTTCCAAAATAGATGAATGTAGTTAGAACACAAAAGAGAGAAAAGAAGATGTCAGCAGTCGGTGCTGATTTTGTGGGGTAGTCAGGAGCATCTGACTATTTATGGGCCAATCAAGTTATATTTATCCGCACAGAGAGGATTCTGATTCTTAGGGGGAATCCGTGTATAGAGAAATTGAAGACGCAATCAGAAAGTGATGATGTGAGCTGGTTTCTAATGATGAATCTGAATGCATGCTGATTTGTTTGAGATTGTCAGCTGTGGATTGGAACCTTTTACTTTTTGCCCAATACACCGTATGAAGATGCCAGGAGAGCACAATGTTTACATATTGGGATATGTTGAATTTGAGGGGGCCTTTCTGTAGGTGTGAATGTTAATCAGGTTAGCCTGTGTGAAGATTGGAGCAATGAAAAACTGTTCATGTCATTATTTGGAAAAATAAGTCATATGGGGAATCTTGCTGCTATGATGGTGTTCTACAAAGTAAACGAAAGCTATTGTGCCTAAATTCATTTTCAGGGATACTGTAGCAACCTGACGGATCAACAACGTTGGCTAATATGGTTTTTCGTTTGATTCTATTGGAAACTAGAGCAAAGATTGACTGAAGATTGTAAGAGTTGTTATCTACTATTCGCAAGCAACGTCCAAGGGGGAATGTGTTGGAGCATATATTGTCATATATAGCGTGTCCGTCGCTTGACGAATAGTCTAGGCTTAATGTAATACACCTGATATGTTGTAAACACATGAAACTGAGTCATTTGTAGGAGCATATGCGAATGAGACTCAGTCGTACGACTAAGCCATGCTAATGGACCAGTCGTGTGTTTGAGAGATGCTATTTGGCTATTCGTAAGATTGAACCATAAGTATGGTCCAGTCGTACGATTGAACCATACGCATGGTCCAATCGTATAAATGGGCCCAATCGCATCTGATATGGGCTGAGGCCTATAAATACCAGTTTCATTGTATAGAGAGGTAAGGTTTTGAGAGTATGCTCGGGGTCTAGGTGCTGCCGGATGAGAGGGGAGATCATGCTCGATCTCCCCTTGCCAAAAGTCGTGATTCTTCTATTTAACGAGCTTGTAATCATTAGGTTTTATCAATGAAACCATTCTATTATTGATCGTTCTCTTGTTTGTCTTTTGGTTTTTTTCCTTCCGTCAATAACACGCTCGGATGTCAACCGATCCAGCGACTTCACACTTCTGATCCTTTGGTAGGATAGGAGTGCTGGTACTACACTCCTTTCCTGAATCAGAGTTTTCCACCACCTGGAATCCAGCTAAGATGAAAACATCCTTTTGTTTTAAGTCAATCTTTAGCTTGGATTTAGCCACTTTCTTGGTAGTTTTCTAGCTGCCTTAGCCCTAGTTCTTTTGGCTTTGGTGGTTAGGGGTTGATCATCACTGGTAGTGGAGGTTTGATTTACCTAGTCCATCCCTATGATGGTCTCCATAGTTGCATCACTCTTTAACTCATGGGAAGGTGGGTCAGTAGATGGAACCTCTTGCTCTTCAGTCCCACATCTTGGTTGTCTAATAGACTCATAAGAGTGTGGTGGAGCAATTTAATTGGTTCCCAACCCACCTTTATTTTGATAACAAAGTTTTGAGTGAGAGGATGATGCAAGAATGGCTTGGAAGTTTTGCTCAAACATAGCATGCTTCCTTGCTTGAGCCTTAACTGTGACAAGCTGGGCTTGAGTCTCAGTCAATTTGGAGATTAAATCTTTGATTTAAGTCTTGTAGTTGGTATGTTCATGTTTTATCAAGGACACAATTTTCTCTAACTCTTCAATTTTCTTTTGATAGTCAGATTTAGCCCTTTATAATTAGATTTTAAAATATTTAAAGACTCAATATTAGATTTAATTTCCATATTATAGTCCTGATATAATTTAACTTTAGCAATTCAAGCGGGAGTACAGAGGTTTTCATAACAGCTGTTTCAGTTGACTTCCCGGTGGCTTTAGGGTAGAGGGATGTGTGAAGGCTTGTGAGGTTCCTAGATTTGATTTGGGAGCCTTGCATTCCCTGGCAAAGTGACCAAGTTGGTTACAGTTTTAACATTTGGCCTTTGTCTTGTCAAACCCAAATTTGCTCTTGAAGAACTTCTTCACTCTATAAGTTAACAGAGCCATCTGTTGGACAATGTCCACGTACTCGACATCATCTGGGCTGAAACATTCTAGATCATCAAGGCAATACTGATAGTCACTAGAATGCTAGTTTCCTGAGACAAAGGCACAACTGTCATGGAAGGAACTTGGCTGAGCCTGTTGAGACCTTGGAGTCTCAAGGAATGTAATGTATGGCCCAGAAGAACAGGATGGGTGCTGGGAGTAAGTCAGGTACTGCTGAGGTTGGGGAGGTCCTGAGCCTTCAACAACCATTAAAGCGTTGCTAGCAGGAAGGCTTGAGGGTCTACTCGTCTAGTGGCCTCTCTTGTTCTCCATCTCTAGATGGTATCCATCAAAGATGCCATATAGTTCAGTCATGGTGAGGGAGTTCAGGTTTTCTGTCCTCTTGATAGAGACACAATAGAACGTCCACTCATTTGGGAGTGCACCCATGAATTTTCTTGAGAGATCTCTCAACTCAAGGGCAATTCCCACAGACTGAAGGGAGGAAATAAGATCTATATACCTGAAGAATTGCTGGCTGAGGGTCTCTCCAGCAATATAAGTGAAGTTCTCAAATTGTTGCTTCAGTGAATCTTTCTTGGAGTCATTTGAGCTGGAGTACATCTGGGACAAGGCATCAAACAATTATTTGGCTGACTTGCAATGGTCAAAAACCACCATGATGGAGTTGGGTATAACAGTCATTAGAACAGTCATAGCATTGCTATCAATGTCCAGCTTCTTGCGGTCTTCATCAGAGTAATCTTCTACAGCTTTCTCTATCATGGCGCCATTTCCACCTGGTGCAGCAACCTTTGGTTTGTAAGGGCCATTGATGATAGATTGCCACATTTTGCCATCTTGATATCTGATGAAGCCTTCAATGCGTCTGCTCCATGATCTAAAGTTTTCAAGGGTGATGATAGGTGCTTTGGTCATCGTCCCTATCTCAACTTCATATTTTTGGTTTAGGGCAATTTTTGAGTGTGGTGAAAGAATGAGTGAAGAAAAGGTTGATTTGGATGGTAAGATCTCACAATCAAGAGCCTAAAAAGCTCTAATACCAATTGCAGGATCGGTTTTTGTCACTCAACACAAGTATAGTCTCTCAAACTCACTTGAATCACACTCGGTTTAGATGATGTAGAATCCCTTCTAAGAGTTGATAATAATATACTAAGTAACTAAGAACACAGGAAGATAATTTTCAAGGTACTTGTATATATTACTTCTCAACTCAAAGTATTACAAGACTCTTTAAAGCATGTTACAAGAGTTACAATGAGAAACTATATATACTAGATCCTACAGTCGGATATACTTTGATACCTGGGAACCTATGACTAAAGCAAATACTACATTTCTAAAGACAATGTATCTTAGATAAAATATTATCTAAGATATGGTAGTCATGACATGTCCATAACTTACCTTTTGTCACCAATTAAAGTTCGTAACTGTACCAACTAATAAGGAATGAATAGGGGAATAAAGTATGTTTAACTACATGGGCGTGGGAAAGCACCATGCAGTATCTCAGAGATTTGTAGTGGAGTGTCAGAAGGACCATACTTATGTCCACTGGTTCATAGTAGGTTCTTTCGAAGGTTAACTGGCTTCGGAAAAACAAGATCTTCTGAAGCCACTTATACTTCGGAAAAGGCTACTTCTTTCCGAGACTTGAGACATTCTTCAGGTCTTTATACTTCGGAAGTCATTGTCTTTCTTCTAAGTGTTGAACTTCGAAAGAAAGACTTTGTCTTCGGAAGTTGGAATTTATCTTTGGAAACTCCTTCAGAATTAACCTTCGGAAGCTCAGCATTTGCCTTCGGAAGTTCTTCATCAGTTGCACCAAATTGTCTTAGTGTTTGTTTTGGTTGCACCTGCCATACTTGATACAACAAAGAGTTCCAAAAGAATTTACCTAAGGATACTTAGATTGATAATATGACATACTCATAGGTTAAAAGCTGGTTGAATCATACTATGGTTCCTTACAGATCTTATGCTAGAAGGTCCCTGGCTGAAATGAAAAAAAGGGGTGTATACAAGAACATGCTCACCAATGCTTTTAAACCTCAAATTATCAGACCGCACCCGGCCTCTGAACTGTCCACATACCATCAAGCACCTCTAGAGCTACATCCAATTGAGGAGCCTAGATAGTTCATGCCTTATAGACTTTGGCTAGAAGGCAATAAAGTGAGTGAAATGATCAATGAGATATTAATTTTGTGAAGGTATATGACATGATCGAGTATCACAGCATCTACAAATGAAAGGGAAATAGTTTCTTGGAAATATGATGAGATTTGGGATGTTGTTCCCATAAAAAGAGTATATGGTCTTGTTCAATATCTATCATACATATCTCAGTTGGGATCGTTATCTTATAAAGATAGTCTTGACCTCATGTAATTAAGAATGGTCAATCACACAAACAATCCAGGAGGTGCTGATTTCTTCCACATAATGAGAGCTTATACGAACATACAACATCATGAGCTTAAGCTGAAAGCACATAGAGAAGATAAGTTGCACATTGAAAGATTGAGAAGAGAACAAAAGGTAGTCCGCAAGAAACAGATTCAAGGTGAAGGAAAAGATGAAAACCTACTAAACAAAGTTGGTTATCCACTAAGACCAACTGATCTTAAGTTGATCATGAAGAAATTGCAGGAAATCAATAAATACATCAAATTATAAGATGGTATTATGATGAAAACCATTTTGAGGTTGTATTTGAAAGGAAACTGGAAGGGGAGGAAGCAACTAATATCAGGCTATTTGATCCTGTTGAGATCAAATTATTACATCTATCATATGTGTCCTTCATGAAAACAAAGTCATTCCCTCATATTGAAGATGTATTATGCAAGGGTGGCCACTGCTACTTCATTCATATGCTAAGAATTCTAGGCATAGTTTATGTCAATGCTACTTTAAAGCAAAGGTTGGAAACCCATCAGTAGTCATTGACACATATAGAAGGAATTACAAGCCTGAGAATCCCAAATAACAAAAATCTGGAAGTAATAAAGGAAGATCATGTTGTAACCATCTTGGTTAGCAACATTGAAGTTCAAAGTTTAGATAAATCAACCTTTGAACAAATGGTTCAACTTCCAATCTACAAGTACAAAGATCAGGCAAGTGTTGTTGAATACTTCACAGATCACATTGTGAAGTGCTTGAATGCACTGAAGGTTATACCCTTGCCTAATCAAGCAAAAGAAGTAGCAAAAGATCAAATCACTGAGGAGGAGATCCAAGAATCAATCAAAGCTTCATCAGAATTGCCAAAGAATCAAAATGCCCATCTCAATCACAATTAAGGTTCACTAACAAGTAACAAACAATCAAAAGAAGCAACCAACATCCATATCTAACCACTCATAATAGTCATAACATCAATCATTCATTGGCAACATGTAAGGCCCCAAACCCAGGAAGCCTCACATTTGGTCATACATAGCATAAAACATTTAAACTTAAAGCAGAACTTTTCAATTAAAATTGTACTTGTGTCAAAACATCATATCGTTTCCCTTGAACATAAAAATTGTAATAATACAATATCATTCCTGAAAGTATGGATGCCAGACTTGAACTATCCTAATAGCTTCCATGTTCATGCCTGCACCTCCTCAACATTATCAGTTACCTGCCAACTATTACGCATACAAAGTCAGCGATGCTGAATAAGTTCTAGTTTAAGGGTAAAATAATTTAAATTTGTTAAAAACATTTTCCTTTTTATACATGAGCATATGTCACACCCCGGGAACCAAGTAGGGTAGGACGTCACAGATAGCAACACATATGGCAGCGGAAACAAACCATCATAAGAGCACAAAAGGAGAGAAAATCACATGACATTAGAGTTTAAAAGAAACCAGGGCTAGTAATAGGTCTAGCTCCCAAATAAATTGTACATCCAACATTAAGACAAAATGTATTCATCATCAATAATTGTAAATTTTTCAAAATGTTTTTAAAATCAAATGAGCCAATGCCACGGTCACGGTGCTAGGTCTAGGTCTTCAACAACCGCTATAGCCCCTTCATGGATTACCTTAAACATGCTCAAAAAGAAATTGTGTCAACCAAAAAGTTGGTGAATTCAAGTGCTTAAAGTTTAAAAACAAAAGGATTCAATAGAATCCACATTTGATTTAAAATAATGGTAGATTCACTATTGTGGGGGATCACAATCAACCCTGCACTCAGTCCCAGCTAGCCTCTTCAAAAGTTATGTTATACCGGTTAATCCCGAAAGAAGAACTGAGACTCAAAACAGTGGACCATACCTACCTGATGGTTCACTTAGTATCTTATAAAAACTTGTCACATGCCACAAACGACCCCGCATGATCTCAGTGTGGTACCCTTCCTCGTTCATCACGGAAGGCACTATGTGTGGGGGATACCCCAAGTAGATCTACCCATATAAAACAAGCGGTTAACACAAGAATTGATAGGATCAAATGTACCAATCTGTGATGATGTATGAACACAATTCAATGAAATACAAACAAAATAATCAAATCAAGCAAGATATCAACAAAATTCATGGTTTCATTAATATCAAGCAAAGAAAAATTACAAAGTATGTAAGCAGTTTCGTTCTAAGCTTGCTCAATCTGGTTACCTACTACCTTTAAGTCTAAGCTATTTATAATGAAACAAGAAGGAACTAACAAATTACAAAACTAGTCCATATACTATTACAAAGTATTAAAAAGACATCTAAAGACAACATGTTAATCTTTCTAGAGTACTAACAATACTCCCCCTAAGATTTACATGGTCTTCGGTCTTCAAAATCTTCAATCTTGTCTTTTTTTCTTCATCTTCCATCTTCAGCTTTTATCTTCAACTCTTATCTTCATCACTCAAAAAAAATCTTCTGGTTCTTCCTTGATCTTGAACATTGGCTTCTGTTTGTACATCTCAAGTTCTTTCAAAGCATTTGAAATAGCAGACTTGAATTTGCTGGCAAGAATGCCTTGTTTTGCTTTTGCTTCATTTGTCTTAATCTCCATCTTGTTCATTCTTTCCAATGTATCTTTTGAAAGACATGAGATATCAATATTAGCATATAACTCAATAGGATTTTGACTTTCCTTTGAGTATACTTCTAATACTCCTTTCCTTGAAATTCTCATGAATTCAATGTCTTTTATGTCTTTCTTAACAATGTTAGCATAAGCAAGAGCTTTCCTCAATGATATTCTTTCCATTGCAGCATTCATCACATTGATGATAGAAATAAAATACTTCTTGTCTTGCTCTGCTATCTCTGGAGATACCTTTTCAAACTTTTGTACCGACAAAAATCATATATAGCTTGGATGTAATAGCTTCAGTTCAAAAACTCCAAATAATGTAATCATGTCCTCATCCCATCGTTCGAGATTTCGGACCAATTTAAGTTCAAATGTCTCAGTGTTATAAAACCATCTAAGAATTGGCTTTGAATTTTGATTACCATCAATCACTTTTAGACCGGGAGTTGTGACTATGAATCTGAGAGTTTGATGATGACTGATAGTCGATAGTTCAGGGATTTGTCTTTGGAAAATATTGAGTGTGAATGAGAAACAAGTGTAAGTGTTCAATTTATATTAAATAGAAATTTTAGACGCATAAGCACTGTTGTGCGTATGAAACCCTAAAATTCACAAAATTCTGAGACGCATGAGCACTGTTTGTGCGTTTTGACTCAGACGCATGAGAACTGTTCAGACGCATAAGCACTGTTTAGGTGCTTTTGCACTGTTCAGTCGCATGGAGTTCCTGAAACGTCTAACATTTGTAACTTTGAAACTTTTCACACTGTGTAGACGCATGAGACATTTCAAACGTCTAACACTTGGTTGAAGTCAAACTCATTCACTGTTTAGGCGCATGGGTTTATGAAAAACTCCCAACACTTGATTAAACTCAAGGACTTAGTACAACTATTTAGGCGCATGAGAATGTGAAAAACGCCCAAACATTTGTATATTTCCATGGACTTATTACAATTGTTTAGACACATGGGAATGTGACAAATGCCCAAACACTTGTATAATTCCTAAAAATTCATCATGCTCATATTTAGACGTATGCACACTATTTAGGCGCATGAGTTGACTTTGAGTTGACTTTCATAATTTTTAGACTTGTGTTTTCCAAATTCTTCACCCGCACACTGTTTAAACATATTAGTAATATTTCATACTAATATTTAAACATTTTAAGCATAATTTTGAATTTTCCGAAATTTTACCTTTTAGTCCCTCAAATTTGAACTTTTTGCATTTTGCAGATTCTATTTTTTTAATTTTTAATAATTTTAAGTTTTCACTTGATGTTTTTTAAAATTTATTTTGTCCCTTCATTTTAGTCTCAATTTTTGTTCATCAAGTATCATCTATTTTCAACTTTTGACAGAAGCATTTTCACTTGCAAATTTATATAGGTTCATATTATCATTTTCAAAAATTACATTTTCAAATTACACATATACTTTGAACATATAGCATCATCCTTTCAATTCAACATTTTAACTTTGATTTTGATTTTCTGAGAACAACTCTTCCATTTATTACTCCCCCTAAACTTTAAGTTTGAAAAACTTATAAGTTTCCTAAGGTATCATAATAAGATCACACATCTCATTGTGACATTGTCTTCACACACCAAAAACATGCATAAAATCAAAATGAAAGCAGAATCAAAATCTAATATAGACAAAAGAATTAATGTCTGCAGTGAGATCATATTAATGAAGATCAGCACATTAAAATAAAAAAAATGTGAATAGTCATAGACAATGAATAAATCCTGATCAAGTGTGTTCCAGGTCAGTGATATCACAGCAAAGGAGACACAAGATCTAAGGACAGAAAATGAGTGTTTTTGACAAATTATCAACTCACTTACGTTTTCAATTCTTGGATTGATTAGGGTATATTTAGATATGACATGATGTAAATCATACAGAGACTGAGAGAGCTCAACCATCATCATGACATGCAAGAAAGAACACATACTCAACTTATTACCTGAAACATATGTATCACCAGAGTTCATGTTACTTAAATTAATAGAGAATGATCATGGATAACCATTTGATCAGCTCTGAAAATTCATTTGAATAGTTTGTGCACATTGGCATCTTTTGCATCAAAGAGAGAATCCAGGTCTATAATCACTGACAACAAAGGATATCTCAGCACTTTAGGTCTATGATGACTCATAACAGAGAAGTGATATGATGCTTTGTAACAGATCTCATGATTAAACACATTACCAATAGGTGTGAGTGGTGTAACTTAACAAGCAATCAATCTGATAAGCCAAAACATCTCAAGAGTACTCAGATGAATACACACAAGCATTAAGATTTAGTGTGATCACAAGAATTTACTTTTTCAGTATAATAGCATGATATTGTCTACACGTCATATCTGATCATGTCAGACTTTATTAATGAGTGAAGTATGCAACTAATCTCACTAATGTACTATCATTTCTCACATATTGCATAAACATATTCTTTTCTAAAAAATGTAAACTGATAATTAGAAAAAGACTCTATTTTTGTAGTTTTGATTTATACTTTTGTATTTGGATTTTTCTAAGGAAACAAAAATCACACACACACAAAGTATAAACAGACATTTAACATTGAGAGGATCACTTATGATGATCTTTTGATTTAGAGGGTTCACATATGATTAATGAGACCAATTGACTCTACTAAATACTCAAACCGTCCTGGTAGGAAGGCTTTAGTAAATAGATCTGCCAACTGTTTTTCTGTTGCAATTTGAATCAATATGATTAATCCTTGTTCAGAGTTATCTCTAAGAAAATGATATCGAATTTCGATATGTTTTGTTTTTGAATGTTGAACAGGATTAGCTGTTATGAACATAGCAGCAGTGTTATCAATGAAAATTGGTGTTTTAAGAAAATTGAACCCATAATCCAATAGTTGATTTTACAACTAGAGGATTTGAGAACATCCTGCTTATGCAGCAATGTACTCAGCTTCTGCAGTTGAAACAGAGACATTTGTTTGTTTCTTACATTGCCACGAGCCTAATCGGGGACCAAGAAATTGACACCCACCCAAAGTAGATTTTCTATCTTGACAACATCCACCATAATCACTATCTTTATATCCATGTAGTTCAAAGTTACCCTCGTAAGGATACCAAAGCCCTAAGGCTGGTTTACCTTTGAGATACCTGAATATCCTTTTGACAGCAATTAAGTGAGATTCTTTCGGATCTGATTGATACCTGGCACAAACACAAACTGCATACATAATATCTGGTCTAGATGTAGTAAGATACATCAAAGAACCAATCATTGATCTGTATAACGTTTGGTTAATAGATTTTCCTTTTGGATCAGGTTCAATCTTGGTGTTAACATCTGCAGGAGTTCGTATGGACTGACAGTCTTGCAACTTAAATTTCTTTAAGAGCTTGTCAACAAACTTCTCTTGATTGATGAAAATTCCATCGTCAGTTTGCTTGACTTGAAGTCCAAGGAAGAAATTAATCTCTCCCATAGAACTCATTTGTAACCGAGATTTCATGATTTTTTCAAATTCATTGCACAATTTTGGACTGGTAGAACCAAATATGATATCATCCACGTACACTTGTACACATAACAGATCATCATTATCCTTCTTTATGAATAAAGTTGGATCAATTTTCCCTCTTGTGTATCCATGTTGGATTAAGTGTTGTGATAATGTCTCATACCAAATTCTAGGGGCTTGATGAAGTCCATATAAAGCTTTACTCAGCTTATATACTCGATGTGGAAATTCTGCATCCTCAAAGCCCGGAGGTTGCTTCACAAACACATCGTCAGTGATAGGACCATATAAAAATGCACCCTTTACATCCATTTGATACACACTTAAACTTCACGAATGAAGCATAAGCCAGGAAAACTCGAATGGATTCAAGTCTTGCAACTGGTGCAAACACTTCATCATAATCTATTCCTTCTTCCTGTGTGTATCCTTGTGCAACAAGTCTCGCTTTGTTCCTTATTACAACACCACGATCATCAGTCTTATTCCTAAATAACCATTTCGTGCCTATAGCATTTTCTCCTTCAGGTAGATTCACTAAATTCCACACTTCTTGTTTACGAAATTGAAGTAATTCTTCTTGCATGGCTTCTATCCAACCATTGTCCTTTAATGATTCGGTAACATTTTTAGGAACAATTTGAGAAAGAAAACAAGAGTATAAGCACAAGTTTGCTTGTTCTGATTTACTCCTTGTTGTTCTCTCATTCAATGGACCAATAATCTGAGAAATTGGATGATTCTTGTGAATACGAGATGTTGGAATCTCATCACATTGAACATTAACATCCAGATTTGTTTCGTTCAAGTTGGAAAGCTCATGTTACAAAGTAGAAGAATGTGGATTGAAGTTTGGAACTTGAGTAGATGAGTTAATAAAGTAATCAAAATTACCAGTATCAACTGCATCGCCAGAGATGGATGATGTTCTAGACTCAGGTTGAACAAACTCATTACCATCATTAGGAATATGTTGTGATCCTTCCTGATCAAATGAAACTGAATGATCTGAAACTATATTATCATGATTAGTGTCATCGAATTGTATTATTGAGTCCTTGACAAATGATAAAAATGGGTAGTTTGAGCTAGAATCATCTGGGTCATCAGAATCTGAATCCTCACTGAAAGATCCAAGATCTCCTCTAGAGTTCTTCTTACCTGTAGAATCAAGACAATTTGGTTGATTAAACAAGTTAGATTGAAGAGAGTTTGATTATGAATCTAAATCAAATAACCATGCAGGACCATTTGAAACTGATGGAAAAGAATTTTCCAGAAATTTGACGTTGAATGTTTCAAGAATTATATTTGTCCTAGAGTTGTACACTCGATAGGCTTTTGAAACAGATGAGTATCCAACGAAAAATCCATTATCAGATTTTACTTCAAATTTTCCTAATTGATCATTTGAATTAAGAATCATAACATGACAACCAAATAATTTTAGAAAGTTTATGTTCGGTTTCCTGCCAAATTAACTCATATGGAGTTTTCATTTTATCTTTCACAATTAAGATTCTGTTATGAACGAAACACGCAATTGATATAGCTTCCTCCCAAAAAGTTATTAGGAATTTTTGCATCAGCTAACATAGAACGAGCAGCTTCAATCAGTGTTCTATTCTTCCTTTTAGCAACTTCATTTTTTTGAGGAGTTCTGGGAGCACTGAACTGATGAGCTATCCCTTTCTGTGCACAAAACATTTCAATGTTAGCATTTTTGAATTCCGTTCCATTATCACTTCTTATTATTTTCACTTTATTTTCTAATTGATTTTCAACTTTAATGATAAATTCTTTTAATAAATCAGCCGTTTCAGATTTGGCATACAAAAAGAAAACCCATGAAAATCTTGTATAGTCATCAGTGATAACTAAACAATATGATTTTCGTCCAATACTCTTGACATTTGTTGGTCCAAAAAGGTCCATATGTAACATTTGAAGAGGTTTGGATGTTGAGTTTATGAGCTTGGACTTATAAGACGCTTGTGTTGCTTCCCTTCAAACATGCTGAGTAGTGATCAGTTGTTGCAAACTTCTTAGATGGAAGTCCAATGACATGATTTCCTGCTACAAGCTTGTTCATATTCTTGAAATTTGAATGTCCGAGACGTCTATGCCAAAGCTGGCTTTCATCATTTGATGCCTTAGCAATTAGGCATGTTGTTTCAGTTGAAGGATCAACTTGAGACATATCCAGCTTGTATACATCTCTATCCCGTTCAGCTGTAACAATTATCCAATCTTTGCTTATCTTAAAACCTGGCTTCAAAACATAACAGAATGAATCATCAAATACAAAGTATGATTTATCACATATTTGAGATACACTTAAAGATTAAAGTTCAACTGTGAACAAAAGTTGACTTTATCAAAGCTTATTATCCCATTTGATACTGTTCCTTCTCCGGTTACTTTTCCTCCAACATCACCACCAAAGGCGACGTGTCTTCCATCCTTTAACTTAAAATCTTGTAACAAGGCAGGATTGCCTGTCATATGCCGGCTACACCCACTATCCACATACCATGTATTGAGTGGTCTTTTTGGGCGTACCTGCATAACAAGAAAATTAAGTTGAGATATCTACCCAAGCCGAGATGGTCATGGGTTTTCCAAATTTATCAACAGTTGTAAATTGTTTGTAATGAAGATTATTCAAATCAGGTTTATTCTTGATGAATTTACCAATCTTACTTTAGAAATTGTTTTGAAAAATGTTTGATTAAGTTTTTAGAACATTCATATCATTTGATTGATCAATTTTTGAAATGTATTGATGACTAAAGTTTTTATTAGTCATTCTTACAGATCATGGTATAATTTGTTCTTGCATATTTTGTTTAGATCTCACATAATTGTTCTTTTGAAAATATCTCAAACCTAAAGAAGGTTGATTAGTGAATTTTTGAAATCCATCAGTTTGATTTCTCATATATTGAGGATTAACATAACCTTTTGTGACATCCATCACCAAAAGGTCCGTCAATTAACGTGAATTCCGTTAACTTTTCTTCGCTCGATCATTCCTCATCTTTATAAACTATTCGTGTGGATATTATACTTGCTTTATCATCTTTATGCTCGTGTTCTCATCATAAACATATACTATCTTTAAAAACTTTTAAAACTTTCGTCATCGTTACCGTTAAATATACCATTTTTATATAATATTAATGTCACTAATGAAACCATTTTAAGTTACAAATATCATTAAATACATTTTTATAATTAATATAATTAACCTAATAAAGTCGTTTTCAACCGAAACAAATTTGTGAAACTTGGGGGTTAAGTGCAGGGACTAAAATTGACATTTTGCAAACTTGGGATGGGTATAAAAACCCCATTTCCAGCCCTAGTCCCATTCACTTCATCTTCTTCTCCATTTTTCTTCTACACCTTTCTTCCTCCTCCTTGCACCAAAACCGCCCCGTTGGTCTCGTTTTCACCGTCTAGACTTCATCTACAACCGATTCTACTCCATTCTAGCAGGTAGACGTCCTTGGTTGTCCCTTTTCTTGCTTATTCACGGCTGTTCAAACTAGGGTTTCGGGTGTTCGGGTTCAACCTGAACACATGAGGTCGTGTGGGTGCGTGTGATGTCTTTCTGCGTGTGCTTCATGTTTGTGTATGTTTGTAGTGTGTTTCTGGAAGTCCTTGTTGTGTAAAACCCGTGCTCGGAGCAGCCGGAGGCTGCTCAGCCCTTCAGTAGTTGCGATTCTGCTGTTCAGGCAACTGGGTCTGTCATGCGATTGAGACGTGCGACTGGGTGAGTCGTGCGACTGAATCATGCGTCTAAGTAAATCGTGCGACTAAGTTATGTGATTGGGTATGTCGTGCGACTGAGTCGTGTGACTGTGTATATGTGTGCGATTGAGTCATGCAAGCGAATGAATGTGTGCGATTGAGTCATGCGATCGAATGAATGTGTGCGATTGAGTCAGGCGACCGAATGAATGTGTGCGATTGTGCGTATCGCACGATTGAATTCCATTCACACAAATGAAGGTTCAATCGTACGAATGTAGCTGATTCGTACGAATGAAGGTTGATTTGTGCGTATGGGGTTGAGTCGGCGATTGAGTGTTGTGTGGTACGACTGAATGCAGTCGTATGAATGAAGGTCAATTTTACGAATGAAGCTGATTCGTACGAATGAGGTTGATTCGTGCGTGAGATGTTGAGTGTGAGTCTGTGCAATTGAGTGATTGTGTGTGTGAATCTGAGAGGAATCGATTGAAGTTGAGTTACGATGAGTGTGTTCTGTTGTGTGATTGTGAGTGATGTGTTGTGTGTGAGTGTGTCTCTTGTAGTGTTGTGTGAGTTTCTCTGTGTGTGTGTGTGTATGTCGTGTGATGTTAAGGTGACATCGACACGGTTGCCGTTGCTAACGACAAGATTAAAGTCAACGCTATCAAACATACTAATGTTATTCCAAACCAACTCAACTTAACATTTTACAAGAATCAATAACCGACTTGTAGCTATTAATATTTACCAAATACTTCTCTAATAATAATGGAGCTTTTACGCAAATACCATCAGCAATGGCAAAGATATCTAGTACTTGGATCTACATAAGATCTAATATGTGTGTCTAATTGTGTGTGTTACACACGACCCCACCGATACAACCTGAATCGACCGAACCTTATTATATGCTTTATACATATCATTAATGCTTAACAATAACTGTCAATAGGTGTTTGACCGTTCATTGCATACTACATTTGGATACCTTGATCATTCATACTTACCACTTAACAAGTGAGTTTTGTGGCCCCTTTTTATGCTTATACAATATTTTAATCATTTACAAATATGGGGGAAAAGTATGCTCACCCATTTCCAATTCTGTACAATTTACATACAATTTACATACTTGGAATCAATGTGATACTGTTTTGCAAGTACTTATCTGATACATGCTTGAGTTCGTTGTGTGGTACTTTCTTTGCAACTATTTAATTCCAGTGTGGGAACCGACGGATAGGTATTGGTAGTACTACTGGGTTGACACCCCCACCCTTGTTTGTTGGTATACTAGTTAGTACCAACAGTGGCTAGGAACGGGCCCTTGGGTGAGTATATTCCGACAAGATCTTTGTGTACGTCATTAGGTTTGGTTGCACAGCTCATTGCCATGTGATTTTACTTACTTATAACTGTATTCACGGTATTCCATATCACTTACTATATACAGCATCAATTACTTACTTACTATTTAAACCTGCGAGCTCACCAACAATTTTGTTGACCATTTTGAGCATATCTTTTCAGGTGATCATGCAAACTGAGGATCTAGGTGTGCTGCCTTAGTGGAGACCCTAGGATGCATTTTGAGACTAAACATATTTGACAAACAATCATTTTGAATCAATGTTGAAGTCTGACTAAACAATTACATTATTCTTTTGATACTTGTTCCCAGGTTGTGGGAATTTACATTACAATGTTATCTTCTTTGTTTATGTGAATCATTTAACATGTTTATGCTTATGGCTATGTTGTCGTGAATATTGACTAAACACGATACAAGTTCCCTTGTCGTCGAGTGTCGTCATGACACGCTTGTCATCATTTATTATATTGCATCTCTAGCGTTTACCATGTGTTATGACGATCCCGATCTCGTTACATCCCCGTGTTTCCGCTTTTAGCGGGGGTGTGACAGATTGGTTATAGAGAATTAGGCAATACGCTTGACCTAGACTATAACCTAGGAACCTTCATGTAGATTTGCATGCAAGGATCTGTATGCATATTATATCTCGTGTATGTGTTTCTCTTTACTTGATTTGTCTATCTATCTGTTATGTGATCTTTTCATCCTGTGAGAAAAGCCCTTGTGCTCACTCCTTATGGGATGCTTCTATTGGATCTTCCATTCCCTCTGCGCGCCGAGTTGTTTTATCAAATCCGGGTATTATACCCGAAGAGATCTTCACAGATCATGCTATTGCGCTTGACCTCGGATATTGAGATTAACCCTGAGGAGGTTATGTCTGAAACCTCGAAAGAGGAAGAGATAGACAACCTTCGCTAGACTAAACGTGATTATATACATGGATTTACAACTGTTATGATGGACTGTTGTTGGGACATTACCAATTCATGGTGTGAGAACTGTAGGACTTGCATGTGATGCGTGATGACTATAAGTGTGATATTAACTTGGAATACTGGACTTTGATGAACGATGCGGACAATATAATTTGAAATGGTTTAAACTTACGTGTTTACTACTTTTATGATTAGAAAATGCCGCCTCGAAGAGTTACCCGCAACAATAGTGGCGGGAGTGAAGCCCCAAGGGGCAGAGGCAGAGGTAGAGCACCAAGAACAAGTGATGGTCCTACCAGTAACAATCAGGAAACAGGAAACTCTGAGATGGCAGCTCTGATCGCTCAACAGTTGGCCGCACTGATTCCTACTATCGTGGCCCAAGTGAGCGATGCACTCTAGCAAAACCACCCCCACGGGGATGGTGGCAATGATAATAAGGATAATGGAGAAAGATGTCAAGGTAGGATCGAAACTGAAGTGGGTAATGGAAACCCGACTGGGAACAAAAGTAATCAGGAGACCGGGAATGGTGGAATAGCCGATATTGAGATTGGGGTTGTTAATGCGAGACGGGGGTGTTCATACAAGGAGTTTGTGGCCTGCAAACCGAGAGAATTTGATGGGAAAGGTGGAGCGATAGCCCTGACCAGGTGGCTCGAGAAAATGGAGGCAGTGATTGACATCAGCGAGTGCCTCGATAGTTACAGAATCAAGTATGCCACATGTTCACTGCAGGGAAAGGCCCTAACCTGGTGGAACACCCAGGTTCAAGCTAGAGGAAGAGAATCAGCGATGCAGATGTCGTGGGATGAGTTTAAGGCCTTAATCACTGAGGAGTACTGCCCCCTCAACGAGATGCAGAAATTGGAGCATGAATTCTGGAATCATGCCATGTTGGGGGCCGGGCACGCAACTTACACTGATTGATTCCACGAGTTGGCACTACTGGTTCCACATCTGTTGACCCCGGAATCAAAGAGAATTGAGAGGTATATTTGGGGACTTGCACCTCAAATCCGAGCAATGGTAACAGCAGCTGCTCCTCCTACAATCCAGAGCGCAATTCTGAAGGCTAGCGCTCTAACTGATGAGATGGTGAGAATAGGGGTTTTGGGTAGAGGAGCAGAGAAAAGGAAGGATGTTGGGGAAACGAGCCGGTCGAATGCCGGGAAATTTGAAAAGAGGGCCAAGACAACCAGGAATTTATGGCCGTGACGCAGGGCAAGAGAGAGTATGTGGGGCGCACACCAAATGTGACAGGTGCAACTATCATCATCCCCCAGGAATGCAGTGCCGGGTGTGCGCGAACTGTAGACACCCGGGGCATCTAGCGAGAGACTGTAGAACAGCGCCGAATCTGGTGGCTCCGGTCAATGCGGTTAACCCCGCCGGGAATGCCAGGGTCTGTTATAAGTGTGGAGGCCCTGATCACTACAGAAACATATGCCCCAGACTGAATCGGGCGCCGGGTCAACAAGGGAACAACCAGCAACAGGTGATGGCCATAGCTGGAAATCAGGGCCCGGCAAATCAAGGAAACACAGCTCGGGGATGTGCATTTGTCATTGGAGCCAACGATGCCCGTCTGGACCCGAATGTTGTCACGGGTACGCACTTACTCAATCATCACTTCACATCTATATTATTTGGTACTGGAGCAGACAATAGCTTTATATCTTCTGAGTTTGTGCAATTGCTTGATTTGAGTCCTAGTAGGCTAGAAACAAGCTACCCTGTAGAAATGGCCAATGGTAGAGCTGTTCAGGCCGATGAGATTATTAGGAAGTGCTCGATAATATTGGAGGACCATGCCTTCGATATAGACTTGATACCCTTTGAGTTAGGAAGTTTCAACGTGATCGTGGGAATGGATTGGTTGTCGAAACACGAAGCTGAGATTGTCTGTCGGGACAAAGTAGTATGAATCCCCATGTCAAACGGGGAGCTACTCAGAATTCAAGGAGAACGACCGGGAAGAAACTTAAAGCTTATCTCCTGCATGAAAGCACGCCGAAGTTTACGAAAGCAGTGCTATGCTTTCTGGCTCATGTGGTAGAAAAGAAGGAAGAGGAGAGGAAATTAGTAGATATTCCAGTGGTACGGGACTACCCAGATGTATTTCCTGATGACTTGTCTGGTTTGCCTCCTCCACGATAGGTGGAATTTCGTATAGAGTTGGTTCTTGGAGCTACACCGGTAGCAAAGACACCATATCGGTTAGCACCATCTAAGATGCAAGAGTTATCTAGTCAGTTACAAGAACTACTGGAGAAGGGTTTTATTCGACCGAGTCACTCACCGTGGGTAGCACCAGTATTATTTGTCAAAAAGAAGGATGGGTCATTCCGCATGTGTATCGATTACCGTGAGTTGAACAAGTTAACCGTGAAGAATCGATATCCTCTCCCCAGGATCGAAGATCTGTTTGACCAGCTGCAAGGAGCTTCATATTTCTCCAAGATTGACCTTCGTTCTGGATATCATCAACTAAGGGTTTTCGAGGACGACATACCAAAAACATCGTTTAGAACTCGTTATGGGCACTATGTGTTTATGGATCTAATGAATCGGGTGTGCAAACCTTACTTGGATAAGTTTGTGATCGTATTCATAGAAGATAGACTTATCTACTCCCGATCGAAAGAGGATCATGAAGAACACCTTCGGGCAATTCTGGAACTGCTACGGGAAGAGAAACTTTTTGCCAAGTTCTCAAAGTCTGAATTCTGGTTGCGGGAAGTGAAGTTTTTGGGTCATGTGGTTAACGAGGATGGGATTCATGTAGATCCCGGCAAGATCGAAGCGGTGAAGAAATAGGATGCACCCCAGCCACCTTCAGAAGTACGGCAATTCATAGGATTGGCCGGATACTATCGTCGTTTCATCGTGAATTTTTCAAGGATTGCTCAACCATTAACATTGTTGAAAGAGAAGTTGTGCAACACACCTATACTGTCCCTCCCAGACGGAACTGATGATTTTGTGGTATACTGCGATGCTTCACATCAAGGATTGGGATGTGTGCTAATGCAGAAGGATAAGGTGATTGCCTACGCTTCGTGACAACTTAAGGTGCACGAAAAGAACTATACAACTCATGATCTTGAGTTGGGTGCTGTAGTATTTGCACTCAAGATATGGAGGCATTACCTGTATGGAACCAAATGCATCATCTACACAGATCATAAGAGCCTCCAACATATCCTGGATCAGAAGGAACTTAATATGCGTCAGCGATGTTGGGTAGAGCTACTTAGTGACTACGATTGTGAAATCCGGTATCATCCGGGAAAAGCTAACGTGGTGGCCGATGCTTTAAGCCGCAAAGAACGCGTGAAACCACTACGTGCTCGAGCATTGGGGTTGACTATTCAAACGAATCTGAAAGCTCTGATTCAAATTGCACAAAGTGAGGCATTGAAAGAAGAAAACCTTGCGGGAGAAGAATTCCGAGGGTTGGATAAACAGATGAGTTGCAAGGATGATGGTATACAGTACTTCATGGATCGTATATGGGTACCCAGATGGGGAGGTGTACGTACCTTAGTCATGGATGAAGCCCACAAGACGCGATATTCTATTCATCCTGGTGCAGACAAGATGTACCACGATCTTAAGGATCTGTACTGGTGGCCAGACATGAAGAAAGACATTGCTATGTACGTAAGCAGATGCTTGACATGCTCGAAAGTTAAAGCTGAACATCAGAAACCATCGGGACTATTACAGCAACCTGAAATTCCCGAGTGGAAATGGGAGAATATAGCTATGGATTTTATTACCAAACTCCCTAGAACAAGCAGCGGGCATGACTCGATATGGGTCGTAGTGGATCGAATGACGAAGTCAGCTCATTTCTTGCCGATCCGAGAAGACTACAAAATGGATAAGTTGGAGAGATTGTACATAAAAGAGGTCGTGACAAGACACGGAGTACCGGTGTCGATCATATCCGACCGTGACAGCCGATTTACTTCACGATTTTGGCAGACACTACAAAAGCGATGGGCACTCGATTAGATATGAGTACCGCCTATCACCCTCAGACAGATGGCCAAAGTGAACGAACTATACAGACGCTAGAAGACATGCTGAGGGCGTGTGTAATCGACTTTGGTGGTAGTTGGGACGCTCATCTACCGCTGATTTAGTTCTCTTACAACAACAGCTACCATACAAGCATTGGATGTGCTCCGTTCGAAGCGTTGTATGGAAGAAAATGTAGATCACCCGTTTGTTGGGCCGAGATTGGTGAAAGTCAGTTTACAGGCCCAGAGATCATTCAAGAAACAACCGACAAGATCTTTCAAATCAAAGACCGACTAAAAGCTGCCAGAGATCGCCAAAAGAGCTATGCCGACAACCGTCGGAAGCCTCTAGAATTCAACATTGGGGATCGGGTTTTACTTAAAGTCTCTCCTTGGAAAGGAATCGTTTGATTTGGAAAGAAAGGGAAGTTAGCCCCAAGATATGTAGGACCATTCGAGATTACAGAAAGAATCGGTCCAGTGGCTTACCGATTAAGGTTGCCACAAGAACTCAGCGGTGTACATGATACTTTCCACGTGTCAAACCTCAAGAAGTGTTTGGCAGACGAATCTCTTCACGTACCAATTGAGGAAATCAAGATTGACGAAAAGCTTCATTTTGTTGAGAAACCCATTGAGATCATGGATCGAAAGGTCAAGCAATTGAAGCGCAGTAGAATACCAATTGTCCGTGTGAGATGGAATTCAAAACGAGGGCCAGAGTTTACATGGGAACGGGAAGATCAGATGAAACTCAAATATCCACATCTATTCGAGGATGACACTCTTGGACCTAACTCCAGCTGAATTTCAGGACGAAATTCTCTCAACTGGGGGATACTGTGACATCCGTCACCAAAAGGTCCGTCAATTAACGTGAATTCCATTAACTTTTCTTCGCTCGATCATTCCTCATCTTTATAAACTATTCGTGTGGATATTATACTTGCTTTATCATCGTTATGCTCGTGTTCTCATCATTAACATATACTATCTTTAAACACTTTTAAAACTTTCGTCATCGTAACCGCTAAATATACCATTTTATATAATATTAACGTCACTAATGAAACCATTTTAAGTTACAAGTATCATTAAATACATTTTTATAATTAATATAATTAACCTAATAAATTCGTTTTCAACCGAAACAAATTTGTGAAACTCGGGGGGTTAAGTGCAGGGACTAAAATTGACACTTTGCAAACTTGGGATGGGTATAAAAACCCCATTTGCAGCCCTAGTCCCATTAACTTCATCTTCTTCTCCATTCTTCTTCTACACCTTTCTTCCTCCTCCTTGCACCAAAACCGCCCCGTTTGGTCTTGTTTTCACCGCCTAGACTTCATCTACAACCGAGTCTACTCCATTCTAGCAGGTAGACGACCTTGGTTGTCCCTTTTCTTGCTTATTCATGGTTGTCCAAACTAGAGTTTCGGGTGTTCGGGTTCAACCTGAACACATGAGGTCGTGTGGGTGCGTGTGATGTCTTTCTGCGTGTGCTTCATGTTTGTGTATGATTGTAGTGTGTTTCTAGAAGTCCTTGTTGTGTAAAACCCGTGCTCGGAGCAGCCGAAGGCTGCTCAGCCCTTCAGCAGTCGTGATTCTGCTGTTCAGGCTACTGGGTCTGTCATGCGATTAAGATGTGCGACTGGGTGAGTCGTGCGACTGAATCATGCGTCTGAGTCAATCGTGCGACTGAGTTGTGCGACTGGGTGTGTCGTGCGACTGTGTGTATGTGTGCGATTGAGTCATGCGAGCGAATGAATGTGTGCGATTGAGTCATGCGACCGAATGAATGTGTGCGATAGAGTCAGGCGACCGAATGAATGTGTGCGATTGTGCGTATCGCACGATTGAATTCCAGTCGCACGAATGAAGGTTTAATCGTACGAATGTAGCTGATTCGTACGAATGAAGGTTGATTCGTGCGTATGGAGGTTGAGTTGTGCGATTGAGTGTTGTGTGGTACGACTGAATGCCAGTCGTACGAATGAAGGTTCAATCGTACGAATGAAGCTGATTCGTACGAATGAGGGTTGATTCGTGCGAATGGAGTGTTGAGTTGTGCGTATGGTTCTGTTGTGCGATTGAAGTTGTTGTGTGTTTCTCCTTGTGTGTGGTGTGTGTATGTCGTGTGATGTTAAGGTGACATCGACACGGTTGTCATTGCTAATGACAAGATTAAAGTCAACGCTATCAAAATTACTAATGTTATTCCAAACCAACTCAACTTAACATTTTACAAGAATCAATAACCGATTTGTAGCTAATAATATTTACCAAATACTTCTCTAATAACAATGGAACTTTTACGCAAAAATACATCAGCACAATGGAGCTTACGCAAATACCATCAGCAATGGCAACGATATCTAGTACTTGGATCTACATAAGATCTAATACGTGTGTCTGATTGTGTGTGTTACACGCGACCCACCGATACAACCCGAATCGACCGAACCTTATTATATGCTTTATACATATCATTAATGCTTAACAATAACTGTCAATAGGTGTTTGACCGTTCATTGCATACTACATTTGGATACCTTGATCATTCGTACTTACCACTTAACAAGTGAGTTTCGTGGCCCCTTTTTATGCTTATACAATATTTCAATCATTTACAAATATGGGGGAAAAGTATGCTCACCCATTTCCAATGCTGTACAATTTACATACTTGGAATCAACGTGATACTGTTTTGCGAGTACTTATCTGATACATGCTTGAGTTCGCTGTGTGGTACTTTTTTGAAACTATTTAATTCTAGTGTGGGAACCGACGGGTAGGTATTGGTAGTACTACTGGGTTGAAACCCCCACCCTTGTTTGTTGGTATACTAGTAGTACCAACAGTGGCCAGAAACGGGCCCTTGTGTGAGTATATTCCAACAAGATCTTTGTGTACGTCATTAGGTTTGGTTGCAAAGCTCATTGTCATGTGATTTTACTTACTTATAACTGTATTCACGGTATTCCACATCACTTACTATATACAACATCAATTACTTATTTACTATTTAAACCTGCGAGCTCACCAACAATTTTGTTGACCATTTTGAGCATATATTTTCAGGTGATCATGCAAACTGAGGATCTAGGTGTGCTGCCTTAGTGGAGACCCTAGGATGCATTTTGAGACTAAACATATTTGACAAACAATCATTTTGAATCAATGTTGAAGTCTGACTAAACAATTACATTATTCTTTTGATACTTGTTCCCGGGTTGTGGGAATTTACATTACAATGTTATCTTCTTTGTTTATGTGAATCATTTAACATGTTTATGCTTATGGTTATGTGGTCGTGAATATTGACTAAACACGACACAAGTCCCCTTGTCGTCGGGTGTCGTCATGACACGCTTGTCATCATTTATTATATTGCATCTGTATCGCTTACCATGTGTTATGACGATCCCGATCTCGTTACATCCCCATGTTTCCGCTTTTAGAGGGGGTGTAACACCTTAGCTCATGTTTGAATTTGCAAATCCTCTAGTAAGAGATCTATTTCTAAAATAACAATTTGCAGTATTGTGAGTCTTTTCATCACAATAAATACAATATTTGTTAAAATAACAATCTGCTGTGGAATGATTTCTCGTGTCACATATGTGACAGTACTTGTTGAAATAGCACTCAGTAGTATTGTGATTTTTCATATCACAAATTTCACAGTATTTTTGTGGAGTTAAAAACAACTTTTTGTTAACTTTTGACATTGACACAATGTTTGATTTTGGTGTCAAATAGTTAAACTTTTGTCTTTCATTTTTCACAGTTTGATTTTGTGCCAAATTATTTTGCTTTTGTTTAACATGAACTTCCTTCTTGAATGCATTTGGAACAAATCTTTTTGCTACAGGGGAAGTCTTAGAATCTGAACTTGATTTCAGATCAGAGTGAGATTTGTTCATAGTATTTACTTTGTTGTTTTGAAGAGAATTCATATTTAACAAAGCAGCTGACACAAATTTTATCGGTTTGACTTTTGTTGCATGATTTGTTGCTTTGATCAAATTTTCTGTACTTTTGTTTTGTTCAGATGCATGATTTGTTGCTTTGATCAAATTTTCTGAACTTTTGTTTTGTTCAGATGTTGTTTTTGATGATTTCTTTCTTCTTCTTTGATTCTTTGATTTAGAAGAACTTGGTTTACTTTCAGATTGAACATCGTCAGAAGAAGATTCCTTTTCAGATTGAACTTGTTTCATATTAATAGTGTTTGAATCTTCTGATGTTCCAACCTATTGTTTATCTTTTTCTTTGCTTTGATCTTTCACTTCTTCTAATACAACATGAATTTGATAAGAAGTGGTTTGTTTTGTTTGTTTTGGTTCATAAGATTTTATCTTGATTGGATGACCATTTTTAATCTTTTCTTGATCATTTTCAACAAAACACTTGTACATTTTCATTCTCTTATTCTGAATTCTTGTTTTTGATCTGAAAAGCTTTAAGTTTAGCTTTATTCTCAGGAGAATGATCATGTGTATTGAAGTTCTCTGGTAGAGTGTTTGTAATAGATTCAGGCATAGGTTCATGAGTGAAACCTAACCCTGCTTTTTGTTTATCTTTTCTTTCACTTACCAGTTTGTCTACAATCATTTTTGAACTTTTTACTTTAGCAAGATCCATTTGAGTAGCAGCATGTGCTATCTTCTCCTGTTCAAGATTTTTGGTCATCTCTTCCAATTGTTTAGAAACAATTTCTAAATCTTTTATAGTTTTGTTCCATGAAGTTTAAAGAGAGATAATCTTTTGATCTGCAGTTTTATGATCAGATTTTAGTTTGTTATGCATTGACTCTTCTTGTTTTAGCTTCTCACAGATTTTGAATGAGTAGTTTCTATATTATTCAACATATTCAAAGCATGATTTTGTGCAGAGTTTTTCTCTCACTTCAGATGGGATTTCAGGGAATTTGAAGATATGGTTTCAGATTTTGAAAATGAAGTGTCAACCTTAGGTTGATCAGACTGTGCCATTAGAGCTACTTCATCTGTATCCTCCTTAGGACAAGATTTGTCACTCCAATCTTAGTCATCTTCTTCATTCTCACTTTCCACCTTTGGATCATTGTTTTCTGACCAATCTTCTCCTTGAATTTCTACAATAAGAGATAAACTTGATGTTAAGTCATTAGTAAACTGATCTGCATATGCACTCCAACCATAACCATCTTTAATGCTGACTACTAAAGCTTTCGTGGTTTCATCAGATGATTTTGTTTCATCTTTAAGCTCAGGCATAGGACGACATTGATAAGGCTTTTGAAAAGTCTTCTGAGCTGGTTGAAACCTTTGATTGCTAGAACTTGATTGAGCATTTCCTCCATTATTCCTTGGAGCTTTGCATTCTCTGGAGAAGTGTCCATAACTGTTACAGTTAAAACATCTAGATTTTGACTTATCAAACCCAACAGTCTTGTTAGCACTTGGCTTGTATTTCCTGTTGACATATGAATGTTTTTGTGTCATCATCACCATCTGCCAGTTTAAGTCCATCTCTTTAACATCTTCAGGATCCATCTCAAACAAATCCTGCAAAACAAAATCTAATTGAGTTAAATGGCTACCTTGATATGCTTGAAAACTAGCCATAAATGCAGTGAATGCAGTTTAGACTCTTCATCCTCTAATAGGATGTTTATCACATCTTTAACTTTGCTAGATTTAGCAGAGTTAGATATGAAGAAGTCTCTGTTTGAACATTAGATGTTTGAGACTGAGATTTAGGAGGAGATTGAGAATGAGACTGAGTTATATAAGCAAGAGCACTAGTAAATGATGAGTCAGTGAAAAATCCTGCTCCAACAAACAAATCTCCCTCTTCTTCTGTACTTTTCTCACTTTTTGCCATGAATGCATTTTCAATAGTGGTTGTAGGAGAAGCAACAAACTGATACTGAGACATTGATGCTGCTCTATCATTGTTCCTTGAGCTTTCATCAATCTCTACTGACTCTATCTTGGCAATAAGTAGATCTAGATCCATAGGGAACTTCTCAGTATGCTTTAGTAAGGTTACTGTTTGTTTCCATGATGATGGTAAAGCATTGAGTAGTCTAAGATTTAGATCTTCAAGATCAGGCTTAATACCAGCTGTTGACATCTCAGTTGTAAGTTGAACAAATCTGTTGATCATCTGATTTACGGTTTCTCCAGACAAATGTTGAAACAATTCTAATTGCCTTTTCAACTTTTGTTTCTTGAGATTTTTGAATCTCCTTGCCTCCTTCACAAATGGTCTTTAAGGCTTTATATAAGGTGTCTCCAGTTTGATATGCATCAAGCCTTGCAAGAACTTCTAGAGGTAGTCCTTTACACATCAAGGAATATGATTTGATATCATTCTTTACTCTTTTCAAATCATCTCCTTGAAGACCATCTTCAGGATAGGGTTCTGGAGAATCTTTAGTATAAACAAACCCTCTGTCAGGCCCATCAGTGATTATAGGAATGTATAGCCCTTTCTCTATAGATTTCCAAAGACCAGTGTCAATGGAATTAAAATGTTGTTTTAGCCTAAGAGACCAATTTTTGAAATCAGCTCTATTTTTAAGTTTTGGAACTCTATTTTCAGAATCTTCTGATTTCACCATTCTTATATTTTTGTTGTTTTTCTTAGATTTTGAATTAAGAAAATAAATGAAAAATATTTAAAAAATTTTCCTTTAAAAAAAAATTCTAAGTGTCAAAGATGATACGCTTGAACAGTGATTATACTCCCAAACAGTTGATGAGCCTGAGTTGAGAAACGTCTAAGGGAATGCCTTAGAAAATTTTCCAAAACGCCCAAGTTGATGCGTCCAAACAGTTTTAAAACGCCTGAACAGTTGAAATGCCCCTACACAGTTGTGAAGCGCCTCAACAGTTGTCAAACGTCTAAACAGTTGTAATCCGTCTCAACAAAATGATGCGTCTAGCCTTTTTCTCTTCAACAATAGTCAAACGTCTGAACTAAAAAACGTTCACACAGTGTTAATGCGACTAAACAGTAGTCAAACGCCTAACACTTAGACGATTTTTTCAGCCAATCTCAACTCATGCGCCACATTCATCATGTTCATATGAATGTAACTAACTCAAATCTTCTGAAATTCTTTAAATGTTGATGAATTGGATTGAAACTTTCCAATTAAGCATGTTTTATACCGATAATCATTCTTCTAACATCAATTTCTTTCAATATCAACAACAAATCAATCAATTTTGAGATTTTCAGTCCGAAAAATAGTAACTTTTTCGAACACAAATTCAACAAATTAACTTGAATTTGATGAATTTAACTGCTAATTGTGATTCAAATCATGTTTCTGATGATGAAACACATATGAAATTCACAAATTTTTAATTGAATTTTCTATCAATCGCAGATTCAGTGAAATTTTTTGAGCTTGAAAGTTCGACAAATTTCAAAAATCACTCACTAACAGCTTACCAACAGCTCTGATAACATTTGATAGGATCAAATGTACCAATTTGTGATGATGTATGAACACAATTCAATGAAATACAAACAAAGTAATCAAATCAAGCAAGATATCAACAAAATTCATGGTTTCATTAATATCAAGCAAAGACAAATTACAAAGTATGTAAGCAATTTCGTTCTAAGCTTGCTCAATCTAGTTACCTACTACCTATAAGTCTAAGCTATTTATAATGAAACAAGAAGGAACTAACAAATTACAAAACTAGTCCCTATACTATTACAAAGTATTAAAAAGACATCTAAAGACAACATGTTAATCTTTCTAGAGTACTAACAAGAATTAATGATCGTGATACAAATAAAAGCAGGTTCTAACATTAACCCCAACATTCAAATATCATACAGTAGCTCATATATGGTTTTAGTTTAAGCACAACATGTTTCATCCCAAAAACAGTAGTAAAAAGGGACACTAGAACTCACCTTAAGATTCAAGCAAAGGATTCTTCGTGTACCGGGAAAAAGTCTCAAGTCTAGCACCCTACCATTAATATTTAAGTTATAAGACACTAATTCTATGGTTATGGAAGGTGCACTAGGTGTGTCATGTGGTTTAATGTCTTACTAGCTTTTGATTTGCTAAGTCTTATATAAAAAGTTTTCTTTTATAGAAAGTTAGGGTTTCTTAGGGAAAGAATACATGATTTACAATGTTAGATCATTTATACCAGTTAGTTTAGGTTCACCAAATGATCATTAGACCAAGGGGTCGGTTTATAGAGGTTTGGCAAAATTTACAGTTTACTCCTCCAAGTTTCCAAAATTTACAATTTCTACCCCAAAGTTTGTTTTCTTGCATTTAATGAATTTTATGGCCAAATATTAGGTTCTAGACGTTAAGTACTTATTTCAAGTAAGTTTACACCAAGTTTTCAGAATTCAGGTCCGGGTTTCATATTTTTATATCTTACGTTACCAGTTACGGTAAAACTGAAGGTTTTTAACGGTTAAGTATTAAATCCTATAGTTTTAAGTATTAAATATTTAAATATTATTTTAAGGACTATTAATTAGTTTTATAATATGCCTAGAATGTATTTCTAAGCTCTTATGATTGAAAATCTAAATTTTAAGTCTAACCCGATAAAACGCGTTTTTACCCGAAAATGACCGTTTAAAAGCTTGTTTGACCAATTTTTCACATCTTTAAAATCATATAGGAACTATATTACTGAAATAATATGGTTTCTATGGGTTTTGGTTTTTATACCATTATTTCTAGGATTTTCCTCAAAACGTCGCTCGGTTAATACCCGTTTTTAGTTAAAGATTCATTTTATCTTGTCTTTTGACCATTTAATCAACAAATCTGGTCCAAACACTTTATTTACTCTATTAAAGCCTGGAATTCTTTTGAATATGGTTAAAATCCATATTTTCTTATTTTTAAGTCATTTCACCACCTTTCGGGTCCCCAAATATGTTCAAATTGATTATAAGTCTATGACTTTATTATTTTCAGCCATTAACATCTCATCATACACTAAATATCATCCAAAACCTACTGAAATAACATGCCTAACTCACGGTTTCAACATTCAACTCAAGAACAAGATGGAAACTTAGAGATTACACCATTTTCACCTATTACACATGTGTAAAACGTTATAACTTGTGATTAAACACTATCTAAACCTTTTTTAACTTTAAAAGTAGGTTGTTAGAAGGTTAGAAAACTGCTTTTGAGCAGGTTACAAACTTAGCTTCGGAAGATTACAAGATGTGCAAGTTGGATGGTGTAACAACACCCAAAAAGAGGGTTTTCTAGGTGTAAATCGGGTTACACCCATAGAATGACTTATATAACGAGTGAGATGCCTTCAAGAATGTCAAAAGCTCTTCAAGAACAAGGTTTTAGCAGCAAGTTTCTGTTAGATACAAGAATGGTAAGATCTTTTAGTGAAAAATGAAGAAAACACAAGGTATGTCCAAATCGGGTGATATGAAGCTTACACTTGGTGTAGTTCACGGTTTGGAGAGTGTGGAGGAACAAAAAAGATCTGGAAAGCTTCGAACAAGCTGGAGAAATCGAATCCACAAGAGTCGAGCACCCTAAGTCCACAAAACGGTGACTTCTTGATTGTTTGAAGCTCGGCCGATGGTAGAATAGTGTTGTTCTTCGAAAATAAGGCTTAAAATGGAGAGAGTTTTGGTTGTGCGTCTGTGTTTCAGCTAGAGAGAAACCGAGAGTGAGAGGAGGAGGAGAATAAGAGGAGTGTGTGTATAGGTATGAGAGGAATTGCATGTATTGGTAGTGGGGAAGAGGAGGGTGTGTGGTGAGTGGTGGAGAGGGGGGCGGCCGATTTGGCATGTAGTGGAGGAGTTTAATTAAATTTTTAAATGGTAATAATATTATGTGTAGTATTATTTAGTAGTATAGTGTAGAATATTGGGTGGTATAATCTAGTTAGGTGTGTTTTAAGTATCATGTGTGCATGCATGCATTTTGGCCGAAAATTTGAGTTCATGCACACCTTAATTGTTTCAAATTATGATTAAATTATTGCAAGGGTGACTAATTAACTTTCCCAGAACACTAAGTTTTCCTAAGCTAAAGCTTGAACTAGCTAAATCATCATAAAACCATAAGTCGGAAGATAATGACTAGATGCAATGCGGCTGAATGATTGCTCATCCGCATTACCAAATGTGGTCGTGCAAGGAGGAAATGCGGAGGGTGATCTCTTCATCCGCATTAACAAATGCGATTAGCCTTTTGCATTTTCTCAATTCACTTACTAGATTCTAAAGTAAGGCAAGTCAAAAAGGATCATTTAAGGCAATAGTACATGAGTCAATTAACTTGGAAGAGATAAAATAAAAATGATATTAATAATAATATTAATTAAATTAGGTAATGATGCTGGTTGATAAGGGTTAGAATTATGTCCTAGAGGTCGGTTGTCACATTCTCCCACCGTTTAGGAAATTTCGTCCCGAAATTTTTAGCTTTGATTAGCTTCGGAACGGGTGGGTTTGAAGAGATGCGGATAACTCTTTCTCAATTTATCTTCTCACTCCCATGTGAATTCAGGTCCTTGCCTAGTATTGTTGATACATATGTGAATTCAGGTCCTTGCCAAAGGTCGTGCTGAAGTGGAGTCCTCCGCGCACTATGTCTAAGATTCCCTTACGGGAAATGCCACTGGACTTCACTCCACACTTCAAGTGGTGGTACTACGATCGGAGAACAGGTGAAGCGGTCATAGTCTTACAAAAGGAGAGCCAAATGGATATTATCCAGGTATTTGACCCTATGTGGCGGACTAAGTTTTCTGCTGACGAAGTATATACCTTATACAAGTGGCCACTATTCTATGACTCGCAGGATATTGTAAAAGCCCTCCAGTTTCAGAACGTGATAAGACTCTGTTCTGCATTCGAGATACATGCCGGAGTTACAATAGAGGAAAAG
The DNA here is from genome assembly GCA_025215565.1 of Flaveria ramosissima. NCBI lineage: Eukaryota > Viridiplantae > Streptophyta > Magnoliopsida > Asterales > Asteraceae > Flaveria > Flaveria ramosissima. Next base: position 19,435,271 of record CM046031.1, on the reverse strand, counting down.
TACAAGAAGTTTTAGGAGCTAATGAAGAATGTTAGACAATGATGTAAACTAGGTCCAAGGGGGAGTTTGTTGATACATATGTACCTAGTTTAGGAGCTTAATGTAAAATGTCTTTCATGTCTTACATATATGTAATGAATGAGTTGAATGAAATGAAATATGTGATTGATGCTTATATTGTTTAATGTTTCATTGTTTAGTGTATCATAACGCATATTGAACTAACTATATAGGTTTGTGGTTGTTGACCATAATTCTTAGTCAATAATGATTGAGAAACATGTTCAAACTTAATCGTGTGAAGTCTTCATGCGAATGGACCATGCTAATGGACCATACGCATGAACACTTCATGCTAATGGACCAGTCGCATGACTAAACTAGGAGACTGTATCAGCCGCACGATTGAGACATAATATTGGCTCAATCGCACGACTAAACATTCAGTCGTGCGTATGGACAAATCGCATGATTCAGTCGCACGACTGAACCATACTAATGGTTCAGTCGCATGATTGACAAAACCTAACCTATAAATACCACTTAATTCGTGGAAAAACAAAACATTTGAAGAATTTCAACTCACATACGTACCCTAGCCATCCAGAGACCCTAGAGAACCTGTTCCAACTTCATAGATCGCAGTTGATCGTGTTCTAATCGTTCATAACGTTTCATTAATCTCTAGATTGATTGAAACTGCGTTCTCACTGATTGGATGGCCAATCAAATAGGATTCCGCACTATTTGATTAGGTATACACGCATATCAGTTATTACTCTGTACGTACACGGTCCTAACAAGTGGTATCAGAGCTTTGGCTCTTGATTTTGCGTGTTGATTCGATTGGTTTTGGTGCAAAAATCACGTTTTTCATTCAAAAGAGTCACCTTTTTGAGTAAAACAGCGTTTTCAGTGTCTCCAGATCTAAAAGTTACCTTTTCGGCATACGGTAGATTAGGGTTCTTGAAAAATCGCGTTTTTGTGTCAAAGTGTCAAAAACCTTCGAATTTTCAAAAACAGCAGTCTTCAGTCGCACGATTGGATCAATCGCACGACTGAACTCAATCACACCTCCCATACGCACGATTGAACTCAGTCGCCCATCCATTCGTACGACAGAACACCCCATTCGTATTATCCATCCGCACTTGTTCAATCGCACGATTGACTCATCCGCATTGGTTCAATCGCACGATTGATTCATCCGCATTAGTCCATCCGCACGATTGACCCAATTGCATCTCTCCATTCACCAGTGAAACAGTTTTGTTCTAGCTCTCAAAGTTTAAAGAATTGGAAGATCAGAACTCTGCGTTTACAGCCGGTAGAGACTCTAGAATCCAGAACCTTCTGCTTCTGGAAAATGAAGTTGGAAATCACAATAAGCCCCCTAAACTTATAACGTTAGATGAGTACCCACAATGGAAGCAAAGGTTTGAGATTTATCTAAATGGAGTTGATCCCAATCTGTGGGAAGCAATCAAGACAGGTTATAGCATGCCGGTTGGTGCTGATGGTGTTAAACTTACCTTGGGTGGCATGACTGATAGCCAAAAGGTGAAGTACAATGCTGGGAAGAATGTGTATGCTCTGTTGACTCAGTAGATACCTAAGGATATATTCGACCAGTTTTCTGAGAACACACAGGCAAAGAAGCTATGGGAAGCCTTGGAGAAACGATACGACGGGAATGCATCGATGAAAGCTCTAAAGGCAAAGGCTTTGAAGAAGGAGTTTGATAACTTCTCTTCAATGGGTAAAGAGAGCTTGGATGATGTCATAGAGAGATTCTACCATTTAATAAGTGAACTGCACACTCATGGAGTCATAATGTCAATGGAAGATAAGGTCTCAAGCTTTGCCGATGGTCTGCTAGAGAAGCGAGACTCGTTTGTGTCAAATTTGAGACAGAACAAGTTACTAGAAAAATTAGACATAAACAACTTCATCCTGAAATTAAGAGAGGAGGAACTGAGGATGAAATACAGGTCACAGAAAGGATCCTATGACCAGAATCCTTCAATTTATAGATCCTCTTCCACTTCAACAAGTTCAGGAGCACCGCTTCAAACGGCATTTGTGTCTAGTTCAACCGCTCCTTCCCAATCCACTGCTTCGGGATCTGAAAAGTCAGGGTCGTCTTGCACCCAATATATAGTGCCTGAACAAAATGCTACTAAGTTGAAGACCAAGAATCTCGGGAATATCACTGTAGAGGTTGCAAAGGAGCATATGGACCTTTTAGCTGCGGTCGTTCATTCTTATGATGGTCTAGTTGCAGGAAAGATCGGGAATTGCCATAAGTCTGATGAGGAGCCATTAGTTCGGACGGTGGGCAGCAAGGTGGTTGCCACCGAGCGAGGGATTAGGGCGCTAGGTGGACGCCATGGTGAGTCTGGGGAGGCTGATACTGATACATCTTACACCCCAGAACAGCCCAGCAGCCAAGGGGGAGCATCCTCCTCGAAGGGATCGAGGAAAAAGAGGATGGCTCATCCGCACTAGATGAAGAGTAAGAGACGGAGATTCACCTTGATCACCACCTCTACCACCACCACCACCACAGCTACCACCACCACTACCACACCCTCCACCACTACTACCACACCACCCACCAGTACTACCACACCTCCACCCTCCACTACTACAACCATACCTCCACCAGTTATACCTATACCACCACCCATCTTTACCACAGCTACCACCACTACCACCACCCATCGAGCCAGAACTTCATCTCAGGTCCCACTAAGCTTTGGATCCTCTCTGCCCTCCATTGGGTTAGAGGAGTAGCTGGCCAATCTAAACCGGATTGTGCTTAAGCTGCTTGCTACTGATGAGCAACGAGCTACACAGCTAAACCAGCTGATGGAGCTCAATGCTGCTCAGGCTCAGCAGATAGCAGCTCAGATTTAGGAGATTGCTGAGCTTCATGAGCTGTAGACTTCTTCAGTACAAAGGATAGATAATCCAGCAAAACAAGAAGTTGCTGAGCTTCATGAGCTTCGTGAGCTGCAGACTTCTTCAGTACAACGAAGAACAAGAAGTTGATGCTACGACTCAAAGGCTCCAAAGATGAGCTCCTCAAGATCAGAGAAGAAGATGATGATGGTGATGATGACGATGATGAGGATGATGAGGATGATGATGATGAGACAGATAAAGAAGGTGATGGAGCTGAAGGAGAGGAGAAGGGAGGAGATGAGGATGAAGGAGATGATGCTGCTGCATCAGCATCCACACAGGCTAGAGAGCGACGATCAAAGAAGGCTCAGGATCAGGGAGCCTCACCCCCAGCCCCTCCGGCTGACGAGCCTGCTATTCAGGGCAAAAGTAATGATTAGATATTTATGTATTTGAAAGCTTTTGTACTTGAATCATGTATTAAAATTTTGTACTTAATGTTTATATATATTTAATGTTTAACTGTCTTTATTATTGACTAATGATTGATGTGTTACATGTTTAAATCAAGCAGATCAAACATTTCAACAAGATGAATACGATGTTGCTCCCCTTCAGCAATCAAGTCTCAACTCACAATGATTCTTGATTTGCAAGGGATTGTCAGACGGTCAGTGAGCTATACTCCCGAAGAAGGAGAAATCATTCATGACCTGACTGACGAGCAACTTGGTGAGATGTTCAGGCTGAACCCGGACGAGATTGTCAAGGATGCTCCTACTTTTGAGGTGACAAGTGACGATGAGCTCAACGACATAGATGAAATCGAGATAGAGGATGTCACTGCTGACCATTATCCAGAGTACACTAACCGAGAGGGAAATGTAGTCCGCAACTTTGGGGATACTCTCGGCAGTGATACATTTGACAAGCTGGATCAGATGGAGAAAGAGGCTGAGAAGACCGAGGGTCAAGCCCAAGCCTCAAACACCGATGTTGACATCAAAAAGACTGAATGGGCGGCCTGTTTTGCTGAGATCCGAGCCACGCGTACTGCACAAAAGCCCAATGTCTACACCAAGCTATACAAATTCAAGAAACACTTAAAGGTCTCAGGCTAGATCATTGCATGGGCTTATTTTGAGGATCTGAATGTGTATGCAGTGAAAAGAGAAAAGGGCATAGAGTACTTTAGATTCCCACATGATTTAAAGACTCTCCCTGGTTTTGAGCTCAACCTGCTGGCACGCCTAAAGTTGTTGTATGCTGACCCGAGAAAGATGTCAGGCTGGTTTGAGGCTACACTGAGGAAAGAGTACCACACCAGGTGGGTTAACTTCAGACCTCAACAACCGAAGAGGTACATCAGACGGTCTGAAGTTGATCCCATTACTGGAAAGCCAAAGGTCGTGCTGAAGTGGAGTCCTCCGCGCACTATGTCTAAGATTCCCTTACGGGAAATGCCACAGGACTTCACTCCACACTTCAAGTGGTGGTACTACGATTGGAGAACAGGTTAAGCGGTCATAGTCTTACGAAAGGATAGCCAAATGGTTACTATCCGGGCATTTGACCCTATGTGGCTGACTAACTTGTCTGCTGATGATGTATATACCTTATACAAGTGGCCACTATTCTATGACTTGCAGGATATTGTACAAGCCCTCCAGTTTCAGAACGTGATAAGACTCTGTTTTGCATTCGAGATACATGCCGGAGTTACAATAGAGGAAAAGTACAAGAAGTTTGAAGAGCTAATGAAGAATGTTAGACAATGATGTAAACTAGGTCCAAGGGGGAGTTTGTTGATACATATGTACCTAGTTTAGGAGCTTAATGTAAAATGTCTTTCATGTCTTACATATATGTAATGAATGAGTTGAATGAAATGAAATATGTGATTGATGCTTATATTGTTTAATGTTTGATTGCTTAGTGTATCATAACGCATATTGAACTAACATATATGTAATGAATGAGTTGAATGAAATGAAATATGTGATTGATGCTTATATTGTTTAAAGTTTCATTGTTTAGTGTATCATAACGCATATTGAACTAACTATATAGGTTTGTGGTTGTTGACCATAATTCTAGTCAATAGTGATTGAGAAACATGTTCAAACTTAATCGTGTGAAGTCTTCATGCGAATGGACCATGCTAATGGACCATACGCATGAACACTTCATGCTAATGGACCAGTCGCACGACTGAAACAGGAGACTGGATCAGTCGCACGACTGAACCAGGAGACTGGATCAGTCACACGATGGAGACATAAGATTGGCTCAGTCGCACGACTGAACCTTCAGTCGTGCGTATGGACAAATCGCATGATTCAGTCGCACGACTGAACCATACCAATGGTTCAGTCGCACGATTGACAAACCCTAACCTATAAATACCACTTAATTCGTGGAAAAACGAAACACTTGAAGAATTTCAACTCACATACGTACCCTAGCCGTCCAGAGACCCTAGAGAACCTGTTCCAACTTCATAGATCGCAGTTGATCGTGTTCTAATCGTTCATCACATTTCATTAATCTCTAGATTGATTGAAACTGTGTTCTCACTGATTGGATCGCCAATCAAATCGGATTCCGCACTATTTGATTAAGTATACACGCATCATTATCAGTTAGTACTCCGTACGTACACGGTCTTAACAAGAATTCCATTTTACCTTGACCTTGGGTATGCGACTTCGTCTGAGTTTCATGACCAACCGGTCAGTGATCTCTATAGGCTCTTCCACGAAGTTCAACTTGTCGGTTATCCTAGCTTCCTTCAATGGTATCTCCATGGTCTGGTCTACTAGGCACTTTTTTAGGTTTGACACATGGAAGATGTCATGTATGTTACTTAACTCCTGAGGTAGCTTTAATTTATATGCCACGAGGCCAATTCTTGCTAGTATCTCAAATGGTCCATGTATCTCGGGCTTAACTTTCCTCTCTTTCCAAACCTCACAGTACCCTTCCATGGTGCCACTTTTAGCATTACCTTATCACCCACTTGAAATTCCAAAGGTTTTCGTCTTCTATCAGCGTATTTCTTTGGACGGTCCCTGGCTGCTCTCAAACGCTCCTTGATTTTAAATATCTTGTCGGTGATCTCCAACACGATGTCGGGTCCCATTACTTGGCTGTCACCGATCTCATTCCAGCTTAATGGTGATCGGCATTTTCTACCATATAGGGCCTCATACGGAGCTGCCTTTATACTTGTGTGGTAACTATTATTATAGGAGAACTCTATCAAAGGAAGATGATTGTCCCAGTTCCCACCAAAGTCAATCACGCAAGCTCTTAGCATATCTTCCAGGGTTAGAATAGTTCTTTCACTCTGACCATCAGTTTGTGGATGGTATGCGGTGCTTAGATCAAAACGGGTTCCCAAGGCCTACTGGAGTGATCTCCAAAAACGTGAAGTGAAGCGGCTATCACAGTCGAAGATGATCGATAGAGGCACACCATGCCTAGTCACTACTTCATCGATGTACAGTTGAGCCAGCTTCGTCAGGTCGTAGTCTTCTCGAATCAGCAAGAAGTAAGCTGATTTATTTAGCCTATCCACTATTACCCAAATAGCATCATGACCTCTAAAAGTTCTGGGTAGCTTTATGACAAAATCCATTGTGACGTTATCCCACTTCCACTCTGGAATTTCGGGCTGCTGCAGCGTCCTTGATGGTTTTTGGTTTTCAGTCTTCACCATGGCGCATGTCAGACACTTGCTAACATAAACGGCGATGGATTTCTTGATCCCAGGCCACTAGAAAAGTGCCTTTAGATCATGGTACATCTTGTCACTTTCGGGGTGAACCGAGTACCTAGATTTATAGGCTTCGTCGAGGATTACCTCTCTAATTCCCCCGTGCTTTGGTACCCACGTTCTCCCTTCATATTTATATATACCATCGCTGCTCAGCTCTAAACATTTCTCCATTCCTATCAACAATTCCCCCGCTAGCTTATCTTCCTTTAGCGCTTCGCCTTGTGCTTTCTTTAGTCTCGCGATAAGGTCTGTGTACACACTCATCCTTAAGGAACGGATGCGAAGATGTTTTTTTCTTTCTTTCCGGCTCAAGGCATCTGCCACTACATTGGCCTTGCCAGGATGGTAGCGAATTTTGCATTCGTAATCATTCAATAACTCAACCCATCTTCTCTGGCGCATGTTTAGCATCTTTTGATCCAGAATGTGTTGCAAACTTCTATGGTTAGTGTAAATAATGCACTTCGTGCCATAGAGATAATGCCTCCACATTTTGAGTGCAAACACCACGACACCCAATTCTAGATCATGCGTTATGTAGTTCTTCTCATGATTGTTTAGTAGTCTTGATGCATACGCAATTACCTTGTTGCGCTGCATTAACATGCATCCTAGGCCGTGACGCGAGGCGTCACAATAGACCACGAAATCCTCAATTCATTCTGGGAGGGCGAGGATAGGTGCACTACACAGTTTCTCTTTGAGCGTTTTGAACGCTTCATTCTGCTCTCATTCCCACACAAATGTTGTATTCTTCTTTGTCAGAGCAGTCAACGGTTGCACAATGCGCGAGAAGTCCCTTGATAAACCTTCTGTAGTATCCGGCCAATCCAAGGAATTGCCTTATCTCGGTAGGAGTTTCAGGAATTTTCCCGTCCTTAATCGCCTCAATCTTAGAAGCGTCAACTTGAATCCCATTCTCATTTACCACATGCCCTAGAAATTAGATTTCTCGCATCCAAAATTCACATTTGGAGAACTTGGCATATAATTGTTCATTCTTGAGCAATTCAAGAATCAGTCTAAGGTGCTTCTCATGCTCTTCCTTACTACGGGAGTAGATCAGGATGTCGTCGATAAACACGATCACAAACTTGTCAAGATATGGGCGACATACGCGGTTCATGAGATCTATAAACGCCGTCGGTGCGTTAGTCAGTCCAAAGGGCATGACCAGATACTCATAATGTCTATATCTCATCCTAAAGGCCGTTTTGGGTATGTCTTCTTCTCTTATCTTCAGCTGATGGTATCCCGATCTTAAATCTATTTTAGAAAAGTAACTTGCTCCCTGCAGTTGATCGAATAGATCGTTAATTCTCGGGAGATGATAACGATGCTTTATAGTCAACTTGTTCAGTTCCTGATAATCAATACACATACGTAGGGTTCCATCCTTCTTCTCCACAAATAATACCGGTGCACCCCATGAAGAAACACGTGGCCGAATAAATCCCTTGTCGAGTAGTTCTTGGATTTGTAACATTAGTTCCTTCATCTCGGGAGGGGCGAGTCGATATGGTGCCTTGGCTACCGGTGCAGCACCAGGTAATAGATCTATTTGGAACTCACCTGTTGGTTCGGAGGGAGTCCCGGTAGATCTTCAGGAAATACTTCAAGGTATTCAAAAAACACTGAAATATCCTCAATCTTCTTCTCCTCTTTAGCTTTCATCACATAGACTATGAAAGTTGGGCATCCCTTCTTAAGACTCTTGGTGGATTTCAGATGAGATATCATAGGACATAGCGTGTCACTACCTTCGCCACGAACCACTAGCACTTTCCCATTGCTCAATGGCATCCTAATCAGGCGTTCATCACACACGATCTCGACTCTATGCTTAGCCAGCCAATTTATACCAAAAACCACATCGAATCCTCCTAACTTAATATGCATCAAGTTTATCTTAAATGTGCTACTTTCTAGATTGATTAAACAATCCTTAATGACTTCATTAGTTTCTATAATGTTACCGTCAGCTAATTCTACGGTAAACGGATCAGTTAGGATACATGCACTCAAGTCAATCAAAGGCCTAAAAGTACTAGAGACAAAACTAGCAGTTGCTTCAGTATCAAATAGAACGGGAGCAGGATGGTTGTTTATAAGGAACGTACCATTGACCACATCAGGTTCTTTGCGAGCATCGGCTGGCTCCATCACGATTGCTCGTCCCATAGGCTTGTTGGGTCTGGCTTCCTTATCTCTTCCCAGTTTAGGACACTTGTTCCTCATGTGCCCTGGATCTCCACATTCATAGCATTGTTTACCCGGCGCATACGTACAATCCTTGATTAAATTACCTAGTCGTTTGCATCGGAAGCAAGGCATTGCTTTACAATCCCCTTGATGATGCAGTTTGCACTTGTTGCAGAACGAGCTTGTACCCGAGTATAGCTTCCTTGTCCTTCCACCTTGGTCATCACGCCTCACACCTTCAAAACTCTTCTTGTTTGACCCGCTACTACTGCCAATCGCTCTCTTCACATCAAACCACTTTATTTTCTCGCCCATTGACTTCCTCTTCTCTTCAGTCCTGGTTTGCTCAGTACATCCAGCTCTAACCAAATCATCAGTCAATCTGCTGGTGAAGTTAGCCGCAGTTTGTAAGGTTAAAGGCCTGGAAGATCGAACCATTCCCCTGACTCTAGGATGTAGCCCCCAAATGAATCGCGCTACACCCTTAGATTCCGGTTTCACCAGGTGTGGCACCAGTCGAGACAGGGCTAAGAAGTGGTTGATGTACTCCGTGTAATTAGGACCCTTCATCTCCAGGCTCAGGAATTCAGACTCTAGCTTCTCCAGTTGATTGATGGAGCAGTATTTGCTGGTTATCAGCTCCCTGAACTCGGTCCAGCTCATTTGGTTAGCAGTGTTCCTTCCCCGAGGCTGAATAACCGTCTTCCACCATTACAGAGCCGATCCCTTGAGTGACTGGGATGCGAACCTCACCATGTGGTCCTGTTTACACTCATTGATGTCCAAGACAGCTTCCATTTCATCGATCCATCGATACGTCTCTATGTCCCCTCAGTGCCATAGAAATCTTTTGGCTTGCATGGCATGAAAGTTTTGTAGGAGCATCCATTCTTCAATGCTTCAGCTTCCTCGTTATTGCCCTCGTTGTTTTTGAATACATCATTACCACCGGGATTACTCTGGCCTGCGTTTATCTAGGCTATAATGGTAGGAATAGCGTTTGCCATCTGTTGTGCCACAAGGTTGGCAATTCTTTCATCATTCCCTTGGTTAGCATTCTTTCCACAAGGGGTTCCAGGTGGAGTAGGGGTTTGGTTTCTGGTTTGTCTAGCCCCTTCACGGCGGCCTCTAGTAGTTCCTAGTCTTCCAATGTGGGTTCCTCTCCTAGTCGGCATTCTGATAGCATTACAGATGAATTTTGTTTTAGCATCTCATAATTGGTTTCGAGTAGCCCATGCATCATTTACCCTAAACTATCACGTCCGAGAAAGAGGGAGTGTATCATACACACCACTAAATACCTCTAACAAGAACATGTTTCATTAAATTAGCTTAAGACAATTCATCCATAATGGACATGGGTCAATATTCCCAACACACAATATGGCATTTTGCAATTCAATATAAATAGCTCAACAAGATTTTAGCGTCAATTAAGATAGTTTCACAGAGAGATAGAGTTAATAGTATCAGCAAACATAATTGTCTCAGAGTTATACTCTTACAAGTTGGAAGGTACCATCACCCCCATAATAATAATAATAATAGTATCAGATAATAATAGAAATAGTTTCCTTCAACTATCTATAAGACAGATAATCCCACATCCTCTCCAAGCTCTCACATCCACTTCTTCTTCAACCACCCTAGCCATCCCGAGTTCTTCTTCCTCTGTTCTTGCTCCAACCGCTAGACCCCGTGCGAAGCCATCATGGCCTGAAACTGGGCAGACTGAGAGGTCCAAGTGGCGTGCTGGAGGGTCAGCTCGTGACGACGAACGGTCTTCAGAATCTCATCCAATGTAGCATCGGAGGGACCTACGTCGCTTGCCCGGCGGCTAGACTAGGAGTACCTGTCACCAGCCAGCACACTAGGGCCATCGTACATGCTGCGCCTCAGTGGCATCCAGTGCTCGTCATGTGGTTGGTGGTGGAGTGGGTCAAATGACGGTGGTGCAGGTGTTAGAATCCTAACAGGTGGTGGAGGAGGAGTGGCATCCTAAAGGAGACTGAGGTACCTGGCCTCGCACTCTTGCGTGGGCGGGTGATCACACGTGCACCCCTATCCTCGATAGGTGGGATAGGTGAGTGGTAGGAGCTGCGACATGAGTTGAATGGGAGCGCGTCCGGCTCCTGTAGGGGGATGTCAAGGAAGAGTCTTCTGACGGCTCGGTATCGTCGGATGTGACGGATATCCATCCCGTATGTCCGAATCTCTTCATATACTTCTCGTACTCCGTTCGCGGTGTCGCCTTCTTGAGGCTCCCAGATGGTGCAATCCCGTCAGTGGGGTATGCCGGTGCCTTACCTTGTCAGCCATAGTTCGTGATGTCCTGCAAGAAATATCATGTGTAATTTGGTTTCTCATAGCTCACGATTGTAATAATAATAGTACTTATGGTAGTCATGGCAATAGAATCAGATATCCCAATAGTATCAATAACCAAAGGTATCAGTAAGTAGTAGTATCAGATATCAGTAGCTTCTTCAAATAGCAATAGGTAGAGTAGTTTATATTTAAGAAAACCTTTAGACCTCTTCAAAAGAAATTTCAGAAATCATAAACTTCAAACAAAAATAGTCCAATCATTACCTAAAGGTTCATGCTACAACTTGCGCGTCCTGTAAATTCATGATTACGTTGATCAAGTGTAATCATCAATTTACCCAACCCGATCATCCCAACACTTTCCCACAAGGACGGTCCTAAGGTATCAGGGTTGTAGCTTAGGGTCTACTATGGTACCCTCGACTTCTCTACAACCTTTGGCTCTGATACCAATCTGTCACACCCCTGGCCCAGGTAGGGTGGGACGTCACAGACTAGCAATACATATGGCAGCGGAAACAAACCATCATAAGAGCATAAAAGGAGAGAACATCACATGGCATTAGAGTTTAAAGAAACCAGGGCTAGTAATAGGTCTAGCCCCCAAATAAATTGTACATCCAACATTAAGAGAAAATGTATTCATCAACAATAATTGTAAATTGTTCAAAATGTTTTTAAAATCAAACAAGCCAATGCCATGGTCACGGTGCTTGGTCTAGGTCTTTAACAACCGCTAGAGTCCCTTCATGGATTACTTGAAACATGCTCAAAAAGAAATTGTGTCAACTAAAAAGTTGGTGAATTCAAGTGCTTAAAGTTTAAAAATAAAAGAATTTAATAGAATCCATATTTGATTTAAAAAATCATAGATTCACTGTTGTGAGGGATCACAATCAACCCTGAACTCAGTCCCGGCCAGCCTCTTCAAAAGTTATGTTATGCCAGTTAATCCCAAAGGAAAACTGAGCCTCAAAACAGTGGACCATACCTGCCGGATGGTTCACTTAGTATCTTATAAAAACTTGTCACATGCCACAAACGACCCCGTAGGATCTCAGTGTGGTACCCTTCCCGTTCATCACTGAAGGCACTGTGTGTGGGGGATTCCCCAAATAGATCTACCCAAATAAAACAAGCGGTTCACACAATTATTAATGATCGTGATACATATAAAAGCAGGTTCTCTATTAACCCCAACATTCAAGTATCATACAGTAGCTCATAAATGGTTTCAGTTTAAGCATAACATGTTTCATCCCAAAAACAGTAGTAAAAAGGGGACACTAGAACTCACCTTAAGATTCAAGCAAAGGATTCTTTGTGTACCGGGAAAAAGTCTCAAGTCTAGCACCCTACCATCAAGATTTAAGTGATAAGACAATAATTCTATGGTTATGGAAGGTGCACTAGGTGTGTCATGAGGTTTAATGTCTTACTAGCTTTTGATTTGATAAGTCTTATATAAAAAGTTTCATTTTATAGAAAGTTAGGGTTTCTTAGGGAAAGAATAAATGATTTACAATGTTGGATCATTTATACCAGTTAGTTTAGGTTCACCAAATGATCATTAGACCAAGGGGTCGGTTTATAGAGGTTTGGCAAAATTACAGTTTAGTCCTCCAAATTTCCAAAATTTACAATTTCTACCCTAAGGTTTGTTTTCTTGCATTTAATGACTTTTATGGCCAAATATTAGGTTCTAGAAGTTAAGTACTTATTTCAAGTAAGTTTTCACCAAATTTTCAGAATTCAGGTCCGGGTTTCATATTTTTATGTCTTACGTTACCGGTTACGATAAAACCGAAGGTTTTTAACAGTTAAGTATTAAATCCTATAGTTTTAAGTATTAAATATTTATATTATTTTAAGGACTATCAATTAGTTTTATAATCTGCCTAGAATGTATTTCTAAGCTCTTTTGGTTCAAAATCTAAATTTTAAGTCTAACCCGATAAAACGCGTTTTTACCCGAAAATGACCATTTAAAAGCTTGTTTGACCAATTTTTCACATCTTTAAAATCTTATATCACTTATCTTACTGAAATAATATAGTTTCTATGAGTTTTGGTTTTTATACCATTATTTCTAGGATTTTTCTTAAAACGTCGCTCGGTTAATACCCATTTTTAGTTAAAAATTCCTTTTAACTTGTCTGTTGACCATTTAATCAACAAATCTGGTCCAAACACTTTATTAATTATATTAAAGCCTGGAATTATTTTTGATATGGTTAAAATCAATATTTTCTTATTATTAAGTCATTTCACCACCTTTCGGGTCCCCAAATATGTTCAAATTGCTTATAAGTCTATGACTTTATTATTTTCAGCTATTAACATCTCATAATACTACCAATATCATCTAAAACCTACTGAAATAACATGCCTAACTCACCTTTCAACATTCAACTCAAGAACAAGATGGAAACTTAGAGATTACACCATTTTCACCTATTACACATGTGTAAAACGTTATAACTTATGATTAAACACTATCCAAACCTTTTTTAACTTTAAAAGTAGGTTGTTAGAAGGTTAGAAAACTGATTTTGAGCAGGTGACAAACTTAACTTCGGAAGATTACAAGATGTGCAAGTTGGATGGTGTAACAACACCCAAAAAGAGGGTTTTCTAGGTGTAAATCGGGTTACACCCATAGAATGACTTATATAACGAGTGAGATACCTTCAAGAATGTCAAAAGCTCTTCAAGAACAAGGTTGTAGCAGCAAGTTTCTGTTAGATACAAGAATGGTAAGATCTTTTAGTGAAAAATGAAGAAAACGCAAGGTATGTCAAAGTCGGGTGATATGAAGCTTACACTTGGTGTAGTTCACGGTTTGGAGAGTGTGGAGGAACAAAAACAATCTGGAAAGCTTCAAACAAGCTGGAGAAGTCGAATCCACAAGAGTCGAGCACCCTAAGTCCACAAAACGGTGACTTCTTGATTGTTTGAAGCTCGGCCGATGGTAGAATAGTGTTGTTCTTCGATAATAAGGCTTAAAATGGAGAGAGTTTCGGTTGTGCGTCTGTGTTGCAGCTAGAGAGAAACCGAGAGTGAGAGGAGGAGGAGAATAAGAGGAGTGTGTGTATAGGTATGAGAGGAATTGCATGTATTGGTAGTGGGGAAGAGGAGGGTGTGTGGTGAGTGGTGGAGAGGGGGGCGGCGATTTGGAATGTAGTGGAGGAGTTTAATTAAATTAAATGGTAATAATATTATGTGTAGTAATATTTTGTAGTATAGTGTAGAATATTGGGTGGTATAATCTAGTTAGGTGTGTTTTAAGTATCAAGTGTGCATGCATGCATTTTGGCCGAAAATTTGAGTTCATGCACACCTTACATGTTTCAAATTATGATTAAATTATTAAAAGGGTGACTAATTAACTTTCCCGGAACACTAAGTTTTTCCAAGCTAAAGCTTGAACTAGCTAAATCATCATAAAACCATAAGTCGGAAGATATGACTAGATGCAATGCGGCTGAATGATTGCTCATCCGCATTACCAAATGTGGTCGTGCAAGGAGGAAATGCGGAGGGTGATCTCTTCATCCGCATTAACAAATGTGATTAGCCTTTTGTATTTTCTCAATTCACTTACTAGATTCTAAAGTAAGGCAAGTCAAAAAGGATCATTTAAGGCAATAGTACATGAGTCAATTAACTTGGAAGAGAGAAAATAAAAATGATATTAACAATAATATTAATTAAATTGGGTAATGATGCAGGTTGATAAGGGTTAGAATTATGACCTAGAAGTCGGTTGTCACAACATACATTAGTACATACACCTCAATGTGTTCATTCGTTATCTTTATTTATTGTTTCATTCATATCATTCTTTTATCATTATCTTTCACTGTAACAAATCATTGCCATGTGCTAGACCCCCAACATTTGTGCATGAAGCTAGTACTGTTCTGAGGCTTATAACTAAACCCCTTATACATTGTGCACAAATCTGACTATAGTACCGGCATAAAGCAATAAGGATCCCATATCGTTCTGGTTAATCTCAAGGATTAGACCCCTGGAGCGCATCCTCATGTGCTAGCTAAGCCGCACTGTAGTTCAGCTAACAACAACATGGTTGTGCACCTCCTTACATTTTTCTTGCAAAACTTTCATTTATTTATTATGTTCCACTTTTTGTTATCATTATCTTTTACTTTCATTACATAATACTTACTAATAGTAATATATACATACGAATTAAAGACATATCATAAAACTTTATCATTTAGAAAACACTAAAAATATAAAATAACATAACACATACACAACAAAGCATGCGAGAACTAGCTCAAGCAATAACATAATCTTGCGTGATAACCGCCTTTCGCATGAAAACCACACTAAAATCACACCCTTGCACATCAAGTTACACAAGTCGCACGAAAACTACATGTCACGTGAGAACTTGCATGTCGCACAAGTACTTACCCAGATTTGAAGTCCCTTACATCCTAATCTACCTAATTCGCGCGAGAACTTACGGATTTCCTGCCCAAACCCAACTTATCGCGTCTAAGGCTGGAAAACATACTCATCACCATAAACATCGTCATAAGCATAAACAAGCATTTTAGTATGCATAATAGGCCCAAAACGTAACAACTTGCTTAAGAAGGGCTAGAAACTCACCTTTTGAAGACTCTAACACCAAACCAACTTTCTCGAGAGCTTTTTGAACAAAAAGTACAAATTCATGCATTATAGTCATCAATAATCCACTCTTAGTACATAACACGAGTTACTACAGGAGTTACATAACCTAAAAACTTTAAATCTTCACTTTCTCTCTCTACAACACATCTTTCTCTCTCTCTAACAGTAGCGGTATTCATGCAATGATGGGGTTAAACAGGTGATATCATCTATTTATATCATGTTCCAACTTCTCGCTTGGGTTCTCGAGCAAGAACTCCCCTTTTCCTTGAAATTTCAGGATGTTATAGGGACAACCCCTTATTTAGGTTTCGTACTTGAAACCTGTTAGTCCTCTAATAACTGTGGATTATGCTGCCTCATCTCTTCCTCAGTCTCCCACGTAGACTCCGACTTTTCTATGCTTCCAATATACCTGTACAAGCGGAACCACTTTATTTCTTAAATGCTTCTCTTTTCTATCGAGGATGGCCACAAGCTGCTCCACGTAATTCAACCTTTCATCCACCTCGATATCCTCAAGTGGCACGACCACGTCATCATCAGCTAAACACTTTCTAAGATGAGATACATGGAATGTCAGATGTATGTCACTTAGCTCATTGGGTAGCTCTAATCGACAGGCCACCTCTCTTACCCTTGCGATGATCCGGAATGACCCTATATACCTTGGGCTCAACTTTCCTTGTTTCCGAAATCTGATAATCCTTTTCTAGGGAGATACATTCAGCATCACTATGTCCCCTACTTGGAACTCAATCGACCTTCATCTCTTATCGGCATAAGACTTCTTCCGGTCTTTCGCCGCTTTCATGAAGGCTTTGATTTTTTTCAGCTTCTCTGTCGTGGCCTCTATTACCATAATACTTCCTAGCTGCTTCTACCCAATGTCTCCATACCATATAGGCATTCTACACTTCCTATCATATAGTATTTCATAAGGAGGCATACCAATACTGGCATGATAACTATTATTATATGAAAACTCTGCTAACAGTAAGTGTTCGTCCCATTGTCTATATTGTTCTTTACGACTGACCATCCGTCTGAGGATGATAAGCAGTACTAATGTGTAACCTCGTCCCCATCGCATCGTGGAATTTCTTCTAGAACTTTGACATAAACCGTGTGTCCCTATCAGAAGCAATAGATATCGGCACAACATGACGAGTTACGAATTCTTTGATGAATAGATCCGCCAACCTCTCTGAGGAATACGTCACAAAACGTGGGCACTTTTCGGCAAGCGGTCTACAATCACCCAAATGGTATCACACCCTCTCGTCGTACAGGGTAACTTCATAATGAAGTTCATTATGGTGGGTCTGAAAAAGATAGTCTATATTATCAACATTGTCTGAGTCAACATAAGTCAACGTCACGGTCAATGTCAACAGTAAAGTCAACGACGAGTTCGAGACGATGAACCGAGTCAAGACGTTGAAGATATTTTGTGTCATGAGTCTTTATTGTATTAAATATATTTTGTGTCAACAATATATATTTTATCTAGTTTTAGTCTTATTTTGGTTTACATGTAATTTTTCCTAATAGTCTAAGTCTAGGGACTTAGTGTGTCATTAGTGGATTTAGCATTCACTATAAATAGATAAGTGTAATTAGGGTTAATGGGAGCTTGAATGAGCTATTGATTGGGGTTTCCATGTAAATAACATCTCTTGCAATCAAAATCAGATCAAAGTGGGGTCTTTGTTGGTGTTAGTCCTTGTTCATCATATTATCCATATTTTATATACTTTTGATCCAAAATCTTCACCAATTTCATGATTTAAAGCTGTTAGTGTAAGGATTTCTATAAGTCTGATGCAGCCAAAACATCTATAGTCTCTCTGCAAGCAAGCACTAAAGAACAGAAGTAGAAATGCTTCGGAAGTTTTACACCATGCACTAGAAATATTCTAAGTGTAAAATCTTCCGAAGCCAAGACCAACAACTTCTGAAGCCAAAAGTGAAGTCTTCTGAAGCTTCAAAGACAAAGTCTTCCGAAGCCAAAGAGTGAAGTCAGATTTCTTCTTCTCTCCGAGACTTTTAGAGATATGCCTTTATCTGATGTACTTTACCATAAAGCTGGACCACCTTTCCGCTACTACTCTGTAAAGTCACCAACTTACATGAGTTGGTGAAAGGTCCACGCTTTTGGTAACTGTACATTGAGGTCTTGAGCCCATGCTTTCTACTTTATGTACTTTTATCCTTTTTGTAATATATTAGGATGTGAGCTATGGCATGTCATAGTCATAAGTCAAAAGGCAGATCTGCCTTTTGACTCTACATTTGATTTTGTAGTTGTCTAGTCAATTTTATCCAGCTGGCCTTCAAAGTATGGCTGGCTGTAGGATGTAAAAGTATCTCAAGTACTTGTAACTTTCAATTGATGCTTTGTAACTTGTAATCGAACTTGAGAAGCAATATACAGCATTCTTGAAAACCAAATATTTGTGTTGTTAACAATCTTGTTCTGTCTCATGTTTACTTGTGTTCTTAGCATATTTCATTAACAAATTAACCAGTTCCCTATTTGATCTGTTAAGTGTTCTAAGCAACTCTCCTCATTGTGTTGTTGTGTTGTAAGTGCATACCCTTCACCGGTCCTGCATTTGGTATCAGAGCATTTCAGGCTCTTGATATAAGATCTCACCATCTTAAGATTTCTCACACACACAAAATACTTAACAACTCAAATGGCAGCTATAACAAAACTGATATGGAAACTAGAACTATGACAAAGTCTCCACTGATCACTCTTGAGGACTTTGATACTTGGTGTTAAAGAATGGAAGGCATCATCAAGTCTCAAGACTCCAGGATATAGGACTTTGTTGTTGAAGGACCTTACATACCAAGTACCACTTCAGGTATGATTCCTAAGGTTGTGGCTGATTACTCTCAAGCAGATAGAAAGAGAATAGATATTGATCAGAAAGCCATGACATCCCTTCAAACTGCTCTTCCAAACTCCATCTACAGAGGTGTCAAGAAGTGCAAAACTGCCAAGCAACTATTGGAAGCACTGAAGCTGATGTATGAGGGGTCTACTGAAGCAAAGGTGAACACGAAGATCTCCTGAAGCAGCAGTTTGAAAACTTCACCTTCAAGGCAGGTGAAACCATGACTCAACAATATTTCAGGTATGTTGAGATTGTGGATACTCTAATGGATGTTGGAGTAACTCTTGAGAACAGGGACATTGTAAGGAAGTTTATGTCCTCTCTTCCTAGACAATGGACACATTATTGTGTTGTTATCAAGAGGACTAAGAACCTTAAGACTCTTACTCTCAGAGAGTTGTATGGTATTCTTAATGGCTACCAAATGGAGATGAACATGCAAAAATCATCTGGTAACTCCAGCAATCAACTGAGTTTAGCCCTCCATGTGGTTGCAAGGGAATGCATTAAACCACAACATCATCTTATATGCTTCCCTGACAACTCACAAAAGGGCCCTTTCATCACCTTCCCAGAGACTCCAAGAGAAAGCTACACTCAAGGAAGTCCTTTCCAAGAGACAAGTTCTTCTCATGCTTTTGTCTCTGCTGATGAAACCTTAGGCAACTTTCTCTTCACTCTTGAAGATTTGGAATGTATCCATCCAGATGATCTGGAGTACATGGAGATAGTCCAGCAGATGGCTCTTCTCACTCACAGAGTCAAGAAATTCTATAAGAGGACAAGGAGAAAGTTTCCAAGCAATGCAGCCAGTGGAAAGTTTGGGCTGGACAAAAGCAAAGTAAAGTGTTACAGCTGTAACCAGATGGGACACTTTGCAAGAGAGTGTAAGGCACCAAGGGCAAATGGTGGCCAAGCACAAACCAAACCAAACTACACTGAGAAAGCCCCCCCAGAATGAGAAGCCAAAGCAGCAAGCTGCAGTTGTTGTTGAAGAAGGAGGCTTTGACTGGAGCTTTCAGGTAGCAGATGCATCTCCAAACCAAGCACTCATGGCAGACCACGATGAAGCCAATGTATTGGAACATCTTTGTACTCCTGAATGCATTGCTAAAGTTAATAGATACAGGTCCTATAATTTAGAGATGAGATCTGATTTTGAGTCCTTAAATATTTTAAAAGCTGATTTTAAAAGAGCTGAAAATGATTATAAACTAAAGATAGAGGACTTAGAGAAAACCATTTCAACTCTTAAACGTGAGCATACAAACTACAAGACTCAGATCAAAGATCTCATTACTAAATTAACTGAATGCCAGGTTGAGCTTGTGATCAGCAAAGCCAAGGCAGAAAAATGTATTCTTGAAGAAGAGACCTTCAAGAACATAATATCCTCATCCTTGCATGCAAAAGTTTGTTATCAAAATAAGCAGGGACTAGGATCTTGTGAGATAGCTCCTCCACACACAATCTTGTCTGTAAGATCTCCTAGGTATGGAACTTGTGAAGATGAGCTTCCCCACATAGATCTTGTGACTGAAGAGGATGAAGAGGAGATGGTGGAGAATGGCTCTGAGAAGAGTGAAGATGAGCATTCTAAGAGGGGTCACCATCCCTCTAAGGAGAGAAAAGTTATTGGGATGACCAAGTCAAGAAGAAAGAACTTGATCAGGAAGGCGAAAAGAAAGTCCAAAAAGGCTCAAGAGATTAAGGCCACCTTCAACTCTGCACAGAAACAATTCTTCATCTCTGCAGGATTTGAAGTGGTAAAGGCTGAAGACACAAACTTGAACTCCATCAACAAGAGTTCTATTTCATGTCCAAATCATCCCATCATCAAGAAGAAGGCTGATCAGTTGTGCATTACTGTTGTACAACATGAACCATCCAGCTCCAAAGGTCGTTTTAACCCCACAAGAACTGCCACAGCATTTGCAAAGGTGAAGATGGAGAAGGAAAGTGATCAAGTCCAGCCTTGTTCACAAAGAAGAACTCCTAGAAGGAAGAAAATGGACTGTGTTATGTGTGGGAGTACTTCTCATCTTGCTAAGGATTGTGTTTACAATCCAAAGAGTACTCTCCACATGACCAAGAAAGAAAATTCTAAGAGTTTGGAGAAGCAGAAGCAAGCTTCGGAAGGAAAATTTGTTTCTTTCGGAAGCTCCAAAATGAAGAAGAAGACAAGTGGAAACTTGCTTTCGGAAGAAAATTTGGTCTCGGAAGAAAGGAATACTTCCGAAGCACTGAAGCCTGCTGCAGTAAAAGCAAGATCTTCCAAAGGTTCAGTCATCAAAACTTCCGAAGTCATCAAAACTTCCAAAGTATTGAAGGTCAAGTTTAAGCTACCAAAGGTCGTGTGGAAGTCAAAGAAAGACCAAGTGGCTGAAAGTTTTTCATCGACATCAGCAAATGATCCTTCTAGCATGACTATAGGATACATTACTGTTGCATTGTCTTCAACTTCTTTTGATGAGCCCAAGACCAATGAGGCTTGGGTTTCCAAATGTAACTAATCATCTCTTTTGTTCAGGGATAGCTCAAGACAAACAGAAATGTATGGATTATTGATAGTGGCTGTTCCAGGCACCTGACAGGCAATAGGTCACTACTCCAAAAGTTTGAAAGAATTGATGGAGGACCAGTTGCTTTTGGAGGACATGCAGGAGGTTACATTACTGGAAGGGGCAAGGTCATAAATGGTAAGCTCAGCATTGAAAAGGTAAACTTTGTCAAGGAGCTTAGGTACAATCTTCTGAGTGTATCCCAATTTTGTGATCAGAGTCATAACATGCTCTTTACTGAGCATGAGTGCATTGTTCTCAGGCCCGGGGTGGTCATTCCTCATGAGCATATCTTGCTCAGAGCCTCCAGGAAAGGGAACATGTACAAGATGGACTTGCATGAAACATCTCCCTTAGGAGAAGTTTCATACTTTTTATCTTAAGTAAATAATGATGTGTCCTGAAAATGTGTGCAGAAGAATGAAGGGAGAGTCGCCGGAGAAGGGCCGGTCGCCGGAACCCTAGGAATTCTTTCCCTCTACCGTAACTCTCTCTATATTATTATGTGTGTGTTTTGGTTGGTGAAAGTATTGTGTGTTAGGGTTTGTGTATGATTAATAGGTTATTTCTTAATGGGCTGGGTTTTCAAAAGGTTTGTGGTGGGCTAATTAAAATTTTAAAAATTTGGGCCTCAAGTTGTGTGGCTTAAATCCATTCTTAAAATTTTTTGAGTGGGTCTCAAATGGTGTAGGGTGTGTTTATGTTTTGCCGTGTCGTTTAGTATATATATATATATATATATATAACATCCACATCAGACCTACAGACATACAGACTACGTACATACAGCAGAAATACATACAGAATCATATACAGAACATACAGACAGACATACATACATACTCCTACATACATACAGACATACATACAGACATACATAGTAGACAGACAGACATACAGACAGACAGACAACATACTTACGTACATATAGAGAGATAGAGCGAGATAGACATAATAGAGAGAGATTACAGAGAGATATAGAGAGATATAGACAGAGATATATATATATATAGAGAGATATATAGATTATAGATATTATATTACCACCCATACATACATACATACACATCCTACATACATACCTACATACATGACTACAGACAGACATACATACCTTCCCTACTAATACTACATCATACGTACATACATACATACATACATACATACAACATACATACATCATACATACATACATACATACATACATACATACCTCATACATACATACATACATACATACATACATTGTTGGACCAAAAGAACCAATGAGCCGGATCAGAAAAACCTTTAAGTCTCACAGACGTCACAACAACCCTCTGAAGTCCACAACACTGAAGAACAACCTGATTACAAAGTCTGAAGACACAAGTGCCAGACAAAGTCTGAAGACACAAGTGCTGAAGACAAAGTCTGAAGACAAGTCTGAAGACAAAGTCTGAAGACAAGTGCTGAAGACAAAGTCTGAAGACAAGTGCTGAAGACAAAGTCTGAAGACGTGCTGAAGACAAGTATCAGACGTTGTCATAACAGCTGAAGAGGACTTCTTTAGTAGTTGTGACGTTTACTTTCAGTAGTTTTATGTTTTTCTCTTTCAGTAGTTTTGTAAAACGACTGAAGAGTTTGTTCTTCAGTCGTTGTAGTTTCAGTAGTTTCTTATCAGTAGTTTTATATTTTGTACTTAGCACTCTGATATGTTCTCAGTAGTTGTGAACATTTCAGTAGTTTGTTAAGTGTTAGTTATTTTTGTAATAGATCTGCCAGTTGTCACTATCCCGTGATAACAGCAGTGATTGCACTCTATATAAGGAGTGTCAACCTTATTGTAATAGGTGAATGATTGAGCAAAATATTCGGTATTAATTGAAAATTCCTTGTCACAGAAATATATTCTCTTGTATTTGTTTACAACAATATCAAATTCTTGCTACAATTGTCTAATTCTTGATCTTATTCCGCTGCATTACACTCTAACCATCAAACTTGTGATCACTGATCCTGACAAATGGTATCAGAGCTGGTTAATCATTGATCGATCTAATAATTGATCATTGAAACTGCTATTCAAGATCCAAGTTTGATTGAATTAGCATTTTGCAAGAAACGGTTATAGAGATTGAATTTTCTGTGCTTTTGGTCATTCATCCTGAGATTTATTCTTGGTTTTTCATTGAGTCTGTTGTGGTCTGTGTAAAATCTTTTAAAGCTTGAATTAATTGTTTTTGGACCTAAAATGACTACTCCTTCCAATGATCCTCACAATACTGGTTCCTCAACCAAGCCTCCAATGCTGGTTAGGAATGAGTATAACATATGGCAACGACGTATGCTCCATCACCTGTCTGTTAACAGCTCAGGTTGTTGGACATCAGTGGTACATGGTCCACACAAGCCTATGGTGAATAACCCGGAAACCAATCAAATGGTTCCGAAGAGGAAGGATCAATACTCAGATGAGGATAAGAAATTGTTTGAGATTGATGCAAAAGCCCATGGAATTCTGGCCATGGCACTACCCAATGAAATCTATTCTGGGCTAATGCATTATGAATCTGCCCATGACCTCTGGAATGCCTTGAAAGAACAATTTGGAGGAACAGATGAGGTCTTGGCAAATAATAGAGAGATCCTTGCCCAACAATATGAGACATTCTCTCATAGGAAGGGTGAGACACTGACTCAACAGTTTGAGCGGTTCTCTTGTTTGATCTCTGAATTAAAAATGGTCAAACATGAGTACACCAATATCCAGATGAATAACAGATTTCTCAGATCACTGCCTGAGAGATGGGACACATATACTATTGTCCTACGCTCCAGTGCAAATTTGGACAAACTATCTCTCACCCAACTCCATGGGAAATTGCTCACATTTGAGAGAGAGATAGAACAAAACGAAAACTGTCTTCATCTGGTAAGCTCACTGAAGACTTTGTACCAGGCAACACTGCCTGGTTAGTCATGAGTCAGAATATGCTTCATCTGAATGCCAGTATGATGAGCATATTGATTTCTCTTCAAACATTTCTGATTCTACATTTGTGAGTGTTGATAGTCAATTTACTGGGTGTAATAATGACAATCTATGCTTCATCATGGATGATCTCAAGGGGATTGCTGATGATGACTTAGAAGAGATGGATATTTTGAGCCAAATGGCCTTGATAAATATCAGATCTCAGAAGTTCTACAAAAGAACTGGAAGAAAGTTCCCAGGACTCTCTGGCAAAACCAAAGTTGGTTTTGACAAGAGTAAGTTGAGGTGTCACAAATGCCAAAGGCTTGGACACTTTGCTAGAGAATGTAGATCATCTGGATCTAATTCCTCTGCACCTTTTGTGACTTTCCCTGGCAATAGTCAACAAAACAAAGGGCAACATCATCCTGTCAATTCTAGTCATCATTCTCACCACAATCTCCTGCATATTTTGTTCCTCAGGGTCAAATGCCATACCCTTACCCTTGTTATTACATGCCACAAACCAGTCAAGTTCAAGCTCCTATGGTACCACAACCTCATGCACTACCAGAACCTCAACCATCTCATCAACCTCCTCAACCTCAACAACATAGCTTCTTCACCCCTGAAGTTGTTGACTGGAGCAGTTTGCCAGATGACATGTCTGGTCATGAACAACTGTTCACAGGTGCTGATCAACATGGTGGTGACAGTCCTTTTGGAATCTGGCACTTATGGCTCTGGAGTCTACTGAGGGTTCCTGCTCAAATGCATCATCTTCACAGGTAACTCAGGTATCTTCAGAGGCTAAAGCCAAGTTATGTTCTGAATCATGCATAGCTGCCTTTGTCTCTATTAGAGAGGCAAATGTAGCATTAATAAATCAAAAACTTGAGTTTGAGAAAACCATTTCCAAAAGAAAGCTGAGTATGAGTCTGCTCTTAATAGTAAAAGTGATGAGATTTATAAGCTTAAATGCCAATTAAATGATGAAAAGGCAAGCTAGAGGTTATTCTGGAAGACCAGAGAAGTCTCAAAGAAACCCTTGCAGTCACCCAAGTAGAGTGTGATCGATGGGTACAATCATGCAAAGGTTTTGAAATGCTTCTTAGTAAGCAATCAGCTTCCAATGTGAAGTTTGGCATTGGTTATAATCACACTGCTCCTCCTACAGATTTTGCTTCAAGAGCAGAAGTGAAATCTGATG
Source organism: Flaveria ramosissima (assembly GCA_025215565.1). NCBI lineage: Eukaryota > Viridiplantae > Streptophyta > Magnoliopsida > Asterales > Asteraceae > Flaveria > Flaveria ramosissima. The sequence continues at coordinate 19,409,749 of CM046031.1, read as the reverse complement.
GAGAAAGCAATAACCAATCCACCTCATCATGTGATTCACTTTTGATAGAGCATCATCAAAAGTAGAAGTCAGCACTAAGCCCTCTCAGAACCATCAGCTGATGTTGATGGTTCCATTGCTGACACTCACATGATCAAAGAGTTGATCAACTCAGGAGTTATTTCTGGAAGTCCTGAAAGGACTGGAGAGCAAGATTTAACACCTGAAGTTCAAACTCCAACTACTGTCAGCACTGAAGAGAAGAAAACTGTCAGTAGAAAGAGTTTGAAGACTACTAAAGAGGAAGTCAAGAAAGCAAATAATGCTTCCAAAGTACTGAAGAGCAAGTCTTCAGTAGTTTTCATCCTCTTTAGTTGATGATCAACATAAGATGAAGAAGAAACCATGTGAAGTATGTGGTTTGTTCAATCATCTTACAGATGACTGTTGGTACAAAAGAGGATCCAAACTCAAACATAAAGAGGAAATTAAAGAGAAAATGGTTAAAATGAAAACTGAGTTTGAAGCCACATTTGTACCAGCAACATCAAATCCTGTAACCCTTAAGTCCAAAAAGAAATCCAAAAAGGAAGGGGTTAAACAGGTAACAGCTGAGATTGCTCAAAAGAAGAAGGTGCAACATAGGAACTTATCAAACTCCAATGCAATGTGTCTGAAGAGCTGAAAGCTTTATCACAAAATCAGACACAGCTGGTTATGATGGTTCAACATCTATTGGGAAGAGTTAACCAATTAGATGTTCCTATGTTGAAACCACAGAAAAGGAGGTCCAAGCCAAAGGATTCCTCTTCTTCACCATCTTCTTCCTCTCAGGCTGTTGTTTCCAACAAACCTGTTAGTTTACCATCTGTTGATGTGAACAGGCCCAAAACCAAAAAGGTTTGGGTCTCAAAATCTAACTAATTTGTTTTGTTTTGCAGGGTTCTTCAACATGCCACAGAGGCATCTGGTATGTAGACAGTGGAGGATCCATGCATATGACAGGAAACAGATCACTTCTTAATGACTACTCTCAAGGAAGGAAGGGGTTTGTGTCATTTGGCAATGATGCAAAGGGTTACATCATCGGCAAAGGCTTTGTTTCCAATGGGGAAATAAAGTTTGATGATGTTAACCATGTGGAAAATCTCAAGTACAACCTCTTGAGTGTCAGTCAAATGTGTGACAAAGGCCATGTTGCTCTTTTCACCAGTCAGAACTGTCGGATTCTGTCATCCAAAGTTCTAAGTTTGATTGATAAGGTGTTGGATGAATACACTCTCCTAAGGCCAACAGGACAGGAAGAGTGTATGCCTTAGATCTTTCCAAGAAAATAGATCTCAAAGGCCATCCTTGCCTATTTTCCAAGGCTTCCCCTCAAGAATCTACTCTATGGCATAGAAGGCTGGGTCATGTTAATCTCAAAAACATAAATCAGCTGATAAACCATGGTTTAGTAAGGGGATTGCCTATGAAGGAGTTCAAATGTGAAGATAACTGCACTGCTTGTTTAAAAGGAAAACACACACAAAGCTTCATTTCCCTCCATAGAAGAACCTAAGTCCAATGCCTGCTTACAGCTTCTTCACATGGATCTCTTTGGTCCTGTGAGAGTGATGAGTATGGCTAAGAAGAAATACTGTCTGGTAATTGTGGATGATTACTCCAGATTTGTATGGACTTTCTTCTTGCATTCAAAGGATGAAGCAGCTCAGAAGATTATCAACTTTGTGTTGTATGTTGAGAAGCAGTATTCCCTCTCAGTCAAGTGTATTAGAAGTGATAATGGAACAGAATTTAGAAACAATACACTTGATGAGTTCTACCTCTCAAAGGGAATCAAGAGGCATTTTAGCATTCCAAGAACTCCTGAACAAAATGGAGTAGTGGAGAGAAAGAACAGGACCCTTATTGAAGCTGCAAGGTCCATGTTGGCTGACTCTGGACTGCCAATGACTTTTTGGGCTGAAGCTGTCAATACAGCTTGCTATGTACAAAATAGAGCTCTAGTAAATAAGAGGTTGATGAAAACTCCATATGAAGTTCTTCATCATTTGGCCCCTCTAATTTCATTCTTCAGAGCTTTTGGATGTCCTTGTTTCATTCTCAACACACGGGATCAACTCCAAAAATTTGATTCTAAGGTGGATGCAGGGTACTTTGTTGGTTATTCATCAACTTGCAAAGCATACAGAGTCTTCAACTGTAGAACAAAGATGGTTGAAGAGACTCTACATGTTAAGTTTAATGAATCTCCAAAGGACAAGATTCCACAAAGCCCTGTGGAGATATTTGATTTGGACATACTGCAATATGTTCCTTATCAAACTCCTGCTGTTGCTCCTGTCAACAGTTCACCACCTGGTGGTACTGCTGGTGCTGATGATGATGATGATATAGTACTCACCTCTTCAAGTTTAGTGATCAACTGCCTGATTCAGCTAGACCTGATGTTCCTGTAGCTCCAGCAGCACAATCCACAACAAATGCTGATGAGATTTCTACAACTTCAACTTCCTTTGAATTACCATCTACTGATTGGTTTCAAGGAAATGCTTCACCATCACCATCTGTTGCTGCTGAGCCTGCTACAAACACTTGCACTGATCTCATTGTGTACCAAGATCTGAAGAATCACCCTATGTCTCAAATCATTGGTGATATCACTGCTGGCGTATCAACAAGAAGTCAATTGTCAAATTTTCTGCTTCTATGCTCTCTTCATCAGTCAGCAAGAGCCAAAGAATTATCACATTGCTTTAAAGGACAATGGATGGGTTGATGCCATGCAGCTTGAGCTTCTTCAGTTCAAGAAACAGCAAGTGTGGGAACTGGTTCCTCTACCTCCAGGTAAGTGTGCAATAGGCACTAAATGGGTGTTTAGGAACAAAACTGATGAAAATGGGCTTATTGTTAAGAACAAGGCCAGACTGGTTGTTCAGGGGTTTGCACAAGAAGAAGGTATTGATTATGATGAAACCTTTGCCCCTGTAGCCAGACTGGAAGCAATTCGATTGTTTTTAGCTTATGCTGCTTATCAAAATCTTAAAGTTTTTCAAATGGATGTCAAAAGTGCATTTTTGTATGGGAAAATTAAAGAAGAGGTTTATGTATGTCAACCACCAGGTTTTGAGGACAATAAACATCCTAATTGGGTGTATAAGCTTGATAAGGCTCTTTATGGGTTGAAACAAGCTCCTAGAGCCTGGTATGAGACATTATCAAACTTTCTTCTGGAAAATAATTTCACTAGAGGCTCCATAGATAAAACTTTATTCATTAAGAAAGCTGGGCAGCATAATCTACTTGTTCAAATTTATGTAGATGATATTATTTTTGCATCCTCTGGATCCACAGTTGTGTGATGCCTTTACAAAGTTGATGCAACAAAAGTTTGAAATGAGTGCCATGGGAGAATTACAATTCTTTCTGGGTTTGCAAATCAAACAAAAGGCTGATGGAATTTTCATTCATCAGTCCAAATACACAAAAAATCTTTGGAAAAATTTGATTTACAAACTGTAAGCCCTGTTCTACTCCCATGTGCAACACCACACAACTGGATACAGATCAGAAAGGTAAAGTGGTTGATGAAACACTTTACAGATGTATGATTGGGTCCTTGATGTACTTAACAGCTTCTAGACCAGATATTATGTTTGCTACATGTGTTTGTGCTAGATTTCAGGCTGCACCTAAGGAGTCTCATTTGATTGCAGTCAAGAGGATCTTTAGATATCTGCAAGGCACTCCATCTCTAGGTTTATGGTATTCTACTAGACATTCTGGTAAATTAGTTGCTTTTTCTGACAGTGACTATGCAGGGTGTAAGTTGACCAGGAAATCAACTTCTGGTGGATGTCAATTCCTAGGCAACTGTTTGATTTCTTGGCAGAGTAAGAAACAAACCTCAGTTGCTACATCAACTGCTGAAGCCGAGTACATTGCTGCTGCAAGCTGTACATCTCAGGTACTCTGGCTTCAAAACCAATTATTGGATTATGGCATAACAGAGACTAAGACTCCATTGTTAATGGACAGCTCTTCAGCTCTTTGTATTGTCAAGAATCCTGTCCAGCACCTAGGACTAAACATAACTAAAATATTGAAATCAGACACCATTTTATTAGAGATTGTTTTGAAAAAGGTCTGATTGATCCAAAATTTGTTCCTAGTGCTGATGAGCTTGCAGACATTTTTACTAAGCCTTTGGATAGTTCAACTTTCCACAACCTGGTGTTAAGGCTTGGTATGCTGCAGCTAGAATAAGTGACAACTACTGATGATCTCAGTAATAAGTACTGATGATCATTGGTAACCATGTCACATATAAGTACTGATGAGTTCCTTTCCCTCAGTAGTTTTTATAACTACTGAAGGCAACATGCCTCACAAGTACTGAAGTACTTTATTTGTTAAAACAGCTGATGTAGTTACAACAGCTGATGAAATCACAACAGCTGATGTAGCTACAACTACTGATGTCAGAAATGCAGATAAGTACTGATGACCAATGAAACCTCTGAAACTCAGATTTAAGTCTGATAAGTGTGGAGGTCAGACTGAAACAGCTGAAAAGCTATGAATTGACGAAAACAGCTGATGAGTAATTTCTCTTCAGTTGTTTCTACAACTGCTGTTTCTAAACAACAACTGAAGCCAAACCTATGTCTTCAGTAGTTTACAACTACTGAAGACTAACACCAAGTCTTCAGCTGTTTACAACAACTGATGACAAAACCACTGTCTTCAGTAGTTTCACAACTACTGATGACAAACACCATGTCCTCAGTTGTTTCACCACCTGAAGTCAAAACTGTCTTCAGTAGTTTTATAACTACTGATGACTAAATCAGAGACTTCAGCTGTTTCAACGTCTGCGGTTAAAACCAAGTCTTCAGTTGTTTTATAACAACTGCTGATCACACCAATACGGTCAGTCATTTCAAACCTCTGAAAGTTAATACCACGTCATCAGTAGTTTCAAACAAATGATGACTAACACCAAAACCTTCAGTCGTTTTCTAACCCTACCCTTTAAATACCTTATCCCACCTTCAGAGTTTTTCTCACCTCTCTTCTCAAACCTAACGTTCAAAAACTCTGTAACCTCTCTTCATCAATGGCGACCATGCAACTAAAACCACGACACAACTGTGTCGCTCATCTCACAAAATCGCCATACTGGACCAAGTTTCACAACGCCATTGATTTAATGGTTCAGTCACCTTACCAAACGGCTTTTCTGTTAAACCCCACCATATATGCCGAATCTCTTAGCCAATTCTGGACAAACGTCACTCTTGTCTCTGAGGAGAATGACACAGAGTCTCTTCAATCGTTTGTCATCGTCAAAAGGTGGTCATTACTCCAGACATTCTTCGCCAAACCCTCAATCTGGATGATGCCACTTTCCCAACTGGTTATCCAAAGGGCACAACAGATCTATCATTTGCCCACCATGGATACCAAGGTAACCTGAGTGCCTCTACCATATTGAAGAAACATTTCCAGGATGCCGAACGTCTCATCTTTCATATGGTAAATGTCTGCCTTGCCCCCAAGACTTCATCATGGGATCAAATGTCCACAAGGTGGCAACAGGTAATGTACTCCATCCTTGAGCAACAACCTTTAATTTTTCTGAAATACTATTTTTAGAGCTCAAGGATATGGCCCAAAAACAACTTGCTAACCGTTGGATATTATATCCTCGGTTCATAATGGCCATAATTGAAAACCAGCTTCAAGCTGAGGGACTTGTTGGCCTGGGAGTCCCTGCTATGGCTGTATTGCCTGAAGTATACTCCCGGCACAACTCTGACCAATCACTAAAATGGCTGCCAAGCTGCGCAAACCCACGCAGCTGGAACCCACAGCCACCACCACAAGATCCAGAGTCCCCACCAAACCAAAAACCAAACGCCCCAAAACAGCTATTCAGGGAGATGAGTCCCCTGAAGATGCTCCTGTACCACCAAGCAGGATATACTTGCTGGTGTAAACCCCCCAGCAGTATCAAAGACTCTACCAGCCACAGCCGCTCAGGATTCCTCTCAAAAGGAGCCTGCAGCAACCAAAGAAGGGGTACCCACTAATCTGGAATCTTCCTCATTTGAGGAGATTGCCATTGAAAGCACCATTCTCCCCAGGTGCATACTGATTTTACCCTATCTCCCCATGAAAATGCCCCCCAAAGTCCAACCATTATAATTGCAAACGTGCTGACTCAGCTGCATGCCTCTCCTCCTCCCCACAACCACCAACAAAGGGGAAAACCACAGCCATTGAGGAAGAGGATCAACATGCTTCTGACAACCCACAGCACCGGGTTTAAATGTTCTGTCTCCTGGTGTGGATAAGGAGATCAGAATATCTGGTGAGGCTGCCACCTCTTCTGAATCAGCACATGATCAGACTGAGGCTGGTAACATTGCTAAGACCTCATCAGAGGCAACAGCTGATGAAGGACATCGTCCTGAGGCTGGAAGTCCCCAGTTCCAAGAAAAAGGGGCACATGCTAAACTGGTCTACACCCAGTGCATGTACATCCTGCTACAAGCAGGAGGTCAGGTGATTCAGCATCTGCTGATGATGACCTGGCTTCTTTTTATGATGTTCTGGCCCAGAACACAATTCTTGAGGAAGAAGTCAGTAGACTACAAAGACTTGACCAATTCTCTCAAGAAGCAAGTCCATCTGACACCAACATAAACCCACAGATGGCACCTTCACCTGAAGGTCTCCCAAACACTCAGCCACTCCAAACTTCCAACCCACCAGCCTATTTCTGGCACTGCTTCTCAGGGACAGAACCCCTCTGAGCAAACAGCTGCTATCTTTCAGCAATCCCTACCTCTCATCACCCCAATGATCACAGACATTGTGATCAAAACCATGGATGAGAGGCTTCCCTCAATCATACCCCCTGGTGGAGGAGATTGTGAGCACAAGGCTTTCTACTACTCAAACCCTTGCAACCAATGCAACCAAAAAGGGGAGAGTCAGTTAGTGAAAGCAAAGAGGAAGAGCATACTGAAAGAAAGGAGACTGAGAAGGAAGAGGAGTTTGAAGGAGACTGAGAAGGAAGAGGAGTTTGTGAAGGGAGAGCTGACATTGATCAAGTGGGTGAAAGTCACAAAGACTTTCATATCACATATAAGAAGAGGAAGATTGAAGGAAAGAAAAAGAACTCCAACTTGATGAGATGATCAAAATGGCGGATGCTACACATAGTAAATCAATGGACTCCATTATTGATCAACTGTATAGACAAGGGTTCGATACTGCACAGCTTGACTCAGAGATTAGAAGACTTGAAGTTGAAGAAATTAACTCAAGATGGGCAAGTTATGATGCATTAGAAAGAGAAAGACTGGAGATCATGATCAGATTCATTGCAAATCCTTGGGAGATCATTGATCGAGATTAAGTCATGGACCAGGGACAGTATCTTGGCAATAACCACCAAGATCTGTACGTCTGAAGCATACACTAAGGGATTGTGATTGAAGCACTAAATGAGGCAGGTGCTGGGAACAGAAATGAACTAGCAAAACACTCAAAAGCCTCACTCACTACAAGAATGCTAGAACAACCTGCAAAACTTCCCACTTCAAAATCACCACTACCACAACCCATTAAACCAACTCCTTTACCCTCAAAACCAACAGCCGATGATGCACCCAAGAAGAAGAAGAGAAGGATGTTGAGGCTAGAAGAAGAAGAAGAAGAGGATGATGAGGAAGAAGATAGGCTGCCTCTTTCCGCAGTCCTAACTTTGCCTAAAGCCAAACCTATGCCCATCACTCCCACCTCACAGATGGAAACGGTGAGAGTAAAGATAGAAGAAGAACAGCAGCAAAGGCTTCATGATGATGAGATGCTGAAAAGCATAGACAAAACTTATGCTGCTTCTTCATCAATAATCAGTATGAAGAAAGAAGCTCTGAGATTGTACACCCTTGCTAACACATTTCAATATCAAAAGGAAAAGGTGAGAATATGGCCTGATCCTAGGGTGGCTCACAGAATTGTGAAGAAAGACATTCCTGCGAGATACAAGGGCCAAGTAAAAAGGATCGTAGATGAAGAGATCACAGTGGTCCTGGTAGTATCACCCTGGGAATTGTAGAAGATTTCAAGAAGGCTTATGAGACTAAACAGCCACCCCAAAAGATGTTAGAGAACAGAGTAATTAAAAAGGGGTTAGTCTACAAGAAGCTTGAGAACTTCAAACAAAATGAGCTCAGTCTGTTACTTGAAGGTACTCACCCAGATGAGTTTGCATACAGACAGATTACAACAGTTGAGCTCAAAAATGGCAAACAGGCTAAGTACATCTCAGAGCTGTATGGGCGTGAAGGATTGTTTGATGGTGAACCAGAAAATCTTACCATGGAAGAACAAATTATGTTTCTCAGAGCATACACCAGAGAATCCTACAGGCTTATACATGGGAAGTGAGTCTCATGGATGGGGGAACAGCTCAGTGTCCAATTCCCCAATACAGAGCTCCCATCCATACATTGCAACCAAATCATCAGACTCTTTCCAGGCCAGTGCTTATATGGGTCATCTCTCAACTGATCAAGAAGAAAAAGACCAACCATTTTGCCAACAATAAGTGGGACCTCAATAAGTTAAAGGTTTTGGCTGCATTGGTTCAGGGGGAGTTTGTTGGACCAAAAGAACCAATGAGCCGGATCAGAAAAAACCTTTAAGTCCCACAGACGTCACAACAACCGCTGAAGTCCACAACAATCTGAAGACAACAACTGATTACAAAGTCTGAAGACACAAGTGCTGAAGACAAAGTCTGAAGACACAAGTGTTGGACAGACAAATTCTTTGAAGACAAGTACTGAAGACAAAGTCCGAAGACAAGTGCTGAAGACAAAGTCTGAAGACAAGTGCTGAAGACAAAGTCTGAAGACATGTGCTGAAGACCAAGTATCAGACGTTGTCATAACAGCTGAGGAGGACTTCTTCAGTAGTTGTGACGGTTTACTTTCAGTAGTTTTATGTTTTCTCTTTTCAGTAGTTTTGTAAAACGACTGAAGAGTTTGTTCTTCAGTCGTTGTAGTTTCAGTAGTTTCTTATCAGTAGTTTTATATTTTGTACTTAGCACTCTGATATGTTCTCAGTAGTTGTGAACATTTCAGTAGTTTGTTAAGTATTAGTTTTTTTTGTAATAGATCTGCCAGTTGTCACTATCCCGTGATAACAGCAGTGATTGCACTCTATATAAGGAGTGTCAACCTTATTGTAATAGGTGAATGATTGAGCAGAAATATTCGGTATAATTGAAACATTCCTTGTCACAGAAATATATTCTCTCGTATTTGTTTACAAGTATTAAATTCTTGCTACAATTTGTCTAATTCTTGATCTTATTCCGCTGTATTACACTCTAATCCATCGAACTTGTGATCACTGATCCTGACATACATACATACATACATACATTATATATATATATATATATATATATATATATATATATATATATATATATATATAATATCTTTGTTCTTTTGGGTGATAAAGTGAATTTAATATCTTGTTTGAAAATGTCTTTCTCTAACGATCTCGAATCAGACAATGCCACAATGGCACAAAGTCGGCTTGACTGTTTTGCAGGTACAAAGAAAGAAAAATTGTCAGATTTGATTGATTGATTTCTAAAGGTGGCAAATAATCTAAAGAAGCATGTTCTAGAACTCAGTAATCATGAATAAATTCATAAGCTTCTTGACTCTCTTCTATCCGAGTGGAGTCATCAAGTTAAAATGCTGAAGCAAGAAAGAAATTATGTTAACACAAAACTTATGGATATGATGAACAAGCTAAAATCTCTTGAGCTGGATATCAAAAGAAAATAATTTCAGCAAGTCGTGTTCCCATGTCAAACCAACACGCTCAATACTGATCTTATCTCTTCTATAACAAGCATACTTGATTACAAAGCCGAGGTGATTGAAAAGATGAAGTTATTGAGATTTGATGTGGATTCAAATGCTAAAATCATAGAGAATTGTGAAGCTCTGAGAATTGATAATGAAAGTAAACCTAAATTTGAGAGAACTAAGGATAATGAAGCTGAAAAAGATGATAAAGGAAAGAAAGAATCTGAGGATGTAGAGATGCTGAAGGTCAAGAAAGAGGAACAACAAAGAAACACAAGGGTTTGTAACTGTGAGAAGACCTTAGCTACAAAAGATTGTTATTGGAAAATGAAAGATAATTAAAAACAATTAATAAGGAATTAAAGAAAAATGAAATTGCTTTTTCAAAGATACTTAATGAAGCATTGGCTGAAAATAATCTTTTAAAAATAACCATTTTGGAGCGTAACGTTGAAATTAATATTCTCATATAAAGGACTGTTTTAGCTCAATTTGAAATGACTCAGCTTCAAACAAAGCTTGATAAATGGACCCTTTCACATATGAAAAAGGATGAGCTTATTGCTAGACAACAAGGGGCACGGGTAAAAAGTGGGGTTGGATATCATTCAGACGGAGAAACTGTATTTAATTCAGTTCCACCTCCATCTACTCTATGTTACTCTCCGATTCCCAAACCTCATCCAACAAATGATTTAATTGAAAAGGATACTATCAGTTTGCATGCAGGTTTAGAGAGAGTGAATCTTAAAAAGGTGCGAGATGATTATGGATCTCCGATTAGTATGGGATACAGTAAATCGGATGCTGACAGTCAAGATAATAATTGTTCAGTTTTTGGTATTTGTAAACCTGTACCAGTTGTATCTTCTAACTTCTTTGATAAGTTTAAAGCAGGTGAAATTCCTACCTTTGAGCCTGTCCGGAATGTGACGGAAGAGATAAATCCAGAATCACCTTATCATCAAGCAGTATCTATATTAACACACCCAACTCCTGTCAATCAAGATTCCCTAGAAGCAGAAGTGACTATTGAAGATTGGTCAAGTTCAGATGACAGATTAAACACAAAGGAAAATGTCTGCTCCTCAAAGATCAAGATATCATCTAAGATTGTCTAGTCTCAAAAGCTTCAAAAACCTGAATCAAGATCAATACAGATCTCAGTACCAACTACAAAACAAATCAGCAAACCCTTTAAAACTCAGCAAAAGCATTCACATACTCAATCGTTATCCAACAACCTACTCACAAATTTGTCTCCAAATTAGCAGAGCCATCAGTCTCTCCAAAGGCTGAAACAAACAAACAAACAAACAAACATACCCAGTAAATCCCACTCAAGAGCAGGGTATGGGAGGGGTGGTTGGTGGCGAGTCTTTCCTCTATCTTGGAAGATAGAGAGACCGCTTCCGAAGAGACCCCCGACTCAGTAAGGAAAACAATAATCGTAACGATTATAGTATAAGGCATACAACACACAGGTAAAGATCACATAAAAGCTGAGAAATTGAGTACAACAAATACTCGTCAAGAAACGCGCGAAAGGGCAGATTAAAGAAAACAGGGGTCTCGCTACTAAGTCTACGACTACCTTCCTACCCACAGATCCCGCTAATAGTCCTTAATTTTAATTCTACGCCTCCATGCACTCCTATCCTCGATCATGTGCTCAGAGAGGTGCAAGTCTACCATATCTCGCCTAATTACCTCTTCCCAAGTCAACCTAGGTCTACCTCTACTCCTCCTACCCTCTACGTTGATGTTCTCTACTGCTCTAACTGGTGCTACCAACGGCTTCCGCTTTACGTGCCCAAACCATCTTAATCTTCCCTCTCGTATTTTATCTGTGATACCAGCCACCTCTAGCCTCTGTCGAACCACGTCGTTTCTTATTCGATCCAATCTTGTGTGGCCACACATCCACCTCAGCATTCACATTTCCGCGGCCTCAATTTGTCTCTGGTGCGATTTCTTTATGGCCCAACAGTCTGTTCCGTATAACATAGCTGGACGAACTGCCACTCTGTATAGTTTTCCCTTTAGTTTTGCTGGGAACCTCTTATCACACAGGATCCCTGATGCTGCTCTCCATTTGCACCATCCTGACTGCACACGGTGAGCTACATCGTTGTGTATCTCTCCGTCCTCCTGTACGTACGAGCCCAAGTATTTAAACCTAGATGTCTGTGGTACTGTCATACCCTGGATACTTATTTGGGTGTCCTCTTCATCCCCCCACTAAAGTTACAATGCATGTATTCCGTCTTAGAGCGACTTATCCTTAAGCCTCTACTCTCTAGTGCGGCTCTCCACTATTCTAGCCTCTCATTAAGCATCGTTTTAGATTCTGATATTAAGACAATATCATCCGCAAACAGCATGCACCACGGGACTGGCTCTTGTATAGACTTAGTCATCTCATCCAACACTATTGTGAAGAGAAATGGGCTCAATGCCAATCCTTGGTGTAGTCCCACTTCCACCAGGAAAAAGTCTGTGTCTCCGACTGGTGCTCACACACACGTTTTTGCCCCTTCATACATATCCATTATTATTTTGATATACCTCTCTGGTACCCTGCTAAGTCGTAGACTTTCCCAAATGAGTTGACGCGGCACACTGTCATATGCTTTTTCTAGGTCAATAAAAACCATATGTAGGTCCCTTTTCTTTTCTCTATATTTCTCCATTATCCTTCTTATGACGTGTATGGCTTCTGTTGTGGAGCGTCCTGGCATAAATCCAAATTGGTTTACCGTTATCTGGGTTTCTCGTCTAATTCTCGTGTCAATAACTCTTTCCCATAGTTTCAACGTGTGGCTCAATAGCTTAATTCCCCTGTAATTTGTGCAACATTGTACATCTCCTTTTTTCTTATATATGGGTACTATGACACTGCTTCTCTATTGCTCTGGCATCCTCCCGGTTTTGACGATAGTGTTGAATAAGTCTGTTAACCATTCCAGGCCCTCGTCTCCTAGGCACTTCCACACTTCAATCGGTATGTTGTCTGACCCCACTGCCTTAGCCCTTCCCATTTTCTTCAGCGCCCTCATAACTTCGTCGACAGTGATACTTCTACAATAACACTTGTTCTGTTAGTTTGGTTGGGTTGTTTTATCGATGGCAGATTGTTGATTAGGGTTCGTTATGTTGAAAAGGTTATCGAAGTAAGTTTTCCATCTCGCCTTGATGTTGTTCTCCTTCACCAAGACCTTTCCATCTGCAGCCTTTTTAAACTTTACCATTCTGAGGTCTTGTCTTCCACTTTCTCTTGCCCTGGAAATCTTAAACATGTCATATTCTCCTTCTTTCGTCTCTAATCGCTTATACATTTTCTCGTACGCTGTGTTCTTTGCCTCTGACACTGACTTTTTCGCCTCTCGCCTAGCCTCCTTATATTTATGTTTTAGCTCTGCTCGTTCTTCATCATTATTACATTGTATAAGGTCTCTAAAACTTTGTTGTTTAATTTTTACCTTCTCCTGTACATTTTCGTTCCACCACCAGGATTCCTTCTGACCTACTGTCCTATTTGTTGCAAGTCCAAGAGTTTCTTTAGCTGCTTGCATAACTGTAGTTGCCATTTCTTCCCACATTTGATTTGCGTCTATCTGTGGCCTAGTTTGGATCATTGGTATGACCTTATCTCTAAAGGTGGTAATCTTTTCGTCTTTGAGCTGGCCCCATCTGATCGTAGGTCTAAATCTCTTAATTGGCTGGACAATTGCTTTCCTCACGCGTAGATCAGCCACCAACATATGATGTTGAGTCACTACAGACTCTCCCGGGATTGCCTTACAGTCCTTCCACGAGTTACGGTCTTCTCCCCTCATCAGCAAATAGTCTATCTGCGTGTGTCTCCCGCCGCTGCTAAACGTGATTAGATGCGAGTCTCTCTTCTTAAAAAACGAGTTTATGATGCCTAGGTCATGCGCTAAAGCAAAGTCAAGGAGCTCCCTTCCACCGTCATTCCTCAGACCAAACCCAAAGCCTCCATGAACCGACGGGAATTGATCATTACCCTTACCGATATGCCCATTAAAATCACCTCCTATGCATATTTTTTCTTCTCTAGGTATTTCCCCCATAACATGATCTAAAGTCTCCCAGAACTTATTTCTTTCCGTTTCTCCTAATCCAACTTGTGGTGCATACGCACTAACTACTGCCACTACCTCATCCCATATTACTATTCTTAACAGCATAAGTCTATCATCGTATCTTCTCACCTCCACTACATTATCCTGAAGTTCTTTAGCAACTAGAAAACCTACTCCATTTTTTGTACCATCTGACCCTGAATACCACAGTTTATAACCATTGCCTCCAAAGGCTGAAACAATAACTTTAAACCAAGGTTCAATCCCATCTACTATCCACAGCACTAAAAAGAATGAAAAGCCTTTCAAAGTTTGTTTCAGGTGTGGAATAGGAGGTCATGTGCTAAAGTGGTGCCCCCAAGTTCAAAGACAGACTTCAGATAAGGGAAAACGAAATACTTCTCCAAGTGCCAGTCAACAAGAAATATTCCAGATGATACTGGCAACACAAGTTGCTTTTCTGGCACAAGAGGTAAAAAGCACACATCTTTGAATGGTTGGAAGATGAACAATATTTCTACACCTTCTCATGTGAAGCCGGTTTCACATGATTCAAATATGAAAATGACCAAAGTGTAAAAAGCAAAATAATTTACTTCGGAACTTAAACAGAAAATGATTTCCAAATTTAATTCGTTCAAATCAAAAGAAATTGAACCAAATCAAATTTGGAAAATTAAAACAAAGGATAAAGAAATCCCTAATCTTTCAAAGGGTTATGTGTTTAAGTAGGTTTCCTAAATTTATGAAAACGAAACTCCCAGGACTACGATGGCCTGGGTTCCCCTCTTTAACTAATTTGTTAACGAGTGTAGGAATAATTTCGGAGGACTGTTATGTAATTTGGTTTACTGACAAAGTCCGTTTCTAATTCTGGTTTGAGGCGGAGCAAACAGGTTTTTTGCTACAACGATGGTCGATCATCACTTGAGCAAAGTACATTATTAGAGAACTTGTTCCTCACATCTACAGAAGATACCGAGCTAGGAATCTGTAAGGATTCCTATAAGTCTGATGCAGCCAAAACATCCAAAGTCTCTCTGCAAGCATGCACTAAAGAACTGAAGTAGAAATGCTTCGAAAGTTTTACACCATGCACTAGAAATATTCTAAGTTTAAAATCTTCCGAAGCCAAGACCAATATCTTCCGAAGCCAAAAGTAAAGTCTTTCGATGCTTCAAAGACAAAGTCTTTCGAAGCCAAAGAGTGAAGACAGATTTCTTCCGAAGACTTTTAGAGATATGCCTTTATCTGATGTACTTTACCATAAAGCTAGACCACCTTTCCGCTGCAACTCTGTAAAGTCACCAACTTACATGAGTTGTGTAACACCCGGAAATTTCCTTTGAAGCCGACGAAAGAAGAAAAAAAAATAAAGTCCGAAGCCGAGGGCCAAACCGGCCAACGAGAGAAACTTTGATGCACGGGAGTATAAAAGGTGGAAAACACCCCCATTCTTCCTATTTTCAGCCAAGAGAGGAGGGGAGAAGAGAAGGAGAAAAAGAGGAGAAAAGTTGGTTCGGGTGGATTCGAGCGTGGAAATCGACGTGGAGCGAGTCAAATCGAAGCTCTACTAGTCGAGATCGTTAAGGTGAGTTCTAGGACCCCTCCTTTACACGTTTTCAACTGATTTTGGGGCTGGAAGTCTGAAAACCTATTTTCGAGTTTTTGGGTGAAGACCCGTTTTTATGCATGTATGTATGTGTATGATGCGTTTGAGGCTTGATTTCTTGCTTGGTTATGCTTGAATGAGGTCGTGGTATGTTTCCTAAAGGTTTAGAATGGTTGATTTGAGCTTAAAGGAGGTTTGGAAGGGGTTGGAGGCCGAAACCCGCAGCTGCAGTCGAGTGAACTGCATTTTGCACCAGTTAGGGCTAGGCGACCGACTGGAGGGCGACTGAAGGCCATTCGCCGATTGGAGTGCGACTGAGGTCCATGCGCACGTTTGCCATGTGACTGAGGTCCATACGCATGATGGTCATGCGACTGAAGTTCATGTGCTTGGGAGTCATGCGATTGAGAGATTGTGCGACTGAGATTCATTCGCACGAAGGATATGCGACTGAAGTCCATGCGCCTGGAGGCCATGCGACTGAGGTTCATTCGCATGAAGAGTATGCGACTGAAGCCCATGCGCCTGAGGTCATGCGACTGAAGGCCATACGCATGAAAGTTATGCGACTGAGAGTCCATTCGCTTAGGGTCCATTCGCCCATAGTCCATTCGCATAGGGTCCATTCGCATAGATGCCCATTCACCTAAGTGTTCAGAGATGATAGTCGAGATGAAATTCCTCGATGATGTGATGGGCATGGACGGTATAAGGTGACGCATGATGATGAGCTAATGATGATGATGATGATGATGATGTTGATGATAATGATATGTATGACGTTATGTGTGATGTGATTTATGAGTGATGCGTACGTATGATGATGCTGTATGTTTATGTTTATGTTATGTTCCTTATTATGTATGTTATCTTTCTATGGCTTTGCGTTGAACATTAATGAATGAAATGAAAGTATTATGTAACGTAAAGCGAAAGATAAGGAAAAGTGGAACGTAACGAATAAATGCATGCATTAATGAATGAATGAATGAACGAATGAAAGGCTTGCAAGCATATGTATGAGGTGAGCGACTTTGTGTCGCAACAGACTCGAAAGAGGTCCTTGTTGCGTACTCCGGTACTGTGCCAGTCTTCGGACATGAGTCGGGGGTTTGTGAGCAGGCCCCGGCATAGTATCAGTATTCGGACATGAGTCGGGAGTATTGCATATGATGAAAGTGACGGATGA
Source organism: Flaveria ramosissima (assembly GCA_025215565.1). NCBI lineage: Eukaryota > Viridiplantae > Streptophyta > Magnoliopsida > Asterales > Asteraceae > Flaveria > Flaveria ramosissima. The sequence goes on along the minus strand of CM046031.1, from coordinate 19,392,955 downwards.
TGAGATCCGTGTCGCGTATCCCGGTACCGTGTCAGTCTTCGGACATGAGTCGGGGGCTTGTTTATCAGGCCCCGGCACAGTATCAGTCTTCGGACATGAGTCGGGGATATTGCATGAGACGAGATAATGGGGTGAGTGACTTTGTGTTGCAACAGACTCGGATAGAGTTCATTCCCTGTGATTGACTCATATGGGATCTTTGTCGCGTATCCCGGTGTTGTGTTAGTCTTCGGACATGAGTCGGGGGCTTGTGAGCAGGTCCCGGCACAGCATCAGCTTTCGAGCATGAGTCGGGGATACTGCATGAAACAAGATTCGAGTAATAAAGAGTAATGAGTAAAGTAATGAAGGAAAGAACGAATGTATGAAATGAACATTAACGAAATATCCTAATAATGTACAAAATGGGATCCTTGTCATTCGACCTCAGTAATCGTGGCTGTGTGCCATGAAGAGGGTAAAGCCTGACAGGATCTAGAAAGAAGTGAAAGATAATGATGTATGATAAATGATGAATGTAACGAACGTAATGACGAAGATAATAATGATATTATCTGTGTGTACATATGATGTGTGAACACATTTATGTAACAAATGTTTTTATAAAGAAAGTAAAGAACGGTTTTACGAAAGAAAAGTAAGTTTTATTATTAAACTAGAACTTACTCAGCAACGCTGACTTTGATGTGTTTCCAGTTGGCAGGTATGTTGCTGAGGATGGCACGGGGTGGCTACTCAGTGTATTTTGGATGTCATCTTTATGTTTAATGCTTTTGTAATAAATGTAAATTGATATTGTTAAAGGAACGATTGTACTATTGTGCAAAAGTATTTTGATGGAATGAAATTGTGTTTTAATGTTTCCGCTGCAACGATTTATGTAAGGAAAAAATGTAATTATATGTTTTAAGTGCGATGAATGACCAACTGTAGACGTCCCGGGAACAGGGCCTTACAAGTTGGTGAAAGGTCCATGCTTTTGGTAACTGTACATTGAGGTCTTGAGTCCATCCTTTCTACTTTATATACTTTTATCCTTTTTGTAATATATTAGGATGTGAGCTATGGCATGTCATAGTCCTAAGTCAAAAGGCAGATATGCCTTTTTGACTCTACATTTGATTTTGTAGTTGTCTAGTCAATTGTATCCAGCTGGCCTTCAAAGTATGGCCGGCTGAGGATGTAGTATAAAGTATCTCAAGTACTTGTAACTTTCTATCGATGCTTTGTAACTTGTAATAGAACTTGAGAAGCAATATATAGCATTCTTGAAAACCAAATACTTGTGTTGTTTGCAATCTTGTTCTATCTCACTTTTACTTGTGTTCTTAGCATCTTTCATTAACAAGTTAATCAGTTCCCTATTTGATCTGTTAAATGTTCTAAGAAACTCTCCTCATTGTGTTGTTGTGTTGTAAGTGCATACCCTTCACCGGTCCTGCATTTGGTATAAGAGCTTTTCAGGCTCTTGATATAAGATCTCACCATCTTAAGATCCCTCACTTACACAAAATACTTAATAACTCAAATGGCAGCTATAACCAAAGCTGATATGGAAACTGGAACTATGACAAAGTCTCAACTGATCACTCCTAAAGACTTGGATACTTGGTGTCAAAGAATGGAAGGCTTCATCAAGTCTCATGACTCTAGGATGTGGAACTCTGTTGTTGAAGGACCATACATACCAAGCACCACTTCTGCTACTGGTGGTGGTATGATTCCTAAGGCTGTGGTTGATTACTCTGAAGTTGATAGAAAGAGAATAGAGATTGATCAAAAAGCCTTGATAGCCCTTCAAACTGCTCTTCCATACTCAATCTACAGAGGCTTCAAGAAGTGCAAAACTGCCAAGCAACTATGGGAGGCACTGAAGCTAATGTATGAGGGGTCTACTAAAGCAAAGGAGAACAAGAAGGATCTCCTAAAGCGGCAATTTGAAAACTTCACCTTCAAGGCAGGTGAAACCATGACTAAACAATACTTAAGGTATGTTGAGATTGTGGATGCTCTAATTGATGTTGGAGTAACTCTTGAGAACAGGGACATTGTAAGGAAGTTTATGTCCTCTCTTCCTAGACAATGGACACATTATTGTGTTGTTATCAAGAGGACTGAGAACCTAAAGACTCTTACTCTCACAGAGTTGTATGGTATTCTTAGTGGCTACCAGATGGAGATGAACATGCAAAACTCATCTGGCAACTCCAGCAATCAACTGAGTTCAGCCCTCCATGTGGTTGAAAGGGAAAGCATTGAACCACTGCATCATCTTATATGCTTCCCTGACAACTCACAAAAGGGCCCTTTCATCACCTTCCCAGAGACTCCAAGGGAAAGCTACACTCAAGGAAGTTCTTTCCAAGAGACAAGTCTTTTCATTCCTTTGTCTCTGCTGATGAAACTTCAGGCAACTTTCTCTTCACTCTTGAAGATTTGGACTGTATCCATCCAGATGATCTGGAGTACATGGAGATAGTCCAGCAGATGGCTCTTCTCACTCACAGAGCCAAGAAGTTCTACAAGAGGACAGGGAGAAAGTTTCCAAGCAATGCAGCCAGTGAAAAGTTTGAGCTGGACAAAAGCAAAGTAAAGTGTTACAACTATAACCAGATGGGACACTTTGCAAGAGAGTGTAAGGCACCAAGGACAAATGGTGGCCAAGCACAAACCAGACCAAACTACACTAAGAAAGCCCCCGAGAATGAGAAGCCAAAGCAGCAAGTTGTAGTTGCTGTTGAAAAAGGAGGCTTTGACGGGATCTTTCAAGTAGAAGATGCATCTCCAAACCAAACACTCATGGCAGACCACGATGAAGCCAAGGTATTGGAACATCTTTGCACTCCTAAATGCATTGCTAAAGTAAATAAATACAGGTCCTATAATTTAGAAATGAGATCTGACCTTAAGTCCTTAAATATTTTAAAAGCTGATTTTAAAAGAGCTGAAAATGATTATAAACTAAAGATAGATGACTTAGAGAAAACCATTTCAACTCTTAAACGTGAGCATACAAACTACAAGACTCAGATCAAAGATCTCATTACTAAATTAACTGAATGCCAGGCTGAGCTTGTGATCAGCAAAGCCAAGGCAGAAAAATGTATTCTTGAAGAAAAGACCTTCAAGAACATAATATCCTCATCCTTGCATGCAAAAGTTTGTTATCAAAATAAGCAGGGACTAGGATCTTGTGTGATAGCTCCTCCACACACAATCTTGTCTGTAAGATCTCTTAGGTGTGGAATTTGTGAAGAAGAGCTTCCCCTCATAGATCCTGTGACTGAAGAGGATGAAGAGGAGATGGTGGAGAATGACTCTGAGAAGAGTGAAGAAGAGCATTCTAAGAAGGGTCAGCATCTCTCTGAGAGAGCAAAGCTGTTGGGATGACCAAGTCAAGAAGAAAGAACTTGATAGGAAGGCCAAAAGAAAGTCTAAAAAGGCTCAAGAGATCAAGGCTACCTTCAATTCTGCACAGAAACAAGTCTCCATCTCTGCAGGATTTGAAGTAGTAAAGGCTAAAGACACAAACTTGAACTCCATCAACAAGAGTTCTAGTTCATGTCCAAATCATCCCATCATCAAGAAGAAGGCTGATCAGTTGTGCATTGCTGTTGTACAACCTGAACCATCCTGCTCCAAAGGTAGTTCTAACCCCACAAGAATTGCCACAGCATCTGCAAAGATGAAGATGGAGAAGGAAAGTGATCAAGTTCAGCTTTGTTCACAAAGAAGAACTCCTAGAAGGAAGAAAATGGATTGTGTTATGTGTGGAAGTACCTCTCATCTTGCTAAAGATTGTGCTTACAATCTAAGGAGTACTCTCCACATGACCAAGAAAGAAACTTCTAAGAGTTTGGAGAAGAAGAAGCAAGCTTCGGAAGGAAAATCTGTTTCCTTCGGAAGCTCCAAAATGAAGAAGAAGACAAGTGAAAACTTGCCTTCGGAAGAGAATTTGGTCTCGGAAAAAGGGATACTTCCGAAGCACTGAAGCATGCTGCAGGGAAAGCAAGATATTCCGAAGGGCCAGTCATCAAAACTTCCGAAGTCATCAAAACTTCTGAAATATTGAAGCTCAAGTCTAAGCTTCCAAAGGTGGTATGGAAGTCAAAGAAAGACCAAGCGACTGAAAGTTCTTCATCAACATCAGCAAATGATCCCTCTAGCAAGACTATAGGATCAATTACTGTTGTATTGTGTTCAACTTCTTTTGATGAGCCTAAGACCAACGAGGCTTGGGTTTCCAAATGTAACTAATCATCTCTTTTGTGCAGGGACAACTCAAGACAAACAGAAATGTATGGATCATTGATAGTGGCTGTTCCAGGCACATGACAGGCAATAGGTCACTACTCCAAAAGTTTGAAAGAATTGATGGAGGACCAGTTTCTTTTGGAGGAGTTGCAGGAGGTTACATTACTGGAAGGGGCAAGGTCACAAATGGTAAGCTCAATATTGAGAAGGTAAACTTTGTCAAGGAGCTTGGGTACAATCTTCTGAGTGTATCCATTTTGTGATCAGAGTCATAACATGCTCTTTACTGAGCATGAGTGCATTGTTCTCAGGCCCGGGGTGGTCATTCCTCATGAGTACATCTTGCTCAGAGCCCCCAGGAAAGGGAACATGTACAAGATGGACTTGCAAGAAACTTCTCCCTCAGGAGAAATTTCCTGCTTTCTATCTAAAGCAAATAATAATGAATCTTTCCTCTGGCATAAAAGAATGTGTCATGTAAACTTTAAAAACATGAATAAATTAATTAAGAATGATTTGGTAACAGAAAGAGTTTACAAGTGATGACCACTGTGTTACATGCCTAAAAGGGAAGCAACACAAGGTATCTCACAAGCCAAAGGAAAGAAACTCCATCATTAATCCCCTACACTTATTACATATGGATCTCTTTGGCCCCACCAGTGTAATGAGTCTAGGAAGGACCTCTTATTGTTTGATAATCATAGATTATTTTACAAGATTCACTTGGGTCTTCTTTCTTAGAACTAAGGATGAGACTCCTGAGATTCTGAAGAATTTCATCTTAAAGATTGAGAATCAATGTGATCACAAGGTCCAAACCATAAGATGTGATCAAGGATCTGAATTCAAGAATCAAATCCTTGATACATTTTTGATGAAAAAGGTATTACAAGACAATATAGTGCTCCCAAGACTCATCAGCAAAATGGTGTTGCTAAGAGGAGAAACAAGACACTAATTGAAGCTACAAGAACTATGTTGTCTGACTCCAAACTGACCATCACCTTCTGGGCAGAGTCAGTGAACACTGCTTGCTATGTGCAAAATAGAGTTTTAGTGGTTAAGACACATGGTAAGACTCCTTATGAACTTTGGCACAAGAGAAAACCCTTCATTGGTTTTCTCAGGTCTTTTGGATGTCCTTGCACCATCTTGAATACCAAGGATCAAATTGGCAAGTTTGCTGCGAAATCAGATGATGGACACTTTATTGGATACTCTTCTCAAGCTAAGGGTTATAGAGTATACAATCTCAGAACTAGAGTAGTTGAGGAGTCAGCCAATGTGACTTTCAATGAGCACACTCACAGTGTGAAAGGTTCTGGTCCGGATTGGCTATTTGATATTGATTTAGTTACTAACTATTTTAACAAATCTTGTGAGAATGTTTCAGGATCTACAGATATATTACCAACAGGTGATCCTGACCCATGATTTGAGCTAAGAAGACCCTCAGGTTACACATCTTCAGCTCTAGTGGTAACTATTCCTGCAAATGAAGCTTCTACCAGCACATCAATAACAAATCCTGCTGATGCTTCTGGGGTGACTTCAAATTCCAGCTTAGAGGCACAAAACTCATAAGAAGGAGCTTCATATGTTGGAGAAAATGGTGGTGGTGAAAGTGATCAAGAATTTCTTGATGCTGATAACCACTGCATTGAAGACAACAGCAATAATGTGACACACTCATTGGATCAAGTCAACATTGATAAGTGTGGTAATGTGGAGGGTGAATCTTCTTTGCCAGATCAAAAATTTTCAAATCTAGATATGTCTAAGCAACTTGCTGTGATCCCTCAGCTAAGGATCCACAAGTCTCATCCTACTACAAACATCATTGGAGATGTTGATTCAGGGGTGAGAACAAGAGGACAAACCCATGAAGCAAATGTTTGTCTTCACTCTTGTTTCTTGTCCCAGATAGAGCCAAAGAAAATTGATGAGGCTCTAAAGGATGGAAGTTGGGTTGAAGCTATGCAAGAGGAGCGGCAAAAGGTTTAGAACCTATGTCCTCTTCCTCAAGGGAAGACTACCATAGGAGCCGAATGGGTTTTTAGGAACAAGAAGGATGATAGAGGACTTGTCATCAAAAACAAGGCAAGACTAGTTGTTCAAGGATATACTCAAGAAGAAGGAATTGACTATACAGATATTTTTTCTCCTGTGGCAAGACTTGAAGCTGTTAGAATATTCCTAGCTTTTGCTGCATCCAAGAATTTCAAGGTCTACCAACTTGATGTCAAGTGTGCTTTTCTTTATGAGGTGATTGATGAAGAGGTATATGTCAGACAACCACCTGGGTTTGCAGATTCTGATCATTCTGATTATGTCTACACGCTTGATAAAGCTCTATATGGGCTGCACCAAGCACCAAGAAAGTGGTATGAGACTCTATCTCATTATCTCTGTCAACATGACTACAAAAGAGGTACTATAGATGAAAATCTCTTCATCAAAGGAACAGGAAATGACATAATGCTAGTTCAAGTATATATAGATGACATTATCTTTGGGTCAACTAATCCAAAGCTCTGCAAAGACTTTGAGAAGCTGATGAAGGACAGGTTTGAAATGAGTGCCATGGGGGAACTCAATTTCTTTCTAGGAATTCAAGTGAAGCAAGTTGACAATGGCATCTTCATAAGTCAGTCAATGTATGTACAAGACATACTTAAGAGGTTTAACATGACTGATTGTAAGGTTGCTAAGACACCCATAGCCATAAATCACTCCCTTGGTCCTGATCTTGAAGGGGAGTGTGTTTATGAACACCTTTATAGGGCAATGATTGGGTCTCTTATGTACCTCACAGCTAGCAGGCCAGATATCATGTTTGCTACATGCATTTGTGCAAGATATCAAGCCAACCCCAAGATGTCACATCTGGTCACTGTCAAAAGAATTTTAAGATATCTCAAAGGTGCTCCATCACTTGGCCTTTGGTATCCAAAGAATTTTGACTTTAATCTGTATGCTTATACAGATAGTGACTATGGTTGTTGCAACATGAATGCAAAGTCTACATCAGGGGGATGTCAATTTCTTGGTGGAAGAGTAGTCTCTTGGCAATGCAAGAATCAATCATGTGTGCCTACATCAACTGCTGAGGCTGAATACATTGCTGCTGCAAGTTGCTGTGCTCAAGTGCTTTGGATTCAAAATCAGATGCTGGACTATGGATTTAACTTTAAAGAGACTCCCATCCACATAGACAACAATAGTGCTATCTCCATCATAGAGAATCCTGTGCAGCACTCAAGGACAAAGCACATTAACATCAGGTATCATTTGATTAGAGATAACTTTGAAAAGGGATTAATCAAACTGATCAAAGTTAACACAAATGAACAATATGCTGATCTGATCATTAAAGCTTATGATGAGCAGAGATTTAAATATCTTGTATCAGCTATTGAGATGATTAACTTTGAATAGCTTTTCTTAAAACTTAATCATATTTATTATTAAAACCTTTATGTCCTAAGTTGTCTATTATATCACCTTCATAAGCCTTTGTTTTTTTGGAAGAAAAATCTTTTCAAAATACTTTTCTTAGATTTTTGAAAATCTTGATCTCTTTGGAAGACTTTGAAATTACCTTCGGAAGTAGTTTATGTCTTAGTAAACAAAAAATTGCTTCAGTAATTTTACCTTCGGCAGAAATTTCTGAAATATCTTCCGAAGCTTAAAATCAACTTAAGTACTTTGTATGTTTTCAAAGAACAAGTTTCTTCCGAATGCAATTTACCTTCAGAAGTATTTATTCTTAATAGAATAAAAATCTCTGAGTGTAAAACTCTCTTCCGAAGCAAAATTTTCAAAAATCTTTGAAATCTCTTCCGAAGCCAATTTGCCTTCGGAAGCTTTTTCTTCAGAACTTCCGAAGCAAATAACCTTCGGAATATGTCTCGGCTTCCAAGAAAACTACTTTTTGGACAAAAGTAAACTACTTTTCAGAGGTGGGACTGACATCCGGATTTCAAAGTTTATCCTCTTTCATCAACTTTGTCTCAAATCCTTTTCACATAAATGCCCAACGGTTCCCCCCTCTTTCACTATCTTCCTCAATTACACTATTCCTTAAACCTAAATTCTTTCAAACCGCCTTCTGTTCTTCATCTTTCTTCATCCTTAAGCTTCTAAAATGGCCAACCTAAACATCAGAAACAACCTAGATTTCTCCATGCAACTTCACAGGCAACATAACCAAGTTGCTCTATTAAGTTCTGAGAAGGATGAAAGTTTCTTAGAGATTTGCCGTTTCTTAGCTCTATCAAACTTCTCCACCTCCCTAACCATTGATCCTACTCTCTATGAGGATCATCTGCTTGAATTTTGGAAGACCTGCCAAGAGGTCATTATGGATGGGGAGAAGGCACTGTCTGCCACAATGCAAGGGAGGACAATCTTCATCACTCCGGCTATCATTAACACTCATTTGCAGCTGGATGATGAAGAAGGTGAGTTGTCCTTCCCAAAGGAAGCTGTAAATCGTTCCATTGAGCAGATGGGCTATGAGGGAGATTTCTATGTAAAGACCTTCAGGAAAGGGAAGGTCTCATCCCAGTGGAAATACCTGCTTCATGTGGTTATCCACAGCTTGTCAAACAAGCATGGAGGGTGGGACAAGATTCATGAGGATCTCTCCTTCATAGTACATGGAATGGTTCAAGGGGTCAAGTTCAGGTACTCTCAATTTGTTTATAGAAACTTGCTTGCTAACTTGGACTCCTTAGAGTATTATATGTTTCCTAGATATGTTCAACACATTCTCAACTGTGAACTGGGCTCACAGTTGAGGGAAACAGATAATATTCTTAAATTGGGACAGATGAAGCCCGACATCTTTATAATATGAAGCAGCCAACTGTAGGCTTCTTAGGGGTAGAAACAGCCCTAGTCCTAAAAATGTTAGAACTTATTGCTCAAGGTGACAACGTAGCAACACAAGCTAGTGTTGAACCCACACATTCTACCTCTCAACCACCAAAAAGGCCCCAAGTCAGCCTCACCTACCAAAGAAAATCCAAACGAACCCCTGCTCAAGCTATTGAGTCTGTGTAGGCCCCCATATACTCACCCATACAGGAGGAAGTGGACACTAGAGCTCCCACTTCCCTTGAGGAGCAAACCACTCCCATCTCTTCAACAATCAGGGCTGAGGTTCCTTATGCTCACCTGATGAGCTCACAAGCCCAACTGCCTTAAGCCTTCACTCTGAGTCTCAACACTCAAGTGAACAACCTTCAGGGGATAGTTACCATCCCCAGCTATTAGACTTAAATCAACCCATTCCAACCTCTCATTCTATACTGATGAAGACTTAGGTTTCAGTGGGTACCATGAGTCTCTCCACTCCTCTCCTACTCAAAGAGAGATGAGTACTACTGAGTCTCCTTTGTTTAGCCCACATCAGTCACTATAACTGAGGTGGATACTTTTGAACCTGCTCAGGATATCCATATGGAAGAGGCTCTCACTTCTGCAAGTGATTACATCATTAAGACCTCAACCATGGCAACTCAGCCCATTGAAACCTCAACTGAGAATGTCAATGTGCAGAGGAAATCCAGCAGCCAAGAACCTGAAGCTGGTGGTGAGAGAGAGGACTTTGGTCCAATCATCTCATCCCCCAATAATTCTTCTGATGAAGAAGAGGGGCAAAAACTGTCAAAAACATGCTCCTATTTAGTCTCTAAGGTTAGTCACCTTGAATCTCAGGTGACTACATTGCATAATAGGGTCAATGATCAGCAACTTCAGATATCTTACCTCAGGGAAAAACTAGTTGGGAGACCTTTAAGAAGAGCTCAACCAGGAACACAAGAACCTATGAATGTGGTTGACCTAACCTCTAGCTCACCTATGCAAGAGGGTGATGCTACCAAAATGGGGGAGAAAGTCATTACAGTCACAGAACCTGGTAGTTCTTTAGGGAGTATGGACATTGAGGATTCACCATCCTCACTTGCAACTGTGCATACTCAGCAACTTCCTCAAGTTCAAATTAATGTGGACATAATAGACTCTGTCATTAGGAGTCTCTTTGAGGAAGGCATTCCAAGGGCCGTGTCATCTCCACCTCAAAGAACTTCAAACTACATTATTGGGTGGAGGTATGATGCTGATAGAAGAGCCCTCATTCTTCATAGAGTTCAAGGACAGCAAGAAGTGTTCAACATGCCACTTGTCAACCCAAGCAAATCAAGACAAGCTGACAAGTTAGCACTCAGGATTCAAGACAGAATTACTGAAAAGTTCAGCCTTATAAGGAGACAAAGGCAATCAGGTAATGTCATTGGTCAACTGGATGCGAAGGCAGACCTTGAGATTAGCTTCAAAGGGAAAACCTTGGCTGAAGGCCCAGTGATAGAGCCTAAGAGCCCTGTCACACCAACAACTGCTTCAGAAATTCATTCCCTCAGTGAAACACCTGCTGGTGAATGTGTCTCACAGCCTCTCTCTGGCCAGAGCTTGGATGCTACACCAAGCAATGAAGGCCAAACCTCAGGAGTCACAAAGGTCTGTGGGTGACAAAGGGAAAAGGATTTTGACTCCTGAGGAGATTGAGGAAGAGGAGAGAAGGAGGAAGAGGAAGCTAATGGGAGAAAGTTCCTATGGGTCTTCAGGATTTATGCAAGTTGCAATCAGGGCTGCCCCCAGACCAAACACTCAAGAAGATGAGTTGAGGGCAATCAGGATTACTTACCTGCAGACTAGGAACTATGACATAGATGAGATTATATCCCTCCCCTTAGAGCAATTAAATAAACTGGCTGACATGGAAGTGTCAAGAGAGATGAAGGAAAAAGAGGATGCAAGATTACTTCTCCAATTCAAAGAAGAGAAGAGACAGAAAAGATTATACAAGCATGCTCCAAATCTCTCCCCAGTTCAGGAAAGTCCTGTCCAAGACGATGTGGGTGCTACACAAGAACCTTAGGTAGACAAGGAAACAGATAGGCAAAACATGATCAACTACCTGAGTGCCACAAGTCTCTACCAGGCATCTGCACTTCTTCCCTTGTCCTTTGAGTACATTGAGTTTGAGTATCTCAAACAGCTTGAACTTCAAGTGCTCAAATAACAAAAGGCAACAAAGAGAAAGATGAGGGAAGATTTTGCAAAGTCAAGAGCTATCATCCAAAAGAGTATGAAAAAGTCTGCTGACAGACAAAGGATGATGAGCTTCTTAAATCTGTATGGATTCTCCGGAAGGAGACTTGGCCCTATGTCTCTATCCACAATGGATGAGCATATCAGGGTAATCAAGCAGAAGATCAAGAGTGGAGAGCTGACTGACTTATACTCTCTTCCAAGTCAAATCCCACCTGAAGTGGAGGTTAAGGTTGGATAACCTGAGACAACACAACCTAGACCTCCTGCTGAGCCTCAGCAAGCTTCATCTTCTGATCCACAGCAGGGTCAAACTCCCTCTCCTTCTGAACTTGTGAGGGAGGAACACCCAACTGAGAAAGACAAGGATGATCAACAAGGTGTTGCAGACTAGTATTCTCAGTAAAAGTCTTCTAAGAGGAAGAAGAGGATGGCTTCAAAACCAAAGTCTAAGAAGAAGAAGCCTGAATCATCCACCTTTACACCTGAGGCTGAGTCAGATCAACCTGAGGAAGTGCATGAAGAGGCAGTCTAATCAACTCCAATTCAAGTGGCTCCTCTTGCAGCTGAGACACCCATCTTATCCTGGACCTTCACTACTTATCCTGAAAGATGCAATGTGATCAGAGATCAAGGTGTTGAGAATGTCTATACATGGCAAGACATAATCAACTTACCTCTGCATGATCTCTTTGAGATGAGAAGATATTATGAGAGTCTGAATGATCCTGACCATCTAATGAAGAAAGGTATGGTCGTCATTGTGCTGAACACTACAAACATCTGAAGATCTTCTAAATGTTTTGATAGCATCAGCTTAGGGGGAGTTTGTAAGGATTCCTATTAGTCTGATGCAGCCAAAACATCCAAAGTCTCTCTGCAAGCATGGACTAAAGAACTGAAGTAGAAATGCTTCGGAAGTTTTACACCATGCACTAGAAATATTCTAAGTGTAAAATCTTCCGAAGCCAAGACCAATATCTTCCGAAGCCAAAAGTGAAGTCTTCCGAAGCTTCAAAGACAAAGTCTTTCGAAGCCAAAGAGTGAAGACATATTTCTTCCGAAGACTTTTAGAGATATGCCTTTATATGATGTACTTTACCATAAAGTTGGACCACCTTTCTGCTGCAACTCTGTAAAGTCACCAACTTACATGAGTTAGTGAAAGGTCTATGCTTTTGGTAACTGTACATTGAGGTCTTGAGTCCATGCTTTCTACTTTATGTACTTTTATCCTTTTTGTAATATATTAGGATGTGAGCTATGGCATGTCATAGTCACAAGTCAAAAGGCAGATATGCCTTTTTGACTCTATATTTGATTTTGTAGTTGTCTAGTCAATTGTATCTAGCTGGCATTCAAAGTATGGCCGGCTGTAGGATATAGTCTAAAATATCTCAAGTACTTGTAACTTTCTATCAATTCTTTGTAACTTGTAATAGAACTTGAGAAGCAATATACAACATTCTTGAAAACCAAATACTTGTGTTGCTTGCAATCTTGTTCTGTCTCACTTTTACTTGTGTTCTTAGTATCTTTCATTAAAAAGTTAATTAGTTCCCTATTTGATCTGTTAAGTGTTCTAAGCAACTCTTCTCATTGTGTTGTTGTGTTGTAAGTGCATACTCTTCACCGGTCCTGCAGAATCCTCCTGCTACATCTTCTGAACCACTCATGAATTTAGAGTACGAAAAGTTGTTCATGTTTTGTTCAAATCATGCACACAACGAGGGGGAGAATATAAATAGGGGGAGCTTGTGAGATGAAAAATCTTTGTCACATATTCAGAAAGCTTCAATTAAGAATGAGATTGAAGATCATTCTATGGTTGACTTCTCGGTGCTGAATTAGTTTAAAGGCGTTGATAATGATAGACTAAGGGGGAGTATTGTTGGGTCTGAAAAAGATAGTCTATATTATCAACATTGTCCTAGTCAACAAAAGTCAATGTCACGGTCAAGGTCAACAGTAAAGTCAAACAACGAGTTCGAGACGATGAACCGAGTCAAGACGTTGAAGATATGTTGTTAGGACCGTGTACGTACGGAGTACTAACTAATTCTGCGTTTAAACCGGATCAAATAGTGCGGAAACCTATTTGATTGGTGATCCAATCAGTGAGAACGATAACCCGATCGATATAAGATTGAACTAAATGTTAAGAACGAGTAGGAATCGATCAGGAACGAACTATGAACTTGGACAGGCTGTTTGGGACGCTCTGGACGGCTAGGGTTTATGTGTATTCGAAATATCTCTTCAAGTGTTGTGTTTTTCCACGAATTAGGTGGTATTTATAGGTTAGTGGTTTTCATTCGTACGACTGAACCATTAGCCTGTGGTGCGACTGAATCATGCGATTGAGTCATACGCACAACTGAAGGTTCAGTCATGCGACTGAGTCAATCTTATGTCTCAATCATACGACTGATCCAGTCTCCTGGTTCAATCGTGCGACTGGTCCACAAGCATGATGTATTCATGCTATGGTCCTTAAGTATGGTCCATTAGCATGAATAATCACCCGACTAGGTTGAACATAATACTCAATCATTATTGACTTAGAATTTTGTACAACAACCTCAAACCTATAGAAGAAGTTCATACATATGAATCAAAGATAAATAAACATAAAAGCATATATCATATTTCATTACTTCATCAAATTACACATATGTAAGACATGAAAGACTTTTACATTTAAGCACATAAACTAGGAACACATGTATCTACAAGATATTTTGTGTCTTGAGTCTTTATTGTATTATATATATTTTGTGTCAACAATATATATTTTATCTAGTTTTAGTCTTGTTTTGGTTTACATGTAATTTTCCCTAATAGTCTAAGTCTAGGGACTTAGTGTGTCATTAGTGGATTTAGCATTCACTATAAATTGATAATTGTAATTAGGGTTAATGGAAGCTTGAACGAGCTATTGATTTGGGTTTCCATGTAAACAACATCTCTTGCAATCAAAATCATATCAAAGTGGGGTTTTAGTTGGTGTTCTTCCTTGTTTATCATATTATCCATATTTTATATACTTTTGATCCAAAATCTTCACTAATTTCATGATTCAAAGCTGTTAGGGAACAACAATTATGATGTGCTCCCTCTTCCATTCAGGAATATATAAAGGTTGGAACTCCCCGTATGCCTTCACTTGTAAACAAGTTAGACACTCAGTCACATACTCCACCATATCACACTTCATCTCCGACCACCAATAATCTTTCTTCAAATCATGATACATCTTCATAGCACCAGGACGAATCGAATATCGAGTTTTGTGAGCTTCATCCATAATCTTTCCCCTTAGATCCCCGTAGCAAGGAATCCACATCCGTCCAAATCGGGTTCTAACACCCAGTGTGTTCTCTCCCAAATTTGAAATTTCCCCCTTCATTCGCTCTGAGTTGATATTGTCGTCCTTTAGCGCCTCGTCTTGAAACTCTCGGATCGGTCTCATGACATCGGGCGTCACAATTAATTGTAAGGCGTTTACTTGAATTGGGTCTGTCTCATGAAATTGGGCGTCTAAGGGCATCAACAACCATGTTTGCCTTACCCGGATGATACTGAATTTCACAGTCATAATCCTGGATCAACTCTAACCACCTTCTTTGCCTCATCTTATGATCCTTTTGCTAAAAAAGTACTTTAGGCTCTTATGATCTGTGAAGATAGTGCACTTGGTCCCGTACAAGTAATGCCTCCAAATCTTTAACGCAAAGACCATAGCTACTAACTCCAAATCATGAGTTGGATAGTTAACTTTATGGATCCTCAACTGCTGGGATGCATAAGCTACAATCTTCTCTCATTGCATTAACACATCCTAAGCCTGGATGTGAACCATCCGAATACACCACTAAGTCATCATTCCCTTTTGGTAACGTCAAGACAGGAGCTTGAGTTAACCATGTCTTAAACTCTTCGAAGGCACTCTCTTATCTAGATCCTATTCAAACTTCACACCCTTACGAGTCAACCTGGTCAATGGGGAAGCTATCTGAGAGAAATCTTGGATAAATCTCCTGTAGTAGCCTGCAAAACCCAAGAAGCTACAGATCTCAGATGGCGTCTTTGGGGATTTCCATTGCGTTACTTCTTTGATTTTTGCAGGAACCACCATGATACCTTCGGGATTAATCACAGGGCCAAGAAATTGAACGTCTCAAAGCAAGAATGCACACTTAGAGAACGTTGCATAAACTTGTTGTTTCTAAGTGTTTTGAGTACTTCTTTGAGATGATGGGCATGTTCTTTGCTCTTTGAGTAGATCAGAATGTCATTGATGAATACAATCACTGATCTATCTAACATTGGTCGACATAAAAGATTCATGAGATCCATAAAAGTAGTTGGCGCATTAGTCAAAGCAAAAGACATCTCGAAAAACTTGTAGTAGCCATAACGCGTGCAAAAAGCCGTCATAGGGATATCCTACTCTTTCACCTTGTGTTGATGGTAACCAGATTGAAGATCTATCCTCGAGAACCAACTAGCAACTTGAAGCTGATCGAACAAGTCATCAATCCCCGGTAACGGATACCGGTTCTTCACCCTCAAGTTGTTTAACTTGCACTAGTCAATACACATTCTCGTACTACCATCCTTCTTCTTCACAAGCAGAACTGGAATACCCCATGGAGAGATACTCGGTCGAATAAATCACTTATCCAGTAAATCTTGCGACTAGGTCATCAATTCCTTCATCTTAGAGGGAGCTAGACAATACGCCGCCTTAGAAACAGGTTGAGTCCCAGGTAATAGATCAGTCTTGAACTCGATCTCTCGTTCTGGTGGTAAGCCTGACAAATCCTCGAAAAAACATCGTGTAAGTAGCACACGATTGGCACGTGTGACATTTGGGGTACTGACACATCTACATCTTTTACATACGCCAGGTAAGTACCACCTCCACGCCTCATACACCTCTCCGCCGTAATCATCAAAATTACTTTCGAAATCGTACAAACTCTATCCCTATAAACCGTAACAACACTTCAATCTGGCACGGTCAGTTGAATCATCTCTTTGCGACACACGATATTGGCCTCGTTGGCTGCAAGTCAATCCATTCCTAGGACCACTTCAAGATCGGTACAGGGGATCAATGCAATAGTTTCACAAGGTTGGAGAGAGTTGAACACTTAACAGATCATATAGAGAACCAACTAAATGAAACAATGAACCAAGATAAAGAACAAAAGAACAAAATATTTGGTTTTCAAGAATAATATATATTGCTCTCAAGTGTTTACCAACATTACAAGGCTTAGTTCTAATGAATGGTTACAATGAGATAGTTATACTACATCCTACAGCCGGCCATACTTTAAAGGCTAGCTGGAAACACTAATATAGACAACAAAATCAATGTAAAGTCAAAAGGTAGATTGCCTTTTGACTAGTGACCATGACATGCCATAGCTCACATTCTAATATATTACAAAATGGATAAAAGCACAAATTTAAAAAGTTACAGACTCTAAGACCTTAATCTACAGTTGAAAAAAGTATGGAGATGTCACCAACTTGTATACGTTGGTGAGTCTTCAGAGATGGCAGCAGAAAGGTGATTCAACTTTTGTCAAAAGTATGTTAGAGAAGACATGCCTTCTCTGTCTTCGGAAGAAATCAGTTTCTTGGCTTTGGAAGACTTTTTTCTTGAAGCTTCAAAAGACTTCATCTGCAGGATCGGTGAAGGGGGTCAATGTAATAGTTTCACAAGGTTAGAGAGACTTAGAACACTTAACAGATCAAATAGAGAACTAGATTATGATGAAACAAAGAACACAAGTAAAAAATAGAGCAAGAAGAATATAATATGGTTTACAAGAATGATGTATATTGCTCTCAAGTACTTGAGATACTTTATACTACATCCTACAACTGGCCATATTTTGAAAGCCAGCTGGAAACACTAATTTAGACAAAAAGATCAATGTAGAGTCGAAAGAAAGATTGACTTTTGACTAGTGACTATGACATGCCATAGCTCATATCCTTATCTATTACAAAAAGGATAAAAGTACATAGTTGGAAACTTACAGACTCAACACCTTGATCTACAGTTGATAAAAGCATGGACTTTTCACCAACTCATGCAAGTTGGAGACTCTTCAAAGATTGCAACGAAAGGTGTTTCAGCTTATGTCAAAAGCATGTAAGAGAAGACATGCCTTCTCTGTCTTCAGAAGAAATCAGTCTTGGCTTTAAAGCTTTAAAAGACATCATCTTTGGCTTTAGAAGAATCGGTCTTTTGATTTCGGAAAATTTGATACTTAGTATAATTCACTGATTTATATCACGTCTTCCGAAGTAACTTTCTTGTATTTCACATGTGCATGTTGAGAGCTCTTTGGTTACGTCAGCCTCTTAGTGTAATCCATACAAACTCTCCCTAGGCTGATGCTACCCAAACTGGAGAACTTTAAAGCTTGATCTTCATCTATTGAAAGTCCTGATCAAAATCAAGACTGTTTCCTTCATCATCAGTTGTTCAAGATTTCTCACACTTTCAAAGTACCTTCGCATGTTTTTCCGGAAGTTAACATCTTGACCCCCTTGATCTCTAGTGACATACCATCTGTCGGGGTTAGTAGCAAATGCCCAAGACAGGATGGGTATCTCAATAGCAAGAGGCTCTACAATGAGTGGACTTTGTTAAGAAGCCTCTTCTTGAGAACCCTCAGGATGTTTTGACCCATCCTAAGGTGCAGAGATAGATGCCTTGGACTTCTTCTTCTTCTTCTTCTTTTTGTCCCTTCTGATGGCTATCATTTTCCTCTTTCTAGACTTTAACTGAGAAGGCTAGCCTTCAGTACTAGATGGTTCATATTTGTCATTCTCAGTTGGGTCCTTTTCTTTCATAGGTTCAGAAGGAGAAGGATCATGAACCTGTTGTGGGTCAGAAGATGAAGCTGGCTGTGATATAGCACTAGGCGCTGGTTGAGTTGTCTCTTGTGGTTCAACCTTGACCTCAGCTTCAAGTGCACCCTGACTTGGTGGAGAATGCAAGTCAAACACCTTACCCCTTTTGATCTTCTACTTGATCACCCTAATATGCTCATTCATGGTGGATAGAGATATTGGACCAAGTCTGCTTCCAGAGAACCCATACAGCTTCAAGAAGCTTACCATCTTCTGTCTTTCAGCAGACTTCTGATTGGCTCTAATGGTGGCTCTTGTATTTGCAGCCTCTTCCCTTATCTTGCTCTTAGCATCTTTTTGCTCTTTTAGCACTTCTTGCTCAAGCTTCTTGAGGTATTCAAATTCAATGTATTCATAAGATAATGGAAGAAGGGCTGCTGCCTGATAGAGGCCTGTGTCACTTAGGTAGGTTATCATATTTTCTCTATCTTGTTCCCTATCTACCTGAGTTTGTTGCTTAGTAGCCACAGTCTCTGTCTCAGGATTTTCCTGAACTAGGGAGATGGTAAGAGCTTTGTACAATTTCTTTTTTCTTTTTTCTTCTTTGATTTTAAGGAGCATTTCTACAACCTCAGCTTCCTTCCTCTCCTTTGATAATTCCATTTCAGTAGTTCATTCAGTTCTTACTAGGGAATAGAGATGAATTCACCAATATAGTTTAATCTGGCTACCCTCAACTCATCCTTTAGAGTGCTTGTCCTTAGGGGTGCCCTATTCCTCTCTCTCTTCTCCTCCTCAATATACTTAAAGGTCATCTTCCTCTTCCTACTATCAGTTATTGGCCTGTGTAACTCAAGATAGAAAGAGCTTTGACATTCATTGCTTGGTGTAGCATTTGAGCTCCGACAAGAGAGAGGTTGCGAGACACCTTCATCAGGTGGTGCCTTAGTAAGGGTACTGGTGTTGAAGCAGTTCATGTCTCAAGGTTCACAGGTTCAACTACTGGCCTTCAACTAGGGTTTCCCCCTTAAAGTTGATCTTAGGGTTCACCTTAGTATCTAGTTGAATAGAAGTCTTGCCTGCTAGCCTTTGTCTATATAGATAAGTTCTTAGTCTGAACTCTTCAACCATCCTTTATTGAGTCCTCTTAGATAACTTGTCAGCTTGCCTAAATTGACTTGGATTGACAAGTGGCAGATGAACTACAGGAAGAATCTCATAGTATTTGAGGTTCAGAAAGTTAAACACTTCTTGCTGCACCTGAAATCTAGAGAGTACTAAGGCTGTTCTATCAGCATCATACCTCCATCCTACAATTTCTTTTACAGCAGTATAGGATGGGGTAGACATAGCCCTTGGTATACCCAACTCAAATAGGCTTTAAATCAGGGCATCCACATTAATGTGGGCCTGAGTAGGATGTTGAGTATTTACAACTACAAGTGAGGATGGTGAGTCCTCTATGTCCATACTCTGGGAAGAAATCCAAAGTTTTATAATTGTAGGTAGGACTTTCTCCCCTTTTTTGGTAGCATCACCCTCTTGCACAAGGGAGCTAAGGGTTAGGTCCACCACATCCACAGGTTCCTATAGACCCGGTTGAGTTTGCCTGTAAAGCCCCATTCCCGGGACGCTCACAGTTGGACAATCATCGCACATAAAACGTAAGACATACATTCACATTTACTAAAACATTGCAGCGGAATACTTAGAACCATTTCATATATAAATAATTGCTTTTGCAAAATAATACAACATTGTCAACCGTTACAAAAAATACCATTTGTTTGCATTACATTACAAAAACATCATCGTTATATAAAATGGATGCCATCCCAAAAACTTGTTGAGTAGCTGCCCCCGTGCCATCCTCAGCATTCATCACCTGCCAACTGGAAAATACATATAAAGTCAGTGTTGCTGAGTGAGTTTTAGTTTTATAAAAATATATTACCTTTATTTTGTTAAAACGTTTATTTTACTATCGCACGTGATCATACATTGTACATACATCAAGGTAATATTTATTATCTTCCATCATCGTACATTTATTATATTTTCACTTCTATCTAGATCATGTCGTATGCTTAACCCCCCTCTTGAGCACAAAGCCATATGATCTAGGGTTAAGCGACAAGGATCTCATATCGCACATATCGCACATATCGCACGTATGGAGTAGTCACATAGACTAACCCCCCTGTGTGTGAACCCTTAAGGGTTAGCCAAGATCACACACTGTAAACACACAGTTGAGCTAACAACTCTCAATGAGTTGTGAACCTCCTTTCATTTGCTTGCAAGGCTTTCATTCGTTCATTCATTATGTTCCACTTTCATTATCTTAAATCTTTCAATTCGTTAAGATAATACTTTACGTTCATTATCATAATCACACCACGTAAAGTCACATCATAATACGTAATAAGGAACATAAGATAACATATCATACGTAAGCATAGCATCATCACACATCATCATACATAACATACACCATGCATCATTCATTCACATACACAAGCACATGCACAACAAGCACAAGTCATCATAGAACATAACCGACCCTCCGCGGGACAGCGGGGATTTGGGGGCGGCAGCCCCTGACAGCGGGGTCGTAAGGGCAGCAGCCCCTAGTGGGGTCCAAGGGGCAACGCCCCTGGCTGGGACCGGGATGCCAGGTCAGCGTGGAAATTTTTTATCTTAAAACTTTTATATATTACATTTCCTTATAGAAAAATCAATCTTCTTGTTAAAACCTCTTAAAATCTTGGTCATTTAGAAACGTACATTTAGTATGTATTTCCAGCCCCAAACTAGTTCAAAACCATTAAAATAAGGGATCTAGAACTCACCTGTACTCGATGAGTAGTTTCTAAATAAAGATTTCAAAGAAAGGGTTGCACTACACAGCCTGCAGATAAGATAACACTCAAAGGAGTTAATTTCTGCCTAATTTTGCTGCAAATTTCGCTGCCAAATCAGCAGTTTCGCTGCTAGTTTCGCCAGCAGTTTCGCTGCTAGTTTCACAAGCAGTTTCGCTACTAGTTTCGCTACCAGTTTCGCCCAACTTTCGTTGGATAACCATATCTGCGAAACTACCTACGAAACTATAGTTTCGCAGGAAGCTTTCATAGTTTCGCTGGACGACTATGTAATTTCGCTGGATGAACCTGTAATTTCGCAAAACGGGCTAAAAATTACGAACCAACCCATTTTTGACCCAAAACTTCAATCTTTTTCATCCAAAACCTTGGTTTATCACCCAATAAGCTTTATCTAAGCTTCTTACATGTTTTCTTACACAAAAACGTGAGTTTTGGGCGAATCTTGGCCACTTTCAAAAACCCAAGCGCTAGAATCCAGGTTTACATCAAAATGAAAGATTAAATGATGTTTCTTACCTGGATTCTTGGTGTTTTCTTTTATTTTGGATGCCCATGAACACCAATCTTCAATCCCGTGATCAACCAAGCTTGAATCTTCAATTCTCTCCACTTTCTCTCTCTACACTCTCTCTTTAGAATTTGGGGTGTTGAGTTGCAAATGAGAGCTGCTCAAGCTGATCCGTTTATATATACCGGGCGTTCCCGGGACCTTAAACTCGTCTAACACATAACGCGCGAGGTTTACTCGATCCATACCACATTCCTCGCTTATTTTCTTTAAATAATCCCGGCTAAGCCCATTATTATTAATTGGCTCGTTTAGACTTTATTCCGGCCGTTACAAGTCCACCCCCCTTATTTAGGTTTCGTCCTCGAAACCTGTTAATCGCTGAATAGTTTAGGGTAATGCTGCCTCATCTTCTCCTTAACTTCCCAAGTGGACTCTGATCCCTTCCGGGGCTTCCACTATACACGCACCAAGGGAACCACCTTATTCCTTAGCCTCTTCTCTTTGCAATCGATGATCGCCACTGGTTCCTCTACATAATTGAGCCGTTCATCCACATCAATATCCTCCAGTGGCACCACCATATCCTCCTCATCTAAGCACTTTCTTATGTGAGATACATGGAATGTCGGATGAATACCACTTATTTCACTAGGCAACTCCAACCTATAGGCCACCCCTCCTACTCGAGCAATGATTCGGAAAGGCCCTATGTATCTCGGGCTCAACTTGCCCCGCTTCCTAAACCGAATGATACCTTTCCAAGGTGAGAGTTTCAACATAACCTTGTCACCCACCTGGAACTTAATCGGTCTATGTCGTTTGTCGGCATACGACTTTTGCCTATCCTTAGCTGCCTTCATAAAGGCTTTGATCCTTTCCAGCTTCTTAGTTGTAGCCTCGACCACTTCGACGCTCCCTAACTCATTATGGCCAATGTCACCCCAACAAGCAAGTGTTCTACATCTCCTACCGTATAACATCTCATAAGGGGGCATGCCAATGCTGGCATGGTAGCTATTTTTATATGAGAACTCGGCTAACGGTAAGTGGTCATCCCAACTTCCTCCAAAGTCAATAACACATGGCCGAAGCATATCTTCCAGCGTCTGAATCGTCCTCTCCGACTTACCATCCGTCTGAGGATGATAAGCCGTGCTAATATGTAACCTCGTCCCCATCGCATCATGGAATCTCTTCCAAAACTTTGATGTAAACCGGGTGTCACGATCCGACACGATAGACACCTGTACACCATGACGACTTACAATCTCCTTGATGAATAGATCCGCTAATCTTTCGGAAGAATACGTCTCGCGGATCGGTAGGAAGTGAGCACTCTTCGTCAAACGATCAACTATCACCCATATGGCATCATACCCTTTCACGGTACGTGGCAACTCCGTAATAAAGTCCATGGTGATATGCTCCCACTTCCACTCGGGTATGTCCAAAGGTTGGATCTTCCCGTATGGCTTCTGATGCTCCGCCTTCACTTGCAAGCAAGTAAGGCACTTACTCACGTACTCCACTACGTCACGCTTCATACCCGGCCACCAATAATCTTTCTTCATGTCTTGATACATCTTCATAGCACCGGGATAAATGGAGTACCAAGTCTTATGAGCTTCATCCATAATCTTCCCACGTGGATCCCCAAAACAAGGAATCCACATTCGTCTAAATCGGGTCCTAACACCGAGAGTGTTTTCACCCAGCTCCGCGACTAGACCTCTCATCCTTTCAAAGTTAAGATGATCTTCCTTCAATGCCTTATCTTGAAACTCCTTGACCTGCTTCATCACATCAGAGGTCATGACCAACCGGTAAGCCTTCACCCGAATCGGCTCGGGTCTCTCCTTTCGGCTAAGGGCATCCGCCACCACGTTGGCTTTGCCCGGATGGTAATGGATCTCACAATCATAATCCTTTATGAGCTCCAACCATCTCCTCTGCCTCATGTTAAAGTCCTTCTGCTCGAAGAAGTACTTCAAACTCTTGTGCTCAGTGAATATGGTGCACTTCGTCCCATACAGGTAGTGCCTCCATATCTTTAACGCAAAGACCACGGCTGCTAGCTCAAGTCATGAGTGGGATAATTGACCTTATGAACTTTCAAGTGTTAGGATGCATAGGCTATAACCTTTCCCCTCTGCATCAACACACATCCTAACCCCGAGTAGGAAGCATCAGAATAAACCACCAAATCTTCGCTTCCATCGGGTATTGACAAGACAGGAGCTTGGGTCAACCTCGCCTTTAACTCCTCAAACGCCTTCTCCTGATCTTGACCCCATACAAACTTCACATCTTTGCGGGTCAACTTGGTTAGTGGAGAAGCTATCTTAGAGAAGTCTTGGATGAATCTTCTGTAATAGCCCGCCAAACCCAAGAAACTACGGATCTTTGATGGCGTCTTTGGAGACTTCCATTGCATCACTGCCTCCACCTTTGCCGGGTCTACCATAATCCCCTCGGGATTCAGCATGTGACCCAAGAACTGAACTTCGCACAACCAGAATGCGCACTTGGAGAACTTGGCATATAGCTTCTCCTTTCTCAACGTCTCCAACACCTCTCGAATGTGACCGGCATGCTCCTCCTCGCTCTTTGAATAAATCAGGATATCATCAATAAACACAATCACTGATTTATCCAACATCGGCCGACACACTCGATTCATCAAGTCCATAAAAGCAGCTGGCGCGTTTGTTAAACCAAAAGACATAACGAGAAACTCGTAGTGTCCATAACGCGTGCGAAAAGCTGTTTTAGGAATATCTCGCTCCTTCACCTTCAGCTGAAGGTAACTAGATCGGAGATCTATCCTTGAGAACCAACTGGCACCTTGGAGTTGATCAAACAAGTCATCAATCCTCGGCAATGGATACCGATTCTTCACCGTCAACTTGTTCAACTCACGGTAGTCAATGTACATCCTCATTCTACTGTCCTTCTTCTTCACGAATAAGACCGGAGCACCCCAAGGAGAGATACTCGGTCTAATGAACCCCTTATCAAGCAACTCCTACAATTGCTCCATCAGTTCCTTCATCTCGGTCGGAGCAAACCGATACGGTACCTTAGCTACCGGTTGGGCACCGGGCAACAAGTCAATCTGAAATTCGATTTCGCGGTCTGGTGGCACACCTGGTAAATCATCTGGAAACATGTCTGGGAAGTCACACACAACCGGTACCTCGGACAATTGTGGTGTTGACGTATCCACATCCTTCACGTAGGCCAAATAGGCGCTACATCCACGCCTCATGCACTTTCCCGCCACCACCATCGAAATCACCTTCGGGATCGTAGTGACTCGGTCACCCTAGATCGTCATTGAACTCCCGTCAGGCGCTGTCAATTGGATCATCTTCTTGCGACACACAATGTTCGTCTCGTAGTCCGCCAACCAATCCATTCCCAGGACTACATCGAACATGCCTAAGGTCATCACAAACGGTCTAACAGGAAACTTATGACCTTCTAGTTCTATGTCACAGCCTTCTATCATATCAGAAATCCTAGTAGACTTACCTATGGCAGTTTCTACATCGAAGGGCTCATCAATAATTCTAGTCCTAATGGGCAACTTAGCATAAAAGGCAGCAGAAATGAAACTCCGACACCACATCGGGGTCCGTCCTAGCCTCCTCCCGAGTCATCGTGAAAGCTCGGGCACTCGCCTTCTGCCCTTTAATTCCGGTCTTCTTCCCTGCCCCGGAACTCTTCGCCTTCGGCTTCTTGCACTCCCTGCTCAGATGGCCATTTTCTCCACAGTTATAACACCTTATAATCCCACACTCTCTAGCCATATGACCAGGCTTCCCATATTTGAAGCAGATGTTTTGATCCCCATTTGCATTCTCCCGAATGCTCCTTCCCGCATTTAGCACACCTTTTCAACCCCAAACCGGGTGTAACCACACGCCGGTCATCCACCTTTGCAATCTTATTGTTTGGAGCGGCCCCACCACGTCCAAACCGCTTCCCATTGCAGTTCCGATCACCACCTCCTTTCTTGCTCACCTCAGCCACCACCACCTCTCGGTTATCATATATCCTTCCAGCCAGATCAACCACCGACCTGAACGTACCTGGCCAGGCGGCAATCATGTGCCTGCGGATATCTGCCGGCAAGCCCTGGATTTATCTCTTGATCTTCCGTGACACAGGTGTCACCTGATCTTGCACCAGTCGTGCCATCTCATTGAATTTGGTGGTGTACTGCTGATGTGTCATGGTTTCCGCCTCCAGCTGCAGGAACTCCTTCTCAACCTTGTCGAGCTCTCGATGAGGACAAAACTCCTCAATCACCAACTTCTTCAACTCATTCCACCTCATTTTCCCGATCGCCCTACTGCCCTCAGCCTGGATAATATTGTCCCACCAACACAAGGCCGAATCCACAAAGGAATGGTGGGAAACTTCATCTTCTGATCTTCCCTGCACTCGCTGATATCGAGCACAACCTCTATCTCTCGCATCCACCGATGGGCAGCAGCAGCAGTGCCATTGCCATTGAAAGTTGGGGGCCTGCATCTTTGAAATGCCCCATAGTTACAGTCTCGAGCTATTTCAGGCACAACCTCCTCTTCCTCATTATCATCGGAGACGAGCGTCTCAGTCTCGGGTTGCTCCCTTTCTCATGTAGGCCTATTCCTCTCCTTCCTCTCACCTTCCCTCACAGCCTTAATCACCGCGGTCACCACAGACGGTAGGATCGTCTACATGACCTGATGAACCTCCTCGACCACAGCCTCTTTCACTGAAGCCCTTAGATTGGCACTCTCATCCCCACCTTCCGGATGTAAGGTCTCGGGCTCTTCATGAGCCGTCTCAGCAGCCTAAGCTCTTCCACTCGTGACCCGTGGTCCAACACCACGTCCACCGCGACATCCTCCTCATGAAGCCTTTGATGATCTACCTCCGGCCATCCTCTAAACACACTATAAAATTCAAACACTAACACGGTCATTCAAGGCAATAGCTCCGTTTATGTCAAGTATAGCAAGTCCTTATTACAGTGGCCAGTTGTGATTAGCCACTTACTTTACTCTTCATACCCCAAGCATTTCCTATCCTGACTACATCAGTATCTAAATCTTCTAAAGGCACATAAATCACATAACATGCGCACATATACCGGTTATCATTAAAGAAAATACCTGATGGCACGTAGCTACTCGGACTGACATCCCTTCCCTGTAAGGATTCCTATAAGTCTGATGCAGCCAAAACATCCAAAGTCTCTCTGTATGCATGCACTAAAGAACAGAATTAGAAATGCTTCGGAAGTTTTACATCATGCACTAGAAATATTCTAAGTGTAAAATCTTTCGAAGCCAAGACCAACATCTTCCATAGCCAAAAGTGAAGTCTTCCGAAGCTTCAAAGCAAAGTCTTCCGAAGCCAAAGAATGAAGACAGATTTCTTCCAAAGACTTTTAGAGATATGCCTTTATCTAATGTACTTTACCATAAAACTGGACCACCTTTCCGCTGCTACTCTGTAAAGTCACCAACTTACATGAGTTGGTGAAAGGTCCATGCTTTTGGTAACTGTACACTGAGGTCTTGAGTCCATGCTTTCTACTTTATGTACTTTTATCCTTTTTGTAATATATTAGGATGTGAGCTATGGCATGTCATAGTCACAAGTCAAAAGGCAGATCTGCCTTTTGACTCTACATTTGATTTTGTAGTTGTCTAGTCAATTGTATCCAGCTGGCCCTCAAAGTATGGCCTGCTGTAGGATGTAGTATAAAGTATCTCAAGTACTTGTAACTTTCTATCGATGCATTGTAACTTGTAATAGAACTTGAGAAGCAATATACAGGATTCTTGAAAACCAAATACTTGTGTTGTTTGCAATCTAGTTCTGTCTCATATTTACTTGTGTTCTTAGCATTTTTCATTAACAACTTAACCAGTTCCCTATTTGATCTGTTAAGTGTTCTAACCAACTCTCCTCATTGTGTTGTAAGTGCATACCCTTCACCGGTCCTGCATTTGGTATCAGAGCATTTCAGGCTCTTGATATAAGATCTCACCATCTTAAGATCCCTCACACACACAAAATACTTAACAACTCAAATGGCAGCTATAACCAAAGCTGATATGGAAACTGGAACTATGACAAAGTCTCCACTGATCACTCCTAAGACTTTGATACTTGGTGGTGGTATGATTCCTAAGGTTATGGCTGATTACTCTGAAGCAGATAGAAAAAGAATAGAGATTGATTAGAAAGCCATGACAACCCTTCAAACTACTCTTCCAAACTCCATCTACAGAGGCTTCAAGAAGTGAAAAATGCCAAGCAACTATGGGAAGCACTGAAGCTAATGTATGAGAGGTCCTCTGAAGCAAAGGAGAATAAGAAGGATCTCCTGAAGCAGCAGTTTGAAAACTTCACCTTCAAGGCAAGTGAAACCATGACTCAACAATACTTCAGGTATGTTGAGATTGTGGATACTCTAATGGATGTTGGAGTAACTCTTGAGAACAGGGACATTGTAAGGAAGTTTATGTCCTCTCTTCCTAGACAATGGAAACATTATTGTGTTGTTATCAGAAGAACTGAGAACCTTAAAACTCTTACTCTCACAGAGTTGTATGGTATTCTTAGTGGCTACCAGATGGAGATGAACATGCAAAACTCATCTGGTAACTCCAGCAATCAACTGAGTTCAGCCCTCCATGTGGTTGAAAGGGAAAGCATTAAACCACAACATCATCTTATATGCTTCCCTGACAACTCATAAAAGGGCCCTTTCATCACCTTCCTAGAGAGTCCAAGGGAAAGCTACACTCAAGGAAGTCCTTTCCAAGAGACAAGTTTTTCTTATGCTTTTGACTCTACTGATGAAACCTCAGGACACTTTCTCTTCACTCTAAAAGATTTGGACTGTATCCATCCAGATGATCTGGAGTACATGGAGATAGTCCAGCAGATGGCTCTTCTCACTCACAGAGCCAAGAAGTTCTACAAGAGAACAGGGAAAACGTTTCCAAGCAATGCAGCCAGTGGAAAGTTTGGGCTGGACAAAAGCAAAGTAAAGTGTTACAACTGTAACCAGATGGGACACTTTGCAAGAGAGTGTAAGGCACCAAGGACAAATGGGGCCAAGCACAAACCAGACCAAACTACACTGAAAAAGCCCCCTAGAATGAGAAGCCAAAGCAGCAAGCTGCAGTTGTTGTTGAAGAAGGAGGCTTTGACTGGAGCTTTCAGGTAGAAGATGCATCTCCAAACCAAGCACTCATGGCAGACCACGATGAAGCCAAGGTATTGGAACATCTTTGTACTCCTGAATGCATTGCTAAAGTTAATAGATACAGGTCCTATAATTTAGAAATGAGATCTGATCTTGAGTCCTTAAATATCTTAAAAGCTGATTTTAAAAGAGCTGAAAATGATTATAAACTAAAGATAGAGGACTTAGAGAAAACCATTTCAACTCTTAAACATGAGCATACAAACTACAGGACTCAGATCAAAGATCTCATTACTAAATTAACTGAATGCCAGGCTGAGCTTGTGATCAGCAAAGCCAAGGCAGAAAAATGTGTTCTTGAAGAAGAGACCTTCAAGAACATAATATCCTCATCCTTGCATGCAAAAGTTTGTTATCAAAATAAGCAGGGACTAGGATCTTGTGAGATAGCTCCTCCACACACAATCTTGTTTGTAAGATCTCCTAGGTGTGGAACTTGTGAAGATGAGCTTCCCCTCATAGATCCTGTGACTGAAGAGGATGAAGAGGAGATGGTGGAGAATGGCTCTGAGAAGAGTGAAGAAGAGCATTCTAAGAAGGGTCACCATCCCCTGAGGAGAGCAAAACTGTTGGGATGACCAAGTCAAGAAAAAGAACTTGATCAGGAAGGCCAAAAGAAAGTCCAAAAAGGCTAAAGAGATCAAGGCCACCTTCAATTCTGCACAGAAACAAGTCTTCATCTCTACAGGATTTGAAGTGGTAAAGGCTGAAGACACAAACTTGAACTCCATCAACAAGAGTTCTAGTTCATGTCCAAATCATCCCATCATCAAGAAGAAGGCTGATCAGTTGTGCATCATTGCTGTACAACCTGAACCATCCAGCTCCAAAGGTAGTTCTAACCCCACAAGAACTGCCACAGCATCTGCAAAGGTGAAGATGGAGAAGGAAAGTGATCAAGTTCAGCCTTGTTCACAAAGAAGAACTCCTAGAAGGAAGAAAATGGACTTTGTTATGTGTGGGAGTACTTCTCATCTTGCTAAGGATTGTGTTTACAATCCAAAGAGTACTCTCCCTATGACCAAGAAAGAAACTTCTAAGAGTTTGGAGAAGAAGAAGCAAGCTTCGGAAGGAAAATTTGTTTCCTTTGGAAGCTCCAAAATGAAGAAGAAGACAAGTGGAAACTTGCCTTCGGAAGAAAATTTGGTCTCGGAAGAAAGGAATACTTTCGAAGCACTGAAGCCTGCTGCAGTGAAAGCAAGATCTTCCCAAGGTCCAGTCATCAAAAATTTCGAAGTCATCAAAACTTTCAAAGTATTGAAGGTCAAGTCTAAGCTTCCAAAGGTGGTGTGGAAGTCAAAGAAAGACCAAGTGGCTGAAAGTTCTTCATCAACATCAGCAAATGATCCTTCTAGCATGACTATAGGATCAATTACTGTTGCATTGTCTTCAACTTCTTTTGATGAGCCCAAGACCAATGAGGCTTGGGTTTCCAAATGTAACTAATCATCTCTTTTGTGCAGGAACAACTCAAGACAAACATAAATGTATGGATCATTGATAGTGGTTGTTCCAGGCACATGACAGGCAATAGGTCACTACTCCAAAAGTTTGAAAGAATTGATGGAGGACCAGTTGCTTTTGGAGGAGATGCAGGAGGTTACATTACTGGAAGGGGCAAGGTCACAAATGGTAAGCTCAGCATTGAGAAGGTAAACTTTGTCAAGGAGCTTGGGTACAATCTTCTGAGTGTATCCCAATTTTGTGATCAGAGTCATAACATGCTCTTTACTGAGCATGAGTGCATTGTTCTCAGGCCCGGGGTGGTCATTCCTCATGAGCACATCTTGCTCAGAGCCCCCAGGAAAGGGAACATGTACAAGATGGAGAAGTTTCATGCTTTCTATCTAAAGCAAATAATGATGAATCTTTCCTCTGGCATAAAAGAATGTGCCATGTAAACTTTAAAAACATGAATAAATTAATTAAGAATGATTTGGTAACTGGAATACCAAAGAAAGAGTTTACAAGTGATGACCACTGTGTTGCATGCCTGAAAGGGAAGCAACACAAGGTATCTCACAAGCCAAAGGAAAGAAATTCCATCATTAATCCCCTACACTTATTACATATGGATCTCTTTGGCCCCACCAGTGTAATGAGTCTAGGAAGGACCTCTTATTGTTTGGTGATCACAGATGATTTTACAAGATTCACTTGGGTCTTCTTTCTTATAACTAAGGATGAGACCCCTGAGATTCTGAAGAATTTCATCTTAAAGATTGAGAATCAATGTGATCACAAGGTCAAAACCATAAGATGTGATCAAGGAACTGAATTCAAGAATCAAATCCTTGATACATTTTGTGATGAAAAAGGTATTACAAGACAATATAGTGCTCCCAGGACTCCTCAGCAAAATGGTGTTGCTGAGAGGAGAAACGGGACACTAATTGAAGCTGCAAGAACTATGTTGTCTGACTCTAAACTGCCCATCACCTTCTGGGCAGAGGCAGTGAACACTGCTTGCTATGTGCAAAACAAAGTTTTAGTGGTTAAGACACATGGTAAGACTCCTTATGAACTTTGGCACAAGAGAAAACCTTCATTGGTTTTCTCAGGTCATTTGGATGTCCTTGCACCATCTTGAATACCAAAGATCAAATTGCCAAGTTTGCTGAGAAATCAGATGATGGACACTTTATTGGATACTCTTCTCAAGCTAAAGCTTATAGAGTATACAATCTCAAACTAGAGTAGTTGAGGAGTCAGCCAATGTGACTTTCAATGAGCACACTCCCAGTGTGAAAGGTTCTGGTCCGGATTGGCTATTTGATCTTGATTTAGTTACCAACTGTTTTAACAAATCTTGTGAGAATGTTTCAGGATCTACAGATATATTACCAACAGGTGATCCTGACCCAAGATTTGAGCTTAGAAGACCTTCAAGTTACACATCTTCAGCTCCAGTGGTAACTATTCCTGCAAATGAAGCTTCTACCAGCACATCAATGACAAATCCTGCTGATGCTTCTGGGTGCCTTCAAATTCCAGCTTAGAGGCACAAAACTCAGAAGAAGGAGCTTCAAATGTTGGAGAAAATGGTGGTGGTGAAAGTGATCAGGAATTTCTTGATGCTGATAACCACTGCATTGAAGAC
The DNA here is from genome assembly GCA_025215565.1 of Flaveria ramosissima. NCBI lineage: Eukaryota > Viridiplantae > Streptophyta > Magnoliopsida > Asterales > Asteraceae > Flaveria > Flaveria ramosissima. The sequence goes on along the minus strand of CM046031.1, from coordinate 19,360,925 downwards.
AACATCAATGATGTCACACACTCATTGGATCAAGTCAATCTTGATAAGTGTGCTGATGTGGAGGGTGAATCTTCTTTGCCAGATCAAAATTTTTCAAATCTAGATCTGTCTAAGCAACTTGCTGTGATCCCTCAGCTAAGGATCCACAAGTCTCATCCTACCACAAACATCATTGGAGATGTTGATTCAGGGGTGAGAACAAGAGGACAAACCCATGAAGCAAATGTTTGTCTTCACTCTTGTTTCTTGTCCCAGATAGAGCCAAAGAAAATTGATGAGGCTCTAAAGGATGGAAGTTGGGTTGAAGCTATGCAAGAGGAGCTGCTTCAATTCAAAAGGCAAAAGGTTTGGAACCTATGTCCTCTTCCTCAAGGGAAGACTACCATAGGAACCAAATGGGTTTTTAGGAACAAGAAGGATGATAGAGGACTTGTCATCAAGAACAAGGCAAGACTAGTTGTTCAAGGATATACTCAAGAAGAAGGAATTGACTACACAGATTTTTTTGCTCCTGTGGCAAGACTTGAAGCTGTTAGAATATTCCTAGCTTTTGCTGCATCCAAGAATTTCAAGGTCTACCAACTTGATGTCAAGTGTGCTTTTCTTTATGGGGTGATTGATGAAGAGGTGTATGTCAGACAACCACCTGGGTTTGCAGATCCTGATCATCCTGATTATGTCTGCAGGCTTGATAAAGCTCTATATGGGCTGCACCAAGCACCAAGGAAGTGGTATGAGACTCTATCTCAGTATCTCTGTCAACATGGCTACAAAAGAGGTACTATAGATGGAACTCTCTTCATCAAAGGAACAGGAAATGACATAATGCTAGTTCAAGTATATGTAGATGACATTATCTTTGGGTCAACTAATCCAAAGCTCTGCAAAGACTTTGAGAAGCTGATGAAGGACAGGTTTGAAATGAGTGCCATGGGGGAACTCAATTTCTTTCTAGGAATTCAAGTGAAGCAAGTTGACAATGGCATCTTCATAAGTCAGTCAAAGTATGTACAGGACATACTTAAAAGGTTTAACATGACTGATTGTAAGGTTGCTAAGACACCCATAGCCAGAAATCACTCCCTTGGACCTGATCTTGAGGGGGAGTGTGTTGATGAACATCTCTATAGGGCAATGATTGGGTCTCTTATGTACCTCACAGCTAGCAGGCCAGATATCATGTTTGCTACATGCATTTGTGCAAGATATCAAGCCAACCCCAAGATGTCACACCTGGTCACTGTCAAAAGAATTTTAAGATATCTCAAAGGTGCTCCATCACTTGGCCTTTGGTATCCAAAGAATTCTGACTTTAATCTGTATGCTTATACAGATAGTGACTATGGTGGTTGCAACATGACTGCAAAGTCTACATCAGGGGGATGTCAATTTCTTGGTGGAAGAGTAGTCTCTTGGCAATGCAAGAAACAATCCTGTGTGTCTGCATCAACTGCTGAGGCTGAATACATTGCTGCTGCAAGTTGCTGTGCTCAAGTGCTTTGGATTCAAAATCAGATTTTGGACTATGGATTTAACTTTAAAGAGACTCCCATCCACATAGACAACAATAGTGCTATCTCCATCACAGAGAATCCTGTGCAGCACTCAAGGACAAAGCATATTAATATCAGGTATCATTTGATTAGAGATAACTTTGAAAAAGGATTAATCAAACTAGTCAAAGTTAACACAAATGAACAATATGCTGATCTGTTCACCAAAGCTTTTGATGAGCAGAGATTTAAATATCTTGTATCAGCTATTGGGATGATTAACTTTGAATAGCTTTTCTTAAAACTTAATCATATATATTTCTAAAACCTGTGTGTCCTAAGTTGTCTATTATATCACCTTCATAAGCCCTTGTTTTCTTTGGAAGAAAATCTTTTCAAAAGACTTTTCTTAGATTTTTGAAAATCTTGATCTCTTCGGAAGTTTCAAATTACCTTCGGAAGAAGTTTATGTCTTAGTAAACAAATAATTGCTTCAGTGATTTTACCTTCAGAAGAAATTTCTGAAATATCTTCCGAAGCTTAAAATCAACTTAAGTACCTTGTATGTTTTCAAAGAACAAGTTTCTTCCGAAAGCAATTTACCTTCGAAGTATTTATTCTTCTTAGAATAAAAATCTCTGAGTGTAAATTCTCTTCCGAAGCAAAATTCTCAAAAACCTTTGAAATCTCTTCCGAAGCCAATTTGCCTTCGGAAGCTTTTTCTTCAGAACTTCCGAAGCAAATAACCTTCGGAAGATTTCTCGACTTCCAAGAAAACTACTTTTTGGGCAAAAGTAAACTACTTTTCAGAGGTGGGACCGACATCCGGATTTCAAAGTTTATCCTCTTTCATTAACTTTGTCTCAAATCTTTTCACATAAATGCCCAACGGTTCCCCCCTCTTTCACTATCTTCCTCAATTACACTATTCCTTAAACCTAAATTCTCCCAAACCGCCTTTGTTCTTCATCTTTCTTCATCCTTAAGCTTTTAAAATGGCCAACCTAAACCTCAGAAACAACCCCAGATTTCTCCATGAAACTTCATAGGCAACATAACCAAGTTGCTCTGTTAAGCTTTGAGAAAGATGAAAGTTTCTCAGAGATTTGCCGTTTCTTAGCTCTATCAAACTACTTCACCTCCCTAACCATTGATCCTACTCTCTATGAGGATCATCTGCTTGAATTTTGGAAGACCTGCAAAGAGGTCATTATGGATGGGGAGAAGGCACTGTCTGCCACAGTGCAAGGGAGGAAAATCTTCATCACTCCAGCCATCATCAACACTCACTTGCAGCTGGATGATGAAGAAGGTGAGTTGTCCTTCCCAAAGAAAGCTGTAAATCATTCTTTGAGCAGATAGGCTATGAGAGAGATTTCTCTGTAAAGACCTTCAGGAAAGGGAAGGTCTCATCCCAGTGGAAATACCTGCTTCATGTGTTATCCACAGCTTGTCAAACAAGCATGGAGGGTGGGACCAGATTCCTGAGGATCTCTCCTTCATAGTACATGGAATGGTTCAAGGGGTCAAGTTCAGGTACTCTCAGTTTGTTTATACAAATTTGCTTGCTAACTTGGACTCCTTAGAGTATTATATGTTTCCTAGATATGTTCAACACATTCTCAATTGTGAACTGGGCTCACAGTTGAGGGAAACAGATAATATTCTTAAATTGGGACAGATGAAGCCCGGCATCTTTAAAATTATGAAGAAGCCAACTGTAGGCTTCTTAGGGGTAGAAACAGCCCTTGTCCCAAAAATGTTAGAGCTCATTGCTCAAGGTGACAATCTAGCAGCACAAGCTAGTGTTGAACCCACACCTTCTACCTCTCAACCACCAAAAAGGCCCCAAGTCACCCTCACCTACCAAAGAAAATCCAAACAAACCCCTGCTCAAGCTATTGAGTCTGTGCAGGCCCCCATATACTCACCCATATAGGAGGAAGTGGACACTAGAGCTCCCACTTCCCCTGAGAAACAAACCACTCTCATCTCTTCAACAATCAGAAATGAGGTTCCTCATGCTCACCCTGATGAGCTCACAAGCCCAACTACCTTAAGCCTTCACTCTGAGTCTCAACACTCAAGTGAACAACCTTCAGGGGACAGTGACCATCCCCAGCCTTTAGACTTAAATCAACCCATTCCCAACCTCTCATTCTATACTGATGAAGACTTAGGTTTCAGTGGGTACCATGAGTCTCTCTACTCTTCCCCTACTCAAAGAGAGATGAGTACTCCTGAGTCATATTTGTCTAGCCCACATCAGTCACCCATCAGTGAGGTGGATACTTCTGAACCTGTTCAGGATATCCATATGGAAGTGGTTCTCACTTCTGCAACTGACTACATCATTAAGACCTCAACCATGACAACTCAGCCCATTGACACCTCAACTGAGAATGTCAATGTGCAAAGGAAATCCAGCAGCCAAGAACCTAAAGCTGGGTGTGAGAGAGAGGACTTTTGTCCAATCATCTCATCCCCCAATGATTCTTCTGATGAAGATGAGGGGAATCTGGGACTAAAGGTGCAAAAACTGTCAAAAACATGCTCTTATTTAGTCTCTAAGGTTAGTCATCTTAAATCTCAGGTGACTACCCTGCACAATAGGGTCAATGATTAGCAACTTGAGATATCTTATCTCAGGGAAAAACTAGCCGGGAGACCTTTAAGAGGAGCTCAACCAAGAACACAAGAACCTGTGAATGTGATTGACCTAACCTCTATCTCACCTATGCAAGAGGGTGATGCTACCAAAAAGGGGGAGAAAGTCATTACAGTCATAGAACCTGGGAGTTCTTCAGGGAGTATGGACATTGAGGTTTCACCATCCTTACTTGCAACTGTGCATACTCAGCAACTTCCTCAAGTTCACATTAATGTGGACATTATAGACTCTGTCATTAGAAGTCTCTTTGAGGAAGGCATTCCAAGGGCTGTATCATCTCCACCTCAAGGAACTTCAAACTACATTATTGGGTGGAGGTATGATGCTGATAGAAGAGCCCTCATTCTTCACAGAGTTCAAGGGCAGCATGAAGTGTTCAATTTTCAGACCTTGGACTACTATGAAGGTCTTAACCTGATCAACATGCCACTTGTCAACCCAAGCCAATCAAGACAAGCTGACAGGTTAGCACTCAGGATTCAAGACAGAATTACTCAAGAGTTCAGCCTTAGAAGGAGACAAAGGCAATCAGGTAATGTCATTGGTCAACTGGATGCTGAGGCAGACCCTGAGATTAGCTTCAAAGGGAAAACCTTGGCTGAAGGCCCAGTGATAGAGCCTGAGAGCCCTGTCACACCAACAACTGCTTCAGAATTTCATTCCCTCAGTGAAAAACCTACTGGTGAAGGTGTCTCACAACCTCTCTCTGGCCAGAGCTTAGATGCTACACAAAGCAATAAAGGCCAAAGCTCTCTCCACCCTGAGTCACAAAGGTCTGTGGGTGACAAAGGGAAAAGGATTCTGACTCCTGAGGAGATTGAGGAGGAGGAGAGAGAGAGGAAGAGGAAGCTAAGGGGAGAAAGTTCCTCTGGGTCTTCAGGCTTTATGCAAGATGCAATCAGGGCTGCCCCCAGACCAAACACTCAAGAAGATGAGTTGAGGGCAAACAGTATTACTTACCTGCAGACCAGGAACTATGACATAGATGAGATTATATCTCTCCCCTTAGAGCAATTAAATGAACTGGCTGACACGGAAGTGTCAAGAGAGATGAAAGAAGCATAGGATGCAAGGTTACTTCTCAAATTCAAAGAGGAGAAGAGACAGAAAAGGTTATACAAGCATGCTCCAACTCTCTTCCCAGTTCAGGAAAGTCCTGTGCAAGAGGATGTGGCTGCTACACAAGAACATCAGGTAGACAAGGATACAGATAGGCAAAACATGATCAACTACCTGAGTGCCACACGTCTCTACCAGGCATCTGCACTTCTTCCCTTGTCCTTTGAGTACATTGAGTTTGAGTATCTCAAACAGCTTTAACTTCAAGTGCTCAAAGAACAAAAGGCAACAATGAAAAAGATGAGGGAAGATGCTGCAAAGTTAAGAGCCATTATCCAAAAGAGTATGAAGAAGTCTGCTGACAGAAAAAAGGATGATGAGCTTCTTGAAGCTGTATGGATTCTCCGAAAGGAGACTTGGCCCTATGTCTCTATCCACAATGAATGAGCATATCAGGGTAATCAAGCAGAAGATCAAGAGTGGAGAGCTGATTGACTTATACTCTCCTCCAAGTCAAATCCCACCTGAAGTGGAGGTTAAGGTTGAACAACCTGAGACAACACAACCGTGACCTCCTACTGAGCCTCAGTAAGCTTCATCTTCTGATTCACAGTAGGGTCAAACTCCCTCTCCTTCTGAACCTGTGAGGGTGGAACACCCAACTGAGAAAGACAAGGATGATCAACAAGGTGTTGCAGAACAGTCTTGCAGGATCGGGTTTGTCACTTAAACACTTGTATTTCTCTCAAACTCACTTATGGAAAGACTCAAATCAGATGAAGTAATGTCTTTTACAAGAGTTGATAATATAATATAAGTAGCAAAGTAACAAGCAGTGATATATTTTTCAAGGCACTTGTATATATACTTCTCAACTCAAGATATTACAAGACTCTTACAAGCATGAAACAAGAGTTACAATGAGAAACTATATATACTAGATCCTACAACCGGATATACTTTGATACCAGCTGGAAACCTAAGACTAAAGCATATAATACAATGCTAAAGTTAAGGTATCTTAGATAAAGTATTATCTAAGATATGGTAGTCATGACATGTCCATGACTTACCTTTTGTCACCAACTAAAGATGGCAACTGTACTAACATAAAAAGGTAAACAGTGGATTAAAGTATGATAAACTACATGGCTTTTGAGAAAACGCCATGCAGTATCTCAGAGATTTGCAGCGGAGTGTCAGAGAGGCCATACTTATGTCCACTGGATAATAGAAGTGTCTTTCGAAGGTTAATTGGCTTCGAAAGAACAAGTTCTTCGAAGCCATTTATACTTCGGAAGAGGCTTCTATGCTTCCGAGGCGTTAAGGACTTCTTGTACTTCGGAAGTTGACTTCAGATCTTTCTCTCTAAGTCTTGATCTTCGGAAGTAGGTTCTTTGTCTTCGGAAGTTGGAGTTTTCCTTCGGAAGTGTGTTTTACTCTTAGTCTTTGGAAGAGCTCCTTCTTCCTTCGGAAGTTCCATACTTAGCTTCGGAAGTCCTTTGTTTGTTGTACCAAAATCTTCTAAGTGACTTGGTTTTTGTTGCAACAGCCTTTCTAGATCCAACAAACTCCCCCTAGGCTGATGCTACCAAAGCTTCATTTATTTCTGCTTCTCAAAGCCTTCAGCACCAGTGACAAAAGGTATTTGTTTGTCTCTTTGTTCTTCCCTGAAGTAGTGCTGAGAAGCTTGTACAAGTCATTGGTGGATAGGAGATCCAGTCTATCGCTTTGAATGACATGTACCCTCTGTTGTGTCCCCCCTGAAGAGAGTTAGTTGACGAGAGTTATAGTCATACTCCCATCTAACTATGGATTCAAGTTCAGGACCTTCAACCATTTGTAGAAAGGCTTTGCCTTTGGTTGCTGATCCTTTCCTATCCTCCTCCTCTATCAGTTTCAACTCCTCTTCAACCTTGCTTCTAGCAGTAAGCTCGGCCATATGAAGGCTGCCTAGATGATTTCTGATGTGGGCAGCTATATCGGAGTTTGAAGGGTTGGAGAATGGCTTCTCTGCTAACTCAGCAATGTCAAACCTGCTCAAGTGTAGCAGAGATGAGGCACTCAGCCTGTTGAGCTCTCCATTCTCTCTTTCAACAACAAAGTTGTGAGAAGAGTCTTCGAACCTCCACTGGATGATCTTCTTTATGGGTGCAAGAGGTTGTCTTGGTACCCTGTCTCCTTTCTTTGTATCCAGTAGAGTCACCAGCTTTCTCCTAAGCTTATTTTCTTCCTCATTCAACGTGTCTGAATTGAGGCCAAGGAGATTTGTAGCTTGGTCCAAAGTTCCTCTGGGCAGATCAAGAAATTGATCTCTTGTGAGGGAACTTGAGGATCCGTCAACATAAATCAAGTTGACTGAATCCTCCTCACAAGAGATGTCGCTCAGTGTAGTACAGTTTATGAGCTTTGTCTTGACTGCCTTGAATTCTTCCATGGAGAGATGTTTAGAAGGTTGAGGGATGGTTTGATGGTTGATGGGTAGGTTGAGGTGTTTGGGTTCTGGCTAAGGTTTGGGTTGGAGGATAGGTAGTTAAGGTGGTTGAGGTGAGGAGGTTGGTAGGTGTGATGGTGTGGGTTCAGGGGTGAATGGTTCAGAAGTTGGTTCGGTTTTGATTGGGAAGGGAAAGGGTATAGGTCAGGTTGAGGTTGGGTTTGGAGTTTGGGTTGAGTGGTTGCTTTGAAGGTCATCCCCTGTCGCCTTCTATACATCTACTTCCTTTTCCCCGCGCGAATGTCAGCCTTGATGTCACTGACATGTCGCTGGAGAGTCTTTTCCGACATGGGACCCACCTGCCTGCCAGAGAAGCCATGAGCTTTGAGATAACTCTTCATCCAGGCCTTCTCACCTATCTTCTTGGCAGCAGTTAGTCCAGCTTCCTCTTCATTCTTCTTCTTTTGCAAAAGCTTCTCCCTTGCTGCTCTCTTTCTCTCTTTCTCCATTTGATCTTGCTCTTTGTTGAAGAGCCACAAGATCGTATCATTGTTATGTAGAGACAACTCTTCTTGAGAGAAACCTCTGGAGAGTAGGAAGGTTATCCTTTCCCTCCTGATCTGTAGATCAGCTTCTCTTTCCTTTTCTCCCTTTCCTCTTCTAAGGCCAACCTTGCAGCTTCTTCTTTTTGCTGTTTTAGCAGCAAGGTTGCCTTTTCCAGCTCTATCTCTAATGATAGCAGGAGTACATCTTCAGTTGCAGCCCCTAGACCAACAAGTCAATCTATGACCTCTACTCTTCTTCGGTTGTTGACTGCCTCCTGGTTGGCTGCAGCTGCTTTATACTTGCAGCTAATAGTTTCCCAGTTGGAAGCCTACCTTTTCTTTTAAGCTTCTCCAACCTTTCTTCCTCCTGAAGCTCTTCCGAAGTCATCTTCCTCTTTCTTTGATGTCTTCGGAAGTACTAGACTTTGGGGGTTCTTGGATGGAAGATCCAGGTTGGGTAGTAGAGATGGGAGCTGGAGTCAATGCAGATGTCAGAGCTAATGGTTGGGTGAGAAAATCCTCCCTATTAACCTCAGATGCAAGTTCCAGAATTGCATCTGTGACTATTAGATTATCGGATAATGAGAATAGTCCTTCCGCAGCAGCAATCTCAGCTTCGGAAGTTTGAGTTTGTTCTTCCGAGGCTTTGAATTGTGCTTCGGAAGTCTGTGAAAATACACTTTCTGTCCCAACTGTTTCAGTTGCTAGGCCATCAGTCCTTGTTTCCCCTTCGATGTTAATCTCAGGTTCCACTTGGACCTTAGGTTGAACAACTTCCTCGATAGTGATCGAAGGTGCATTCAACCTCTGAAGCTCTTGAGCTCCAAAGTAAATCACAGACATATCAAGGCTGGGCTGTTCTATGAGGGATTCCAATAGGAACTTGTTAAAGAACCTATTGAGATCCTGGAGTATCCTTTGATCCACTTGAAAAACAACTTGAGGAGGCTCAGGGAAAATAGCAGCTTGTTGCACAGGATACTTTGAGCTCAAGGAAGTGAGAGCTTGACTTTGGGTTTCCTCCTGTCTTTGACTTTGTCTCTGAACACTCTCCCCCTTTTTGGTAGCATCATCCAAGAGCTTGATGAGCTGGAGGAAGAGGTCAAGGAGACCTGAACTGGTACATGCCTAACAGACCTCTCAATCTGTTTCTCAACTACTTTGGCCTTGAGAGTTTCAATCTCAAGTTGCTGAGTGGCAGACCTATCCTCTAAAGTCCTAACCTTTGATTCAAGGTTTGAGACTTTAGAAAGTAGGTCTTGAATGGTGAGTTGCATACTTCCCTCATCTTTTTTGAAGAATCATGGGGGATGAGGTAAACAACCTCGTATGTTCATCCTCACCATCAGATGTGGTTTCTTGGCGCCCTGGTTTTCCTTGCACAATGATGTCTCTTTCAGAGTCATCAAAGGGCATGGTTGCCGTAGATTCAGTCTCAGTTTCTTTACTACTGTCCTGAGGATCCAATGAGGCTCCTTCAGTAGTGGCAGCTGAATCTACATGAGTCCCCTCCACATCAGTGGGACTCACCTCAGTAAGGCTTTGTTGATGGGGGCTAGAGATAAGGGGTCTCTCTAGGCTCTGTTGATCCTTGAGAGTGTGTTATGGATCAACTTCATTGCCTTTAAGAGACATAATCTCTTCACCAGCTCAGTCAAAAGGTCAGTAAAGGATAGGGAATAAAAACCTAATGACCTGGGACTTTGATCAATGTCTAGAGTCATTGAGCTGTCCTTTTTGGATGCTCAGGGGAGTATAGAGACTCTCCTTGAGGGCTATCAGCTTGGGTTTCGGGCTCATGGGTCGGAGACTGAGGAGACTAAAGACCCATATTGAGGTCAATTATGAAGGATGGTTGGACCTCAGGCTGAGTGGGAGCCCTTTGTTCCACTCTAGCCTTTTTGGATTGAACAGGAGGGGCTTGTTCAATCAGAGTAGATTGAACAAGGGTTCGTTTAGGACGTCTCTGATAGGTAAATGTAATAGGTGGAGAAGGTAGATTTGGCAGGTTGAGGGTAGTTGCTGGTGTGGGTTCATCACCTGTGGGGTTAACAGGATGTCACCAGGAGCCATTGGCTCAATCATACCTTGAAGTAGTGCAGTATCTCTTCCAGTGAAGTTGGTAGACACTCTCTTCAAGATCTTGAAGATGGTCGGCCTCATTTGAGGAGCAGTCAGAGCAGCTGCACAGACAAGCTTGCCCTAGTCCAGCTCACAGTTGATTATGTGCTGGAGAAACCTGGGATACATGAAGAATGTGTCCTTTGAAGATTTCCCATTAGGTTAGTCAGCACAAACCTTGAATAGTTGAAGCGGAGGCTTGTACCAACCCATGAACTAAGCACCCAAGTTCATATGGGATTTGATCCCATCCCCCAGATTTATTAGACAGGCAGTGAAGAACCACATGCGCACGAACTTCCATTTGTAGGAGAAGTTGAATTGTAAACAGTTGACCTGCTGACATCTCCACCGTATCCCATTCGGAGATAAGAACTGTCCAAATCTGTTCTGGGGAATTCCGTTGGAGCGCCCTCATCATGAAGCTCGAGATGCTCCCTGATGATCTGTTCAGAGATGACCAACTCCTGGCCACAAATGCTCGACCTTATAACAAGAACCCCATTTAGGGTTTCAATCCGACCATTTGCCCAAAATTCAGACATTTGGTTTGAATAAATTGTGGGGTTTACAGTCAGAGAGTGTAGTATGAAGATTGGGTCAGAAAAGAAATGATATCTGAGAAGTCAACATCCCTTGAAGAATCAAGGAGTGCGATATGGTTGTGCTGAGGTTTAGTGCCATTGAAGAAGATGACAGAAAGATAGTTCGAAATAAGGTAAATTGGAGAAGAAGAAAGCTTTTAGGGCAGTAATTGGGTAAAAAGGATGTAAGTGATTAAACAGAAGTATTAAAATGGGTGGAAATGGCGGTTTTAAAGGGGGTTTGGATAAGATGATGTGAGGTTTCAGTGGATGATGTGACATGGGCTGTAAGGTTAGACCATTTAAATAATCCGACATCATTAACAAAATCTTTACTTTTTACAGTGTGGGGCCCAAAAGATTTCCGTTACACAGTAAAATCTTTCTTCCGAGTATAAAGCATTTCCGAAGGTAATATTCTTCCGAAGGCAAATTTACTTCCAAAGGTAAATTGATTACTTCCGAGAGTATATGTTGCTTTTCAGGTGGAGTGTGTTAAATGCTTCGGAAGTAGATCTGATATGAAATCAATCGCTTCTTTCGAGACTTAACACTCTTCCGAGAAGAAAATTATCCTGGGAGAAATTTGCTTCGGAAGATATACAAGATATCTTCCGAGGGTTAATTTCTCTTCGGAAGAATTCATACTTAGATAAAATTTAGAAAAAGATCTTTTTTAACAGGGCTTAGATTGTTTTGACATGAGACTTTACGCATTAAAAGCTTTTCAAATGAGATTAACTAATCAATGTTTATCATCCCAATAGAAGTAATGAGATATTTAAATATTTCTTCATCAAAGGCTTTGGTGAACAAATCAGCATATTGTTCATTTAAATCAACTTTGATTAGTTTGATAAGATTTTTCTCATGAATATCTCTAATGAAATGATACCTGATATCAATGTGCTTTGTCTTGGAGTGCTTCACTGGATTTTCAGTAATGGATATAGCACTGTTGTTGTCAATGTGGATAGGAGTGCCCATGAAGTTGAATCCATAGTCTATCATCTAGTTTTGAATCCACAGCAGCTGAGCACAAACAACTAGCAGCAGCAATGTATTCAGCTTCAGCAGTTGATGTAGAGACACAGGATTGCTTCTTGCATTGCCATGAGATGATCCTTCCACCAAGAAATTGACATCCCCTGTGTTGATTTCTTGTTGATGTTACAGCCACCATAATCGCTGTCAGAGTAACCAATAGATTAAAATCACTATTTCTTGGATACCAGAGACCTAGTTTAGGTGCTCCTTTGAGGTATCTGAGAATTCTCTTGGCAGCAATTAGGTGAGACACCTTTGGAGCAGCCTGATATCTTGCATAAATGCAAGTTGCAAACATGATATCAGGTCTACTTGCTGTGAGATACATCAGAGAACCAATAATTGCTCTGTACTGATGTTGATCAGTATCCTCCCACTCAGAATCAGGGCAGAGATTGTGGTTTCTGGGTATAGGTGTCTTTGCTTCTTACAATTTTCATATCAAATCGCCTAAGATATCATTGACATACTTAGATTTATTGATGAAGAACCCTTCCTTCATTGCTTTACTTGAATTCCCAGGAAAAAGTCCATTTTTCCAATGGAACTCATCTCGAACTTCTCTTCATAATGCTCTCAAAGTCTTTGCACATTTGGTCATTTAAGGAACCAAATATGATATCATCAACATAGACTTGAACGAGCAAGATGTCTTTCCAAGACTTTCTTATAAGAGTCTTATCAATGGTACCTCTAGTGTAACCATTCTTCAGGAGAAATTGAGACAATGTCTCATACCACAGCCTAGGTGCTTGGTGCAACCCATATAGAGCTTTATCCAACTTGCACACATAGTTTGGATGTTGTGGGTCTTCAAATCCTGGAGGTTGGCATACATAGACTTCCCTATCTATATCCCCATATAGAAAGGCACACTTGACATCAAGCTGGTAGACAGTGAAATTCTTGGATGCAGCATAAGCAAGGAAGCCTAACCCTCAAGTCTTACATTCACATCATCGTATAATCTTCCTCCTCTTGAGTGTATCCTTAACCACCCAGTCTTGCCTTGTTCTTGATAATCAAGCCTCTATCATCTCTCTTGTTTCTGAATACCCATTTAGTGCCTATAGGTACTTGACCAGATGGTAGCGGACATAGGTTCCAAACCTTTTGTCTTTTGAATTGAAGCAGCTCCTCTTGCATTGATTCAACCCAGCTACTATCTTTCAAGGCATCTTCCACCTTCTTGGGTTCCATTTGGGATAAAAAGCATGAGTACAAGCAGACATTCCCATTATGAGTTTGTCCTCTTGTTCTCACACCTTCAGAGACTTCCCCTATGATGTTTTCAGCTGGATGAGTGTTATGAATCCTGAGTCTAGGAATCACCTCCAGTTGCAAAGATAAGTCCAAGTTGGACATATTTTGCTCAGGAGCTTGAATACTTGGTCCAGCTGTTGTTTCAAACTCATTCAATGAGGACTGATTGAATGAAAGAGAAACATCATCATTTCTTTTGCTGTGAAGCATCATTAACAGTTGCCTGTTCCTTCAAGATGGTGCTTTTATCAGCTTGGTGTTGTGCTGGGTCACCTGAAGAGATTTGAAAATCAGCAGGTGAATCCCTTGTTGAAGTACCACTATCTCTTGAAATGGTTATACTGTCAGATCTTTCAATAGTGGGAACTTGATTTGCTGCAACTCTTGGAGAACTTGGAATAGGTCTGGGAAGCTCAAACAGTTGATCTTCATCAGAATCACTTTGAACACCTGTTCCAGCTGAAACATTCTCACAAGATGGTTTAGAATAGTTTGGAAACAATTCTAAATCAAAGATATGATCAGGGCCATTCCCCTAACACAAGCAGTGTGCTCATTAACTACAATGTTGGAAGATTCCTCAAATTGTTGGTTTTTAATATTATAAACTCTATAGGCTTTAGAGTAGGAGGAATATCCAACAAAGATAGCATCATCTGACTTTTCAGCAAATTTTGCCAAATTGTCTTTTGTGTTAAGTATGGTACACCTGCTGCCAAAGGACCTTAGAAAGCCAATGAACGGTGGCCTCTTGTTCCATAACTCATAAGGGGTTTTTCCATGTGGCTTTACTACAAGAACTCTGTTCTGCACATAGCATGCAGTGCTGACTGCCTCTGCCCAGAATGTTAGAGGCAGCTTTGAATCAGCTAACATAGTCCGAGCAGCCTCAATAAGTGTCCTATTTCTCCTCTCAGCAACACCATTTTGTTGAGGAGTTCTAGGAGCACTATATTGTCTGGCAATCCCTTTTGAGTTACAAAATGAGTCAAGAACTAGGTTCTTAAACTCAGTCCCTTGATCACTTCTAATTATTTTAACCTTGTGATCAACTTGATTTTCTATTTTAAGAATAAAAGATTTTAAAGTTTCAGCAGTTTCATCTTTGGTTCTTAAAAAGAATACCCATGTAAATCTAGTAAAATCATCAACAATCACAAGGCAATATGATTTCCTTCCAATGCTCATTATACTTGTAGGACCAAATAGATCCATGTGCAATAAGTGTAATGGAGTGGTGATGGAGTTAACAACTTTGGATTTATGAGAAGACCTGTGTTGTTTCCCTTTCAGGCAAGCAACACAGTTATCTTTGTAGAAAAATTCCTTTTTAGGCAAACCATGTACCAAGTTATTTTTAGCCAATTTATTCATTGTCTTAAAATTGACATGACACATTCGTTTATGCCATAGTGTTGACTCATCACCATCAGCTTTGGAAAGAAAGCATGATACTTCTCCCATTGGGGAAGCATTGTTCATATCTAGCTTGTACATATCCCCTTTCCTGGGAGATCTGAGGAATTTTCATCCCGGGTTTGAGGATAATGCACTCATGTTCTGTGAAAAGCATTTGATGCTTTTGATCACAGAATTGAGAAACACTTAACAGATTGTGTTCAAGCTGTTTGACAAAATTAACTTTGTCAACTTTTAACTTTCCATTGGATATACTTCCTCTGCCAAAATATATCCTCCGGCCTCACCTCCAAACTGGACAGGACCTCCATCATAATGTTGAAATTGTTGAAGGAGAGATCTGTTCCCTGTCATGTTCCTGGAGCATCCACTATCTACAATCCAAATGTTGTTATTCTTGTCATATGGATGTCCCTGCACATAAGGTGAGACAATTAGTTTTGATTGGAAACCCAAGCCTTATTGGTCTTGGGTTCTTCCAATGATAATGACATAATTGAACCAAAATTTATGCATGGGGGTTCAATGGATGTCTTTGAAGAAGAGGTTTGGGCTACAGCATCTTCCTTTGATCTTCCATTCCATCCCTTGGTTGATCATAGAGGATGAGCTTGTTGAAGCTTTTGTAGCTTGGCATTCTTTCGAAGCTTCTTTCTTTTCGGAAGAGACCTTCACCACCTTTTCTTCCGAAGCAGTCTTCTTCTGGGATGGTTTCAAGGGAACTCTTCTGCTTTTCTGAGTCTTTACAGCTTTAACTTCCGAAGCCTTTTTCCTTTCGGAAGAAGAATTTTCTTCCGAGAGAAGCCTTGCTTCGGAAACAAGCATTCCTTTTTCATCACTTGAACCATTTGATATGGTCCAAATGAGAAACCTTTCCTGACTCCTTCTCTTTTAACATTATCTGCATAATGTGTGCTAGCAGGATTGTAGTAACAATCTTTAGCCATGTGGTTTTGCAGACCACACATTATGCATGCAATGTTAACTTTTTGGGAATGATAGGATTGCTGTTTCTTGTTATTTTTCTCTTCATCAGCAACCTTTCCCTTTAATTTCTGATCCTTTGGTAGGATAGAAGTACTGGTACTGCACTCCTTTCCTGAATCAGAATTTCCAACCACCTGGAATCCAGCTGAGATGAATACACCCTTTTGCTTTGGGTCTATCTTTAGCTTGGATTCAGCCACTTTCTTGGTAGTTTTTCTGGCTGCCTTAGCTCTGCTTCTTCAGGCTTTGGTGGTCAGGGTTTGATCATCATTGGCTGGGGAGGGCATTGTTACCTGTTCCTTCCCTGTGATGGTCTCCATAGTTGCATCATTCTTTGACTCATGAGAAGGTGGGTAGCAGATGGAACCTCTTGCTCTTCAGTACCACACCTTGGTTGTCTTATAGACTCATAAGAGTGTGGTGGAGCAATTTCATTGGTTCCCAACCCACCTTTGTTTTGATAACAAAGTTTTGAGTGAGAGGATGATGCAAGAATGGCTTGGAAGTTTTGCTCTGAAATAGCATACTTCCTGGCTTGAGCCTCAGCAGTGACAAGCTGGGCTTGAGCCCAGTCAATTTGGATATTAAATCCTTGATTTGAGTCTTGTAGTTTGTAAGTTCATGTTTTAAGAGGGACACAGTTTTCTCTAACTCCTCAATTTTTCTTTGGTAGTCAGATTCAGCCCTTTTAAAGTCAGATTTTAAAACATTTAAAGACTCAATATTAGATTTAATTTCCATATTGTAATCTTGATACAGTTTAACCTTAGCAATACAGGCAGGAGTACAGAGATGTTCATATACCTTGTTTTCATCTGTTCCGGCCATGAGTGCTTGAGCAGGAGTCACATCCTGAACCATGAAGCTCCAGTCAACTTCTCGAGCCATTGCAACAGTCTCTGTTGACTTTCCGGTGGGCTTTGGTGTAGAGGGATGTATGGAGGCCTGTGGGGTTCCCGGGTTGGACTTGGGAGCCTTGCATTCCCTTGCAAAATGACCAAGTTGGTTACAGTTGTAACATTTGGCCTTGCTTTTGTCAAACCCAAATTTGCTGTTAATTGGGTTCTGAGGGCATTGCCTTCTAGTTCTCTTAAAGAACTTCTTTGCTCTGTAGGTTAGAAGAGCCATTTGTTGGACTATGTCCACGTACACTACGTCATCCGGGCTAAAACACTCTAGATCATCAAAGCAGTATTGATAGTCATTTGAGTGTCCACTTCCTGAGACAAATGCACAGCTGTCCTGAAAGGAGCTTTGCTGAGTTTGTTGAGACCTTGGAGTCTCAGAAATGTGATGTAAGGCCCAGAGGAACAAGATGGCTGCTGGGTGTAGGTCAGGTATTGCTGAGACTGGGATATTCCTGAGCCTTCAGCAACCATTAATGCGTTGCTAGCAGGAAGACTCAAGGGTCTGCTTGTCTGATGACCCCTCTTGCTTTCCATTTCCAAACGGTATCCATCAAGGATCCCACAGAGTTCGGTCAAGGTGAGTGTATTCAGATTCTCTGTTCTCTTAATAGAGACACAGTAGAATGTCCACTCATTGGGTAGAGCACTCATAAACTTTCTAGTAAGGTCTCTGAGTTCATGAGTGATTCCCACAGATTGAAGGAAAGAAATGAGATCCATGTACCTGAAATATTGTTGGCTAAGAGTCTCTCCAGCAACATAGGTGAAGTTCTCAAACTGCTGCTTCAGTGAGTCCTTCTTGGAGTCATTTGAGCTTGAGTACATTTGATCAAGAGCATCAAAGAGTTCTTTGGCAGACTTACAATGCTCAAACCCCACCATGATAGAGTTTGGGATTGTAGTCATAAGAACAGTCATAGCATTGTTGTCTATGTCAAGCTTCTTCATGTCTTCATCAGAATAATCTTCAACGGCTTTCTCAATCATGGCACTGTTTCCACCAGCTACTTTTGGCTTATACGGGCCATTGACAATGGATTGCCACATCTTGCTGTCTTGATACCTGATGAAGCCTTCCATTCTTCTGCTCCAAGACCTGAAGTTTTCAGGGGTGATGATGGGAGCTTTGGTAATCATCCCCATCTCTACTTCAGATTTGTTGAGGGCCATTTTGAGTGAGGTATAAGGAGGAGTGAAAAACTGGTTGATTAGGATGGTAAGATCTCACAATCAAGAGCCTAAAAGCTCTGATACCAATTGCAGGATCGGGTTTGTCACTTAAACACTTGTATTTCTCTCAAACTCACTTATGGAAACACTCAAATCAGATTAAGTAATGTCTTTTACAAGAGTTGATAATAATATAATAAGTAGCAAAGGAACAAGCAGTGATATATTTTTCAAGGCACTTGTATATATTACTTCTCAACTCAAGATATTACAAGACTCTTACAAGCATGAAACAAGAGTTACAATGAGAAACTATATATACTAGATCCTACAGCCGGATATACTTTGATACCAGCTGGAAACCTAAGACTAAAGCATATACTACAATGCTAAAGTTAAGGTATCTTAGATAAAGTATTATCTAAGATATGGTAGTCATGACATGTCCATGACTTACCTTTTGTCACCAACTAAAGATGGCAACTGTACTAACATAAAAAGGTAAACAGTGGATTAAAGTATGGTCAACTACATGGCTTTTGAGAAAACACCATGCAGTATCTCAGAGATTTGCAGCGGAGTGTCAAAGAGGCCATACTTATGTCCACTGGATAATAGAAGTGTCTTCCGAAGGTTAATTGGCTTCGGAAGAACAAGTTCTTCCGAATCCATTTATACTTCGGAAGAGGCTTCTATGCTTCTGAGGCTTTAAGGACTTCTTGTACTTCGGAAGTTGACTTCAGATCTTTCTCTCTAAGTCTTGATCTTCGGAAGTAGGTTCTTTGTCTTCGGAAGTTGGAGTTTTCCTTTGGAAGTGTGTTTTACTCTTAGTCTTCGGAAGAGCTCCTTCTTCCTTCGGAAGTTCCATACTTAGCTTCGGAAGTCCTTTGTTTGTTGTATCAAAATCTTCTAAGTGACTTGGTTTTGGTTGCAACAACCTTTCTAGATCCAACAAGTCTTCTTAGTTAAATTCTTCTAAGAGGAAGAAGAGGATGGCTTCCAAACCAAAGTCAAAAAAGAAGAAGCCTGAATCATCCACCTCTACACCTCAGGCTGAGTCAGATCAACCTGAGGTAGTGCATAAAGAGGCCGCCCAATCAACTCCAATTCAAGTGGCTCCTCTCGCAGTTGAGACACCCATCTTATCCTGGACCTTCACTACTAATCCAGAGAGATGGCATGTGATCAGAGATCAAGGTGTTGAGAATGTCTATACATAGCAAGACATAATCAACTTACCTCTGCATGATCTCTTTGAGATGAGAATATATTATTAGAGTCTTAATGATCCTGTCCATCTGATGAAGAAGGGTATGGTCATCATTGTGCTGAAGACTACAAACATCTGAAGATCTTCTAAATGTTTTGGTAGCATCAGCCAAAGGGGAGTTTGTAAGGATTCCTATAAGTCTGATGCAGCCAAAACATCCAAAGTCTCTCTGCATGCATGCACTAAAAAACAGAAGTAGAAATGCTTTGGAAGTTTTACATCATGCACTAAAAATATTCTAAGTTTAAAATCTTCCGAAGCCAAGACCAACATCTTCCGAAGCCAAAAGTGAAGTCTTTCAAAGCTTCAAAGACAAAGTCTTCCGAAGCCAAAGAGTGAAGACATATTTCTTTCGAAGATTTTTAGAGATATGCCTTTATCTGATGTACTTTACCATAAAGCTAGACCACCTTTCCGCTGCTACTCTGTATAGTCACCAACTTACATGAATTGGTGAAAGGTCCATGCTTTTGGTAACTATACATTGAGGTCTTGAGTCCATGCTTTCTACTTTATGTACATTTATCCTTTTGTAATATATTAGGATGTGAGCTATGGCATGTCATAGTCACAAGTCAAAAGGCAGATCTGCCTTTTGACTCTACATTTGATTTTGTAGTTGTCTAGTCAATTGTATCCAGCTGGCCCTCAAAGTATGGCCGGCAATAGGATGTAGTATAAAGTATCTCAAGTACTTGTAACTTTTTATCCATGCTTTGTAACTTGTAATAGAACTTGAGAAGCAATATACAACATTCTTGAAAACCAAATGTGTTGTTTGCAATCTAGTTCTGTCTCATATTTACTTCTGTTCTTAGCATCTTTCATTAACAAGTTAACCACTTCCCTATTTGATCTGTTAAGTGTTCTGAGCAACTCTCCTCATTGTGTTGTTGTGTTGTAAGTGCATACCCTTCATCGGTCTTGCATTCCCTTTGTCCCATTCTCAGTTTAAGTTTAGGTTTCTTTGAAAATATTTACCCATTTCACTTAAACTTTGGTTCTGATACCAACTTGTAAAGCCTCGTTCCCGAGACGCTCACAGTTGGACAATCATTGGACATAAAATTTAAAACATACATTCACATTTACTAAAACATTGCAGCGGAATACTTAAAACCATTTCATATATAAATAATTGCTTTTACAAAATAATACAACCTTGTCAACCATTACAAAAAAAATACCATCGCGTGGGCTTATTTTGAAGATTTAAATGTTTATGCTCTAAAGAGAGAGAAGGGGATTGAGTACTTTCGATATCCACATGATCTGAAGACTCTTCATGGTTTTGAGCTTAATAGATTGGCAAATTTAGACCTTTTGTATGCCAACCCGAGGAAGATGTCGGGATGGTTTGAGACAGCTCTGAAGAAAAAATACCACACCAGATGGGTCAACCTTAAGCCTCAACAACCTAAAAATTTTATTCATAAGTCTGAAGTTGATCCTATCTCTGGAAGACATAAGGTAGTGCTGAAGTGGAGTCCCCCACACACAATGTCTAAGCTTCCTCTAAGGGAGATGCCTAAGGACTTCACTCCACACTTCAAATGGTGGTATTATGATTGGAAGACGGGAGAAGCGGTCATAGTGTTGAACAAAGATGGAAAGATTGAGACTATCAGGGTATTTGACCCAATGTGGCTTACCAACTTGTCTGCACAAAATGTCTACACTCTATACAAGTGGCCACTGTTCTACGACAAGCAAGATATTGTACAAGATCTACAGTTTCAACATGTTATACGACTCTGCTTTGCATTCGAGATACACGCAGGAGTCACAAGAGAGGAGAAGTACAAGAAATTTCAAGAGCATGTGAAGAATATTAGACAATAGGGTAAACTAGGTCCAAGGGGGAGTTTGTAGATACATGATGTTCCTAGTTTATGTACTTAAAAGTAAAGGTCTTTCATGTCTTACATATGTGTAATATGATGATGAAATGAAATATGTTATATGATGATGAAATGTCTACACTCTATACAAGTGGCCACTGTTCTACGACAAGCAAGATATTGTACAAGATCTACAGTTTCAACATGTTATACGACTCTGCTTTGCATTCGAGATACACGCAGGAGTCACAAGAGAGGAGAAGTACAAGAAATTTCAAGAGCATGTGAAGAATATTAGACAATAGGGTAAACTAGGTCCAAGGGGGAGTTTGTAGATACATGATGTTCCTAGTTTATGTACTTAAAAGTAAAGGTCTTTCATGTCTTACATATGTGTAATATGATGATGAAATGAAATATGTTATATGTCTTGATGTTTAATTTGTCTTTGAATATTTCATATTATTAATATATAAACATCATATATAGGTTTGAGGATGTTGTACATAGTTCTTAGTCAATAATGATTAAGTAATGTGTTCAACTTAGTCGAGTGATTATTCATGCTAATGGACCATACTTATGGACCATACGCATGAATATATCATGCTTATGAACCACTCGCACGACTTAACCAGAAGACTGATTCAGTCGTATGATTAAGACATAAGATTGACTCAGTCGCACAACTGAACCTTCATTCGTGCGTATGAATCAACCGCATGAGTCAGTCGCACGACTGAACCATGCTAATGGTTCAGTCGTACGAATGAAAACTACAAACCTATAAATACCACTTAATTCGTGGAAAAACAAAACACTTTGAGAGAGACTTCGAATATTAATAAACCTAGCCGTCCAGAGCGTCCTAAACAGCCAATCCAACTTCATAGTTCGATCTTGATCGATTCCTACTCATTCTTAACGTTTAGTTCATTGTTATATCGATCGGGTTATCGTTCTCACTGATTGGATTGCCAATCAAATAGGATTCCGCACTATTTGATCTGGTTCACGCAGAATGCGTTAGTACTCCGTACGTACACGGTCCTAACACATATTAGAGTAGCTTCAAAGTGAAGAAAGGTAAGAACACGCGGTTAGTGGGTGAATTTAGGTTATGAACTTTTGTAGATGAAGACGAAAGTGAAAGAGGGGGAACCATTAAAGGTATATTTATATGAACTAGATTTGAGACAAAGTTAATGCAAAAGGATTTACTTTGAAATCCGGATGTCAGTTCCACCTCTGAAAAAATGCCCAACATGTAGTTTTCTTGGAAGTCGAAAATATTTCGAAGGTAATTTGTGTTCGGAAGTTTTGAGAAAACTTCTGCAGGATCAGGTTTTGTCACTCAACACAGATATCAACTCTCAAACTCACTTAGATCACACTTGGTTTGATGATACAGTATCTTACAGAGTTGATAATAATATACTAAGTAAAATAGAACACGAGAATATAAATTTTTCAAGATACTTGTATATATTACTTCTCAACTCAAGTTTTACAAGACTCTTACAAGCATATTACATGAGTTACAATGAGAAACTATATATACTACTACCTACAGCTGGATATACTTTGATACTAGCTGGAAACTTATGACTAAAGCAAATACTACATTGCTAAAGATAAGGTATCTTAGATAAAATATTATCTAAGATTTGGTAGTCATGACATGTCCATGACTTACCTTTTGTCACCAACTAAAGTTGGTAACTGTACTAACTAATAAGGAATGAACAGTGGAATCAAGTATGGTCAACTACATGGGCATAGGAAAGCACTATGCAGTATATCAGAGATTTGCAGCGGAGTGTCCATTAAGGACCATACTTATGTCCATTGGTTCATAGTAGGTTCTTTCGAAGGTTAATTGGCTTCAGAAGAACAAGTTCTTCCGAAGCCACTTATACTTCGGAGGGTACTTCTTTCGAGGCTTGAGACATTCTTCAGACCTTCATACTTTGGAAGTCATTCTCTTGATTTCTTCTAAGTGTTGAACTTCGGAAGAAGGAAGACTTTGTCTTCGAAAGTTTAAGTTCCTCTTCGAAAGCTCTTTCAGACTTGACCTTTGGAAACTTAGAATTTGCCTTTGGAAGTTCTTCATCAGTTGCACCAAAAATTGTCTAAGTGTTTCTTTTGGTTGCACCAGCCTTACTTGATCCAACAAACTCCCCGTAGGCTTATGCTACCAAAATCTCAGTTGTTTCTACTTCTCAAAACTTTCAGCACTAGGGAGAGAAGATATTCATTTGTCTCTTTGTTTCCCAGATGTGGTGCTGAGAAGTTTGTACAAATCATTCATGGACAGGAGATCCAGTTTGTCACTTTAAATGATATGTACCCTCTGTTGTGGCCCTCTAAAGAGAGTTAGTTGACGGGAGTTGTACTCATACTCCTATCTAACTATAGACTCCAGTTCATGATCTTCAACCATTTAAAGAAAGGCTTTGCTTTTGGATGTTGATCCTTCCTTTTCATATTTCTCTTTCAGTTTCAACTCTTCTTCAATCTTGGTTCTTGCGGTCAGCTCAGCCAGTTGAAGACTCCTTAGATGATTTCTAATGTGAGCAGCTATCTTAGAGTTAGATAGATTGGAGAATGGTTTCTCTGCTAACTCAGCAATATCAACTCTGCTTAAGTGTAGCAGAGAAGAGGCATGCAGTTTGTTTATCTCACCAT
Organism: Flaveria ramosissima; assembly: GCA_025215565.1. Lineage (NCBI taxonomy): Eukaryota > Viridiplantae > Streptophyta > Magnoliopsida > Asterales > Asteraceae > Flaveria > Flaveria ramosissima. The sequence goes on along the minus strand of CM046031.1, from coordinate 19,337,425 downwards.
GCTCTCTTTCCACAACAAAGTTGTGAGAAGAGTCTTCGAACCTCCACTGGATTATTTTCTTTCTAGACACAAGGGGCTGACTAGGTACCTTGTCCCCTTTCTTCGTATCCAGTAGAGTCACCAGCCTTCTTCTTAGCTTCTTCTCTTCTTCATTTAGCGAGTCAGAGTTGAGGCGAAAGAGTTTAACAGCATGGTCCATTGTTCCTCTTGGCATATCAAGGAATTGTTCTCTAGTAAGGGAACGTGAGGAGCCATCAACATAGGTTAGCTTGACTGACCCCTCCTCACAAGAGATATTGCTAAAAGTAGTACATTTGATGAGCTTCATCTTGATCTCCTTGAATTCTTCTAAGGAGAGAGATTTGGAAGGCTGAGAGGATGGGTAGTTGAGGATGTTTGGGTTCTAGGGAGTGTTTTGGGTTTCAGGATGGGTAGTTGAGGTGGTTGTTGTGATTGAATGTGTGAGGAGGAGGGTATGGTTGATGGTGTGGGTTCCGGAGTCTATGACTCAGTGGTTGGCTCGGTTTTGATGGGGAAAGGGAAAGAGATTGGTTCAGGTTGAGGTCGTGGTTGTGGTTGAGGTTGAGGTTGAGGTGTTGGTTTGGAAATCATCCCTAGTACTCTTCTATCCATCTCTTTCCTTCTTCCCGAGCGAATGTCAGGCTTGATGTCACAGATAAGTCAACACCCAAAGGGATTAATTTCTGCCTAATTTCTCTGCTCATTTCGCTGCAAGATCAGCAGATTTGCTGCTAGTTTCGCTGCTAGTTTTGCGGCTAGTTTCGCGTGGCATTTTTGCCCAACTTTTGTTGGTATGCATGGTTGCGAAATTACCAGTGAAACTATAGTTTCGCTGGATGATCCACACTATCGCAGGAAGAAATGACAGTTTCTCTGGACGAACTGACAATTTCTTTGAACGAATAAAAATGACGATCCAACCCGTTTTTACCCAAAACTTCAACTGTTTACATCCAAAACCTTAGTTTTTCATCCATGAACTTATATCTAAGCATTTTACATGTTTTCTTAAATTAAAACGTGAGTTTTGGATGATTCTTTGACACTTTCAAAAACCCCAAACCCTAGAATCCAGCTTTAATCTAAAAAGACGATTAGATGGTGTTTCTTAACTAGATTCTTGGTCTTTTCTTGTTGATTGGATGCCCACAAACACCGATCTTCAATCTCTTTGATCAACCGAGCCTTGAATCACCACTTTCTCTCCACTTTCTCTCTTTACACTCTTTCTCTAGAAGTTAGGTGTTGAGTTGCAAATGAGTGTGGCTCTGACTGATTCGTTTATATATATACGGTGTTCCCGGGACTTCCAACTCGCCCAACATGTAACCCATAAGATTAACTCGGTCCTTAATTCACTTCCCACTTATTTTCATTAAATAACCCCGACTAGCTAGTATTATTAATTGGCTCGCTTTATTTTATTCTGGGCATTACAAGTCCACCCCCCAAATTTGGGTTTCGTCCTCGAAACCTGTTATTCCTCTAATAGATGTGGGTAATGTTGTCTCATCTCTTCTTCAGTCTCCCACATAGACTCAAATCCCTTCTTGTGCTTCCACTGTACTCGCACAAGGGGAACCACTTTATTCCTTAGCCTCTTCTCCTTGCGATCGATGATCACCACTGCTTGCTCCACATAATTGAGGCGTTCATCCACTTCGATGTCTTCCAGTAGTACGACCATATCTTCGTCGGCTAAGCACTTTCTCAAGTGAGATACATGGAATGTCGGATGAATTCCACTTAATTCACTGGGCAACTCCAACCTAAAGGCCACCTCTTTCTACTCGAGCCATGATTCGGAAAGGCCCTATATACCTTGGGCTCAACTTGCCCCGCTTTCTAAACCGAATGATGCCCTTCCAAGGTGAGACTTTCAACATAACCCTGTCACCCACCTGGAACTCAAACGGTTTACGCCTTTTATCGGCATACGACTTTTGCCTATCCTTGGTTGCCTTCATAAATGCTTTGATCTTCTCAAGTTTCTCAGTCGTAGCCTCGATCACCTCGACGCTCCCTAACTCTTTATGGCCAATATCACCCTAACAAGCGGGTGTTCTACATCTCCTACCGTATAGCATCTCATAAGGAGGCATACCAATGCTGGAATGATAACTATTGTTATATGAGAACTCGGCTAATGGTAAGTGGTCATCCCAACTTCCCCCAAAATCAATAACGCATGCCCGAAGCATATCTTCAAGCGTTTAAATAGTCCTCTCCGATTGACCATCTGTTTGAGTGATAAGTTGTGCTGATACGTAATCTCGTCCCCATAGCATCGTGGAATTTCTTCCAAAACTTGGATGTAAACCGAGTGTCATGATCACACACAATAGACACCTGTACACCATGACGAGCTACAATATCGTTGATGAATAGATCCGCGAGTCTCTCAGAGGAATACCTCTCTCGGATCGGTAGGAAGTGAGCACTCTTCGTCAAACGATCAACTATCACCCATATGGCATCATACCCTTTCGCGGTATGCGGTAGCTTCGTAATAAAGTCCATGGTGCTATGCTGCCACTTCCACTCGAGTATATCCAAAGGTTGGATCTTCCCGTATGGCTTCTGATGCTCCGCGTTCACTTGTGAACAAGTTAGGCACTTACTAACATACTCCACTGCATCACGTTTCATACCCGGCCACCAATAATCTTTCTTCATGTCTTGATACATTCTCGTAGCACCAGGATGAATGGAGTACCGAGTCTTATGAGCTTCGTCCATGATCCTTCCACACAGATCTCCATAACGAGGAATCCACATTCGCCTGAATCGGGTTCTAACATCGAGAGTGTTTTCACCCAACTCCGCGACTAAACCTCTCATCCTTTCGGGGTTAAGACGATCTTCCTTCAACGCCTCGTCTTGAAACTCCTTGACCTGTTTCATCACATCGGTGGTCAAAATCAATTGGTAAGCCTTCACCCGAATTGGTTGAGGCCTCTCCTTTCGGCTAAGGGCATCCTCCACTACGTTGGCTTTGGCCAGATGGTAATGGATTTCACAATCATAGTCTTTTATAAGCTCCAACCATCGCCTCTGCCTCATGTTCAAATCCTTCTGCTCAAAGAAGTACTTCAAGCTCTTATGGTCAGTGAAAATGGTGCACTTCGTCCCATACAGGTAGTGCCTCCAAATCTTTAACGCAAAGACTACAGCTGCTAGCTCCAGGTCATGAGTAGGGTAATTAACCTCATGAATCTTCAACTGTCGAGATGCATAGGCTATAACCTTCCCTCGTTGCATCAACACACAACCCAATCCTGAATAAGAAGCATCAGAGTAAACTACCAAGTCATCGCTTCCTTCAGATAGTGATAAGACCGGAGCTTGTGTCAACCTTGCCTTCAATTCATCAAAGGCCTTCTCTTGTTCTTGACCCCATACAAACTTCACATCTTTACGTGTCAACTTGGTCAACGGGGAAGCTATCTTAGAGAAGTCTTGAATGAATCTCCTATAATATCCCGCCAATCCTAAGAAACTACGAATCTCGGATGGCGTCTTTGGAGACTTCCATTGCATTATGGCTCCCACTTTTGCCGGGTCCACCATAATCCCTTCGGGATTCACCATGTGACCCAAAAACTGAACCTCTCGCAACCAGAACGCACGTTTAAAGAACTTGGCATACAGCTTCTCCCTTCTAAGCGTCTTCAATACCTCGCGAATGTGACCGGCATGCTCCTCCTCGCTCTTCGAATAAATCAGGATATCATCGATAAACATAATCACTGATTTATCCAACATTGGCCGACACACTCGATTCATTAAATCCATAAAAGCAGCTGGCACGTTGGTTAAACCAAAAGACATAACGAGAAACTCATAGTGTCCATAACACGTACGAAAAGCTAATTTAGGAATATCTTGCACCTTCACCTTCAACTGATGGTAACCAGATAAGAGATCTATTCTAGAAAACCAACTGGCACCTTGGAGTTGATCAAACAAGTCATCAATCCTCGGTAATGGATACCAATTCTTTACTGTCAACTTGTTCAACTCACGGTAGTCAATACATATCCTCATACTATCATCCTTCTTCTTCACGAATAAGACCGGAGCACCCCATGGAGAGATACTCGGCCTAATGAACCCCTTATCGAGCAACTTTTGCAGTTGCTCCATCAATTCCTTCATCTCAGAGGGAGCTAAACGATACAATGCCTTAGCAACAGGTTGGGCACCGGGTATCAAGTCAATCTGAACTCTATCTCACGGTCTGGTGGCACACCTGGTAAATCTTCTGGGAACACATCGTTAAACTCACACACAACCGGTACATCGGAAAATTGTGGTGTTGGCGTATCTACATCCTTCATGTAGGCCAGGTAGGCACTACATCCACGCCTCATGCACTTTCCTGCCACCGCCATAGAAATCACCTTCGGAATCGTATTGACTCGATCACCGTAAATCGTCACCGAACTCCCGCCAGGCGCTGTCAGTCGAATCATCTTCTTGCGACACACAATGTTTGCCTCGTAGTCCGCCAACCAATCCATTCCTAGGACTACATTTAAACCGCCTAAGGTCATCAGGAATGGTCTAACAGGAAACTTATGGCCTTCTAATTCTACGTCACAACCTTCTAGCATCTCAGAAATCCTAGTAGACTTACCTATAGCAGTTTATACATCGAAGGGCTCATCAATACTTGTACTCCTAATGGGCAACTTAGCACAAAAGGCAACAGAAATAAAACTCTTACTAGCACCAGAAACAAATAGCACGGAGGCAAGAGTTTGGTTTACTAGAAACGTACCAGAAACAACATCGGGGCCCGTCCTAGCCTCCTCTTGGGTCATCGTGAACGCTCTTGCGCTAGCTTTCTGCCCTTCACCTCCTGCCTTCTTTGCTGCCCTAGAACTTTTAGCCCTTGGCTTCCTACAGTCCCTGCTCATGTGGCCCTCTCCACCACAGTTAAAACACCTCGCCACCTTGCATTCTCTTGCCATGTGGCCAGGCTTCCCACACTTGAAACACACGTTCAATCCCCACCTACACTCTCCAGTTTGCTCCTTCCCACACTTACCACACCTCTTCGACCCTGCACCGGATGTGACCACACGCCGATCATCCACCCGTGCACTCTTGTTTTTTGCCGGAACACCACCCCGTCCAAATCGCTTCCTGTTCCAGTTCCGGTCACCACAACCTTTCTTGCTCTCCTCACCCACCACTACCTCCCTTTCATCATACAGTCTTCCCGCCAAATCAACCACCGACCTGAAAGTGCCTAGCCGGGCGCCGATCATGTTCCTACGGATGTCCGCCGGCAAACCCTGAATATACCTCTTGATCTTTCGTGACAAAGGTGTCACCTGATCTGGCACCAGCTGCCATTTCATTATATTTGGTGGTATACTGCTGATGTGTCATGGTTTCCGCCTCCAGCTGCAGGAACTCCCTCTCCACCTTATCCAACTCCCTATGAGGACAAAACTCGTCAATCACCAACTTCTTCAGCTCTGCCAACCTCATCCTTCCAATTGCTCTACTACCCTCGACTTGTATGATATTGTCCCACCAACACAGAGCCGAGTCCATAAATGAATGAGTGGCAAACTTCACCTTTTGATCTTTCCGGCACTCGTTGATATCAAGAACAGCCTCCATCTCTCTCACCCACCGGTGAGCAGCAGCAGCAATGCCATTTCCATAAAAAGTCGGGGGCTTGCATCTTTGAAATGCCCCATAGTTACAGTCTCGTGCTGCCTCATGTACATGCTCTTCCTACTCCTCCTCGTCACTAGAGACCACCATCTCAGTCTCCGGTTGCTCCCTCTCTCCCGAGGACCTATTCCTCTCCCTCCTCTCACCTTCTCGCACAGCTTTGATCACTTCAGTCACCACAGACGGTAGGATCGTCTGCATGACCTGATGGGCGTCCTCCACTACAGCCTCCTTCATTGAGGCCCTCACTATGATCCCCAACCTCTAGATGAGGGGTCTCGGGTTCTTCATGAGCTATCTCACCTACCTTAGCTTTACCTCTTGTGACCCGTGGTCCAGCACCACGACCTACACGACCTCCACCACGTAAAACCTTCGAAGATCTACCACCAGCCATTCTCTAACACGCTATAAGATTCAAATAGTAACATGGTCATTCTAGGTAATAACTCAGTTTATGTCAAGTATAGTAAGTCCCTAATTACAATGGCCAGTTGTGATTAGCAACTTACTTTACTCTTCGTACCCCAATCATTTCTAACTGTGACAACATCAGTATCTAAACCTACTAAAGACAAACACATCAAATAACATGCGCACATAATACCGGTTAACGTTAAAGAAATACCTGATGGCACGTAGCTACTCGGACTGGCATCCCTTCACTTTGTCCCATTCTCAGTTTAAGTTTAGTTTTTTTTTGAAAATATTTAACCCATTTCGCTTAAACTTTGGCTCTGATACCAACTTGTAAGACCCCGTTCCCGGGACACTCACAGTTAGTCATTCATCGCACATAAAACATAAAATATACATTTACATATTTGAAAACATCGCATCGGAATAACTTAAAACCATTTCATATATTAGTGACTGCTTTTGCAAAATAATACATCATTGTTAACAGTTACAAAATATTATCATTTGCATTACATCACAAAAACATCATAGTTATACAAATGGATGCCATCCAAAATGCCAAGTAGCTGCCCCGTGCCATCCTCAGCAACATTCACCTGCCAACTGGAAAATACATAAAAGTCAGTGTTGCTGAGTGACTTCTAGTTTTATAAATAAAATACTTTACTTTTGCATAAAACCGTTCTTTACTTTCATTCACGATCCTACATCATACATACAAGTAGATAATCTCATCATTATCTTTCATCATTCATTCATTAACAATCAATCAATGTACGTCATCTTTAACATTCGTTTTCATTCATAGTCTTCCTTACTTATCTTCCGTACATTCGTCATCATTCTTACATTCCGGACCTATGCCATGTGCTATACCCCGAACATTGTGCACGAAGCTGGTTACTGGGCCTGAGGTCTATCATTAGACCCCGAACATTATGCACGAAGCTGACTCCAGTACCTAGGGCAAGCGACAAGGGTCCCATACATATGGTCAATCACAAAGATTAGACCCAGTGTGCATCCTTCCGCAGTAGCTAACCCGCACACCGTTGAGCTAACACCCTTCATTGGGTGTAAACCTCCTTACAGTGCTTGCAAGACTTTTCTTACATTCGTTCGTTCATTAATGCATGCATTCATTCTTTCGTTACGTTCCACTTATCATTATCATTAACTTCCGCTTTATGTTACATAATACTTTTCTTTATTTCATAATCACAACACGTAAGTCACGGAATAATACATAATAGGAACATATGGTCAAAATAACACCTTAATACATAACATTACCATAAACATCACTTACAACATCACACATCATAATAAACATCATACACCATCCATCCCCATACAGGTACACATGCACATGCACATACAGTTATACACCCAAATCTTATAAAAACGTTAAATATGCATTTCCAGCCCCAAACAGTTTGAAACCTTTAAAATAGGGGATCTAGAACTCACCTGGACTAGGGAGTAGCTTCTCAATCAAGCTTTCTAAGAAAGGGTCACTCCACACCGCCTACAGATAAGTCAAAACCCAAAGGGGTTAATTTCTGCCTAATTTCGCTGCTAATTTCGCTGCAAGATCAGCAGATTCGCTGCTAGTTTCATAGCTAATTTTGCATGGCATTTTCGCCCAACTTTTGTTGGTATGCATGGCTACGAAAATACCAGCGAAACTATAGTTTCGCTGGATGATCCACAGTTTCGCAGGAAGAACTGACAGTTTCTCTGGACGAACTGACAGTTTCTCTGGACGAACTGACAGTTTCTTTGAACGCATAAAAATGACGATCCAACCCGTTTTTTACCCAAAACTTCAACTTTTTACATCCAAAACCTTATTTTTTCATTCATGAACTTATATCTAAGCATTTTACATGTTTTCTTACATAAAACTTGAGTTTTGGATGATTCTTTGCCTCTTTCAAAAACCCTAAACCCTTGAATCCGGGTTTAATCTAAAGAAACGATTAGATGGTGTTTCTTACCTAGATTCTTGGTCTTTTCTTATTGATTGGATGCCCACAAACACCAATCTTCAATCTCTTTGATCAACCGAGCCTTGAATCACCACTTTCTCTCCACTATCTCTCTCTACACTCTCTCTCTAGAAGTTGGGTGTTGAGTTGCAAATGAGAGTGGCTCTTTCTGATTCGTTTATATTTATCGGGTGTTCCCGGGACTTCCACCTCGCCTAACACGTAACCCGTAAGATTAACTCGGTCCTTAATTCACTTCCCGCTTATTTTCATTAAATAACCCCGACTAGCCATTATTATTAATTGGCTCGCTTTATTTTATTCCGGCCGTTACAGCGACTTGGTTGTGTTGAGGGTTTAGAGCCATATTGTGAGAAATTTGCAGAGAAATGAGATTGAATTTCGGTAAATTGAAGACGAAGGTAGCTTTGGGCAGTGAAATTTATAAAAAGATTAAGGGAATGAGTCGAAAAGTATTTAAATGGGTGAAAGTGGGAGATGGATAAGGTGAAGTGATGGTTGGGGTAAGATGTGACAGGGGCGGTAAGGTTAAATCCATTTAAAATATTTCGACATCATTAAGAAAATCTTTACCTTTTTACAGAGTGGGGCCCAAAATATTTCCGTTACACAGTAAAGCTTTCTTCCAAGTGTAAATGTTCTTCCGAAGCCAACCTTACTTCCGAGTGTAAATTTATCCTAAGGGAAATTTACTTCCAAGAGTAAGAAGGTATTCCGAGAGAAGAGATTTTCAATCTTCGGAAATAAATTTGATATAACATCAAATTTTCTTCCAAGGCAAAAAGCCCTTCGGAAGATAAAACTACCCTTGGAGGAATTTTCCTTCGGAAGATGAATAACATATCTCCGAGGGTTAATTTCTCTTCGGAAGAACTTACACTTAGTAAATTTTTGAAGAAAGAGCTTTCGTAACAGGGCTTAGATTATATTGACAAAGACAACACACATTTTAAAAAGTTTTCAAATGAGATAAGCTAATTAATGTTTATCATCCCAATAGCCGTAATAAGATACTTAAATCTTTGTTCATCAAATGCTTTGGTGAACAACTCAGCATATTGTTCATTTGAATCATTTTTGACCAGTTTAATCAGATTTTTCCCATGAATATCTCTAACGAAATGGTACCTGATGTCAATGTGTTTTGTCTTGGAGTGCTTGACAAGATTTTTTGTAATGGATATAGCACTCTTGATGTCAATGTGGATAGGAGTGCTTATGAAGTTGAATCCATAGTCTATCATCTGGTTTTGAATCCACAACAGCTGAGCACAGCAACTAGCCGCAACAACGTATTCAGCTTCAGCATTAGATGTTGAGACACAAGATTGCTTCTTGCATTGCCATGAGATGATCCTTCCACCAAGAAATTGACATCCTCCTGATGTTGATTTCTTGTTGATGTTGCAGCCACCGTAATCACTATCAGTGTAGCCATAGAGATTGAAATTGGTGTTCCTTGGATACCAGAGACCTAGTTTAGGTGCTCCTTTGAGGTATCTAAGGATTCTCTTGGCAGCAACTAGGTGAGACACCTTTGGAGCAGCCTGATATCTTGCACAGATGCATGTTGCAATCATAATATCAGGTCTACTTGCTGTGAGATACATTAGAGATCCAATCATTGCCCTATAGTGATGTTGATCAGTATCATCCCCCTCAGAGTCAGGACAAAGATTGTGATTTCTAGGTATAGGAGTTTTTGCTGGCTTGCAATCTTTCATATCAAATCTCTCTAAGATGTCTTTGACATACTTAGACTTATTGATAAAGAACCTGTCTTTCATCTGCTTTACCTAAATTCCAAGGAAAAAGTCCATTTTTCACATGGAGCTCATCTCAAACTTCTTCTTTATTATGCTCTCAAAGTCTTTGCACATTTGGTCATTTGAGGAACCAAATATGATGTCATCAACATAAACTTGTACGAGCAAGATGTCTTTCCCATACTTTCTTATGAATAAAGTCTTGTCAATGGTACCTCTTGTGTAACCACTCTTTAGGAGAAACTGAGACAATGTCTCATACCACAGCCTAGGTGCCTGATGCAGCCCATAGAGAGCTTTATCCAGTTTGCACACATAGTTGGGGGCTGTGGGTCTTCAAATCCTGGAGGCTGGCACATGTAGACTTCCCTATATATATCTCCATATAGAAAGGCACACTTGACATCAAGTTGGTAGATAGTAAAATTCTTGGATTCAGCATAGCAAGAAAGATCCTCACTGCCTCAAGTCTTGAAACGGGTGAAAAAGACATCAGTGTAATCAATTCCTTCCTCTTGAGTGTATCCTTAAACTACCAGTCTTGCCTTGTTCTTGATGATCCAGCCTCTATGATCTCCTTTGTTCCTGAATACCCATTTTGTGCCTATTGGCAGTTGACTGGATGGTAACGGAGATAAGTTTCAAACCTTTTGTCTTTTGAATTGAAGCAATTCCTCTTGCATTGATATAACCCAACTACTATCTTTCAAGGCTTCCTCTACTTTCTTAGGTTCTATCTGAGATAAGAAGCATGAGTACAGGCAGACATTCCCATTGTGAGTTTGTCCCCTGGTTCTCACACCTTCAAAGACATCTCCAATGATGTTCTTAGCTGGATGAGTGTTGTGAATCTTGAGTCTAGGAATCACATCTAGTTCCATAGACAGATCCAAATCGGAAAAGTTTGGCTCAAGGTTTTGAACACATGGTCGAGCTGATGTTTCACACTTATTCAATGAGGACAGAGTGAAGGAGAAACATCATCAGTATCAGTTTGCTGTGGGGCAGCATTGACAGTTGCCTGTTCCTTCAAAATGCTGCCTTCATCAGCTTGGCGTTGTGCATTGTCACCAGATGAGTTTTGAGGCTCATTTAGTTGACAACTTATTGAAGCTACACTATCTCTTGAGATAGTTATGCTGTCAGATCTGATTATTATGGGAGCTTGATTTTCAGCAACTCTTAAAGAACTTGAAAGAGGTCTGGGTAACTCAAACAGTTGGTCATCATCAGAATCACTTTGAGTTCCTGTTGCAGCTGAAACATTTTCACAAGAAGGTTTAGAATAGTTTGGAAATAATTCTAAATCAAAGATGTGATCAGGGCCATTCCCCCTAACACAAGGAGTGTGCTCATTGACAACAATGTTGGATGATTCCTCAAATTGTTGATTTTTAATGTTGTAAACTCTATAGGCAATAGAATTGGAAGAATATCCAACACAGATAGGATTATCCGACTTTTCAGAAAATTTTGCCAAATTGTCCTTTGTGTTAAGTATGGTACACCTGCTGCCAAAGGACCTGAGAAAGGCAATGAACGGTGGCCTCTTGTTCCATAGCTCATAAGGGGTTTTCCATTTGGCTTAACTACAAGAACTCTGTTCTACACATAGCACGCTGTGCTGACTGCCTCTGCCCAGAATGTTAGAGGCAGCTTTAAATCAGCTAACATAGTTCGAGCTGCCTCAATAAGTGTACTGATTCTCCTCTCGGCAACACCATTTTGTTGAGGAGTCCTAGGAGCACTATATTGTCTGGCAATCCCTTTTGAGTTACAAAATGAGTCAAGAACTTGATTCTTAAACTCAGTCCCTTGATCACTTCTAATTACCTTGACCTTGTGATCAATTTGATTTTCTATTTTAAGAATAAAGGATTTTAAAGTTTTAGCAGTTTTATCTTTAGTTCTTAAAAAGAATACCCATGTAAATCTAGTAAAATCATCAATAATCACAAGGTAGTATGATTTCCTTGCAATGCTCATTATACTTGTGGGACCAAATAGATCCATGTGCAAGAGTTAACTACTTTGGATTTATGAGATGTTCTATATTGCTTTCCTTTCAGACATGCAACACAGTTATCTTTGCAGAAAAATTCTTTTTTAGGCAAACCATGTACCAAGTTATTTTTAACAAATTTATTCATGGTTTTGAAAGTGACATGGCATATTTGTTTATGCCATAGAGTTGACTCATCACCATTAGCTTTGGAAAGAAACCATGATACTTCACCCAATGGAGAAGCATTGTTCATTTCCAGCTTGTACATATCCCCTTTCATGGGAGATCTAAGAAGCATCAATTCCTGAAGAATTGTCATCCTAGGTTTGAGGATAATACACTCATGTTCAGTGAAAAGCATTTGGTGCTTTTGATCACAAAACTGAGAAACACTTAATAGATTGTGTTCAAGTTGTTTGACAAAGTTTACTTTGTCGATTCTTAACTTGCTATTGGATACACTTCCTCTGCCAGAAATGTATCCTCCAGCCTCACCTCCAAATTGAACAGGACCTCCATCAAAATGTTGAAATTGTTGAAGAAGAGATCTGTTCCCAGTCATGTGCTCATGTGCCTGGAGCATTCACTACCTACAATCCACACATTGTCATTTTTGTCATGTGGATGTCCCTGCACATAAGGTGAAAGAGTTAGTTTTTCTTGGAAACCCAAGCCTTATTGGTCTTGGGCTTTTCCAATGATGAGGATTTAATTGAACCAAAGTGTGTGCATGTGATTTCAATAGATATTTGTGAAGAAGAGGTTTGGCCTGCAACATCTAGTTTGATCTTCCAATCCATCCCTTGGATAATCAAAGTAGATGAGCTTGATGAAGGTTGTGCAGCATGGCATACTTCTGAAGCTTTTTTCTTCTCGGAATGAGCTTTCCTCACCTTTTCTTCTGAAGCAGTATTCTTTTCGGAAGGTTTCAAAGGAGCTCTTTTATTCTTTTGAATTATCTTAGCTTTATCTTCCGAAGCTATTTTCCCTTTGGAAGAATGAGTTTCTTTCGAAAGAAACTCAGCTTCGAAAACAAGCTTTCCTTTCCTCATCATTTGGACCATGTGATAGGGTCCAAATGTGAAACCCTCTGTAACTCCAGGATAATCAAACTTGAATCAAATCATGAAGAATTAGATCAAAATATGATAATCACAATCAAAACCCCTTTGATCTTCAATTAGATTGCAAATAATATTGTTTACAAATAATCCCTCAATCTATTGGTCATGCCACCATTAACCAACACTAATGACAATTAACCTATTTATAGTCTAGACTAATATTCACTAGTTGCACTTAACCCCCTAGACTTAGGCTAATTAATACAAAATTACATATTAAGCATAAAAATGACTAAAATAAAGATAAAATATATTTTGTTCACACAAAATATATTTATTACAATAAAACTCCTAGTCATTTAAATCTTCAACGTCTTGTCTCGGTTCCTCGTCTCGAACGTGTCGGGTTTGACTTTTGTTGACTTTGACCATGACGTTGACTTTTATTTACTTTCATTGTGTTGATAATATAGACTATTTTTTCCAGCTCTAACAATACTCCCCCTTAGTCTATCATTATCAACGTCTTCATACGAATTCAGCCCCGAGAAATCAACAATAGAAAAATCTTCAAATTAAAGCTTTTTGAATTTGATGAGAAAAGTTATTCATCTCATAAGCTCCCCCTATTTATATGCTCCCCCTTTTTGAGTGCATCCTTTGTGAGGATATTGGAACAACTTTCCTAAATCTCTAATCTCGAGTGCTTCAGAAGATGTAGGAGGAGGATTCCTAGCTCGGTATCTTCTGCAAACTTGAGGAATAGGTTCTCTGATCAGGTACACTGCTCAACTGATGATCGGCCATCACTTACAGCAAAAATCTGAAACACATTCTCAAACACAATCTCGAAATTTCTAATTAGATCATTTCATTTTAACAAAATAAACCCGTGTTTATCTGTGTGTGAAAAACAAGCGAATCCGTGTTCGTTTGTACGCAATTTCTGTGAAATGCTTGAAAAATAATAAAATTGTAACAGCATAATATGGAAGACCTAAAAGAAATTTTGAACTAAAAATTTATTATATTTTTTATTTTTATTATATACATTTATTATAACATTTCTTTTTTTTATCTATATTTTTTTATAATCGAGAACTGAATCGATCATGAGATCACATCCTCAAGATATACTTTAGCACAAAGATGAATTTAATCATCGACAAGCAATGAGATCACACTAATAACTGAATCTAATAACAGTCTTTGAATGATTTTTGAAATTGTCAAACAGATCAATAAGGATTGTTGTTATGTTTGTCAAGCAGAAGATGATTCGTTAAGGTTCGATTAAATTCTTTAGAATGCTAGGACCCCACAATCATTTGGCAAAAACCCTCACCCAACCTCAGGATTTCTTGAATTTTGTAACGATCTTTACAGAGCAAGGCTTGTACATTAGTGTGCAAGTGATTATCGATAGAATATTGCATTCTGTGATGAATTCATCATTTAGATGATTTGACACTACTTAGACCAAAATGGTGAGAGCTCCAGGTCTATACTCACGTATAACAAAGGAGATGACCATTTAATCATGTGCCGATGAGAGCTCCAGGTCAGTACTATCGTACAGCAGAGGAGATCATCACTCCAGGTCAGTACTTCCGTACAGCAGAGGAGATTAGCACAAACACAAGACACATAAATACACCAGACATGACTCAAAGATATGGCTTATATGATTTGTATCATGGTGGGTGAAAGATCAATTCTCAATCCAATTTTTGTCGGGACTCAGTTTTCGTGCAGGCCAAAATGATTGCGTAAATCCAGACATCCTTAAGCATATATTTTAATTTAAATCATTATGCTGCTGACTACTTTATTCTTCAGGTTGAGTCTACCAAGCATATCATTAAAGAATCTGTTTATTTTTCTATTATTTGCAATTAAAAATAAGATGTAAATCAGATAACAGCATCAGTTACTATCATTTCTCAATTTATAAATGCAAGTCATGCAAAAACAAGCATTTCAAGCTCGAATCAAGTTCCCAGTTCTCTTTTCATTTTTTATTTACTTATACTCTCCCCCTAAATTTTTATTTTTGCAAACTTTTTTTTTTGATTTTTTTATTTTTTTTTATTATTTTTTTATTATTTTTTTTAAATTTTTTTATAAAACTGTACAAAAATAAAAATTTATCAAAGAAGATCTTCCAAACTATACTGATTATCAAGATAAGAAATGAATTGTCAAGAAATATGCAGTGACTACGAAGTGAGAACTGTGACTATGCAGATAAGAATCTAGATTGTGATAAAATACCATGACCTTAACCTGTTTGTTCCGCCTCAAATTTGAATTAGGAACAATCTCTGTCAGTAAACCGGATTACTAACAATCCTCCTAAATTGTTCCTATACTCATTAACAAATTAGTTAGAAAGGGGAACCCAGGCCATCGAAGTCCTGGAAGTTCCTTTTTCATCAAGATAAGTAACAAGCTTCTGCACACAACCGTTTAAGCAATCGGGGATTGCTGTATCCTTCTTTTTAATTTGCCAAATTTGTTTCGGTTCAATTAACTTGGATTTGAATGAAGTAAATTTGGAAATCATTTTCTGTTTAAGACTGGAAGGAAAATAATTTGGTTTTGAACCTTTGGTCATTTTCATCTTTGTATCATGTGAAACCGACTTCACGTGAAAAGGTTTGGATGGAGGGTTTTTCATCCAACCATTCAAAGATGTTTGTTTTTTACCTTTTGAAACAGAGTAGCAACCCGTGTTGCCTTTACCAACTAGAACATTCTTTGTGGACTGTGATCCGGAGAAGCAATTCGGTTTGCCTTTACCATTCGAAACAAGTCTTTGAGGGCACTTCTTTACCACATGACCTTCTTTTCCACATTCAAAACAAGCCTTGAAAGGCTTTTGATGCTTGATTGACCCGTGTGAAGCATTTGAAATTGGAGATTGCGTTGAGGTTGTTGGAGATCCTTGCTTGTTCTGAAGTTTCCTTTGCTGAACAGTGAATGAGATCTTCACTGGTTGACTGGCTTGTTTTGCAATTGGAGAAGAGATCCGTATAGGTCTTGATTCAGCTTTTGGAAGCTTTTGAGGCTTGACAATTTCAGATGATATCTTGATCTTTGATGAACTGACATGGTCCTTTGTGTTTGATTCATCATCTGAGCTTGACCAGTCTCGTATACACAGATCTGCTTCCAATGGATCTTGATTGATAGGAATAGGATGTGTTGTTGTTGTTGGAATTTGATGATTAGATGATTCCTGATTTATCTCTTCTGTCACAACCTTGACAGGCTCAAAAGTAGGAATTTCACCTGCTTTAAACTTATCAAAGAATTTAGAAGAAATAGTAGATATAGATTTACAAACAACCGGAACTGAACAATCGTTATCTTGATTGTCAGCATTCGGTTTATTGTATCCCATACCAATTGTAGAATCATAATCATCTCGCACCTCATTAAGATTGACACCGCTCAAACCTGCATTCAAACTATTATTAGGTTGTTCAAACAAATCATTTTTAGGATGAGGTTTGGGAATTGGTGAATAACATAAAGTAGAAGGGGGTGGAACTGAATTAAATACAATTTCACTATCAGATTTATATCCAATCCCATGTTTCACCCGCGCCCCTTGTTGTTTAGCAATAAGCTCATCCTTTTTCATGTGTGAAAGGGTCCATTTATCAAGCTTTGTTTGAAGCTTTGTCGTTTCAAATTGAGCTAAAACAGCCCTTTCTCTCAGAATATTAATTTCAACATTACGCTCCAAAATGGTTCTTCTTAAAAAATCATTTTCAGCCAATGCTTCATTAAGTTTTCTTGGAAAAGCAATTTTATTTTTCTATAATTCCTGATTGATTGTTTTTAATTCTTTTTCATTTTCCAATAACAATCTGTTTGCCTTATAAATCCCAAATAACCGGATTTTGCATGACGAAGAACACATATCCTGAACAGTCTCATAAGGAAGACCCATGATAGTTCGTTCTGCAGCTAAGCTCTTTTCACAGTTGCAAACCCATGTGATTTCTTGTTTTTCCTCTTCTTTGACCTTCAGCATCTTGTCAGTCTCAGACTCTTTCTCTCTTTTATCAGCTTTTCCGGACTTATCATCATCGGTTCTCATAGACTCTGGTTTACTGTCATTGTCGACTCTTAAAGCTTCACGATTCTCTTCAACAGTTTCTTTGGATTTTGAGTTTAAATCTGAATCAGTTCTCAATAACTTCAACTTTTCAATCATCTCTGATTTGTAATCAAGTATGCTTGTTACAGAAGAAACAAGATCAGTATTAAGCGCGTGGGTTTGATGTGGGAACACGGCTTGCTGAAATTCGTTTCTTTGGATATCCAGCTCGAAAGATTTTAGTCTGTTGATCATATCCATAAGTTTTGTGTCGACATAACCTCTTTCTTGCTTTAGCATTTTAACTTGATGATTCCATGCAGACGGAAGAGAGTCAAGAAGCTTTTGAATTTGTTCATGATTACTGATATCTAGAACATGCTTCTTTAGATTATTTGCCACTTTTAAAAATCATTCAATTAAATCAAACAATTTTTCTTTATTTGTACCTGCAAAAGAGTCAAACCGGCTTTGTGCCATTGTGAGATTATCTGAGTTAAAATCTTCCGAAGATGACATTTTATTAAAAATTTTGAACAATTAAACGCCCCAAAAATATTTTTCCCAAAATTTTTGAATGATTCTCCCCGGGAAAAATATTTTTTTAAATGTCACGCTAGAAAATCTTAGCAACTGGGGTCAAAAATATTTTATTTGTTTTTTTTATATTCGCCACACCTTATTTCTTATAAATTCAGCCCAATTTTAATTCTTTACTAACCAAAATTAATTGTTAGTCCGATTATATTTTTAATGGACATTGACTAGCCCACACAAGGATTTTAAAACCCAGCCTAATAAGAAAAACCAATCTTACAAAATCCAGCCCAAGTTTATCTTTTAAAGAGCCCAACCCAAATATTATCCTTTAACTAGCCCAAAAAAATTTGCTGATCCAAACCTAATATAATGAGAAAAGCCCATTAAAAATATCAAAAACCCAGCCCAATTAACAATGTCAAACCCTAACATATATTTTTAACACTAACAAAAGAAAACACACACAACCCTAATCTGAAAAAAAAACAAATCGGATGAGAGAACCCTCTAGGGTTCCGGCGAGCCGGCGGCGGCCCACGGCGGCTGGAAAAAAATTTCGGTGAGTGATGACCGCTTGAACGTCTATACCTACTAAACACAACCTCCTAAATCCAACGGTGGTCTCGGTTTGCCCAGAAAACCAATAACAAAGAAGATATAGAAGAGAGAAGATAGTGGCGGCTAGGGTTCCGGCGAAATTTTCCGGCGAGTCATGGCGCGTATTACACATTAACTTCTTCTCCTCGTCATTCTGGTTCCAATGGTGGCGGTGGTTTACGGAGATATGTAGTAATGTAGAAGATATCGAGGAAGAAAGATGGCGGCGGCTATGATTTTGCTGCAGTTGTTGCGGTGCTGCTGGCCGGTGAGGAAGCTGTCGGCGGTTGTTGAGTGCCGGTTGTTGTTGGGCAGATATATCTAGTGTAACTGCAATCTCGTCATCTCCGCTTGATTTCTTCTTAAAACGATTGACATTCAAGATCTAGGAAGCAAAAATGAGAGAGATGGTTATGAAGTGAAAGTTGGTAGTGAATGTTTCTTTAATAGCCTTCTTTTGAGGCATGAAAGATGTTCGTTCAGCAATGGTAAATGTTGGTTGTGATTGTTGTTTATTTAGTTTTACAGAATGTTGGTTGGTGTTTAAGTTTGTTTGTTTTTTTTATAGTTTCGCTGAATTCATAATTTCGTAGATTGATTGATTTGTTTTTTTTTATAATTTCGATGAAGTTTATTTTAATTTTAATTTCGCAGTTTGAAGATATAGGTTCGCAGAAATAATTCTGAATTTCGCAGATTGAAGCTTTAATTTCGCAGCTTGATAGTTTCGCCGGAATAGTTTCGCCGGAATTACAGTTTCGCCGGAATTTCGCACGAAACTGTAATTTCGCCGGAAACTTTGAACTTTCGTTCAGAAATGTGCTAAATTCGCTGGATGAAGATATTGAAGCTCCAAGAACACCAAGAACACACACACTAGTGTGTGTGAGAGAAACGTCTTCAGATCTGAATTTTTCTTTCAATTTCTTGTATAAAATATGTTGTAGATCAGGAATTTCAGTTGTATATCTTCAAATTTGTAGTAAATTGTTGTAGATCTGCTGAATTGATTGTGCTTGGGATGAGATTTGAATTTTCAGATCTACTTTCTCTCTCTAGAAACCCAGTTTCTCTCTCTAAAAATTGATGAACATCTTCAAAATCAGCAACAATTCTTCAATGCATTTGATCCAAAATGGCTCTGATACCAAATTGTAACTCCAGGATAATCAAACTTGAATCAAATCATGAAGAATTAGATCAAAATATGATAATCACAATCAAAACCCCTTTGATCTTCAATTAGATTGCAAATAATATTGTTTACAAATAATCCCTCAATCTATTGGTCATGCCACCATTAACCAACACTAATGACAATTAACCTATTTATAGTCTAGACTAATATTCACTAGTTGCACTTAACCCCCTAGACTTAGGCTAATTAATACAAAATTACATATTAAGCATAAAAATGACTAAAATAAAGATAAAATATATTTTGTTCACACAAAATATATTTATTACAATAAAACTCCTAGTCATTTAAATCTTCAACGTCTTGTCTCGGTTCCTCGTCTCGAACGTGTCGGGTTTGACTTTTGTTGACTTTGACCATGACGTTGACTTTTGTTGACTTTCATTGTGTTGATAATATAGACTATCTTTTCCAGCTCCAACACCCTCCTTGACTTCTTCTTTCTTAACAATATTTGCATAATATGTGCTTGTAGGATTGTAGTAACAATGTTTAGCCATATGGTTTTGCAGACAACACATTATGCATGCAATGTTAACCTTTGAGGGATTTGAAGACTGTTGTTTCTTGCTCTTCTTGTCTTCATCAATAGTCTTCCCTTTTAACTTCTGATCATTCAGCAGGACAGTGGTGCTGGTACTACACTCCTTTCCAAGATCAGAGTTTCCAACCACTTGGAATCCGGCTGAAATGAATACATCCGTTTGTTTTGGATCTATTTTCAACTTGGACTCCACCACTTTCTTGGCAGTATTTCTGGCTGCCTTAGCCTTGTATCTTCTGGCTTTGGTGGTTAGGGATTGATCATCACCGGTGAGAATGGGTTGATTTACCTGGTCCTTCCCTGTGATGGTCTCCATGGTTGCATCACTCTTCAACTCATGGGAAGGTTGGTCAGCTGATGGAACCTCTTGCTCTTCAGTCCCACATCTTGGTTGTCTAATAGACTCATAAGAGTGTGGTGGAGCAATTTCATTAGTTCTCACCCACCTTTGTTTTGATAACAAATTATTGAGTGGGAGGATGATGCAAGAATGGCTTGGAATTCGTGCTCCGAAATACCTTGCTTCCTGGCTTGAGCCTTAGCTGTGACAAGCTGGGCTAGAGCCTCAGTCAATTTGGAGATTTAATCTTTGATTTGAGTCTTATAGTTGGTGTGTTCATGTTTTAAAAAGGACACAGTTTTCTCCAACTCTTCAATTTTCATTTTATAGTTCGATTCAGCCGTTTTAAAATCACTCTTAAGGATATTTAAAGACTCAATATCAGATTTAATTTCCATGTTGTAGTCCTGATACAATTTAACTTTAGCAATCAAGCTGGAGTACAGATGTGTTCAAATACCTTGCTGTCATCAGTTCCAGCCATCAATGCTTGAGCAGGGGTTACATCCTGCACCATGAAGCTCCAGTCCACTTCTTGAGCAACAACAGCTGTGTGTTGTTCAGTTAGCTTTCCGGTTGTTTTAGGTGTGGTAGGATGTATGGGGGCTTGAGAGGTTCCCGGATTTGATTTAGGAGCCTTACATTCCTTGGCAAAGTGGCCAAGTTGGTTACAGTTGTAACATTTAGCCTTTGTCTTGTCAAACCCAAACTTGCTGTTAGTTGGGTTTTGGGGAAATTGCCTTCCAGTTCTCTTGAAGAACATTTTCGACCTGTAAGTTAACTGAGCCGTCTGTTGAACAATGTCCATGTACTCCACATCATCTGGGCTGAAACATTCTATATCATCAAAGTAAAATTGAAAATCACTAGAATGTCCAATTCCTGAGACGAAGGCACAACTGTCCTGGTAAGGACTTGACTGAGCCTGTTGAGACCTTGGAGTCTTAGGAAAGGTAGTGTAAGGCCCAGAAGAGCAGGATGGCTGTTGTGAGTAAGTCAGGTACTTCTGAGGTTGGCGGGTCTTAAGCCTTTAGCAACCATTAAAGCGTTGCTAGCAGGAACGCTTGAGGATCTGCTCACCTGGTGGCCATTCTTGTTTTCCATTTCTACACGGTATCCATCAAGGATGCCATATAGTTCAGTCTTGTGAGAGAGTTTAAGTTCTCTGTCCTCTTAATAGAGACACAGTAAAAGGTCCACTCATTTGGGAGTGCACTCATGAACTTTCTTGAGAGATCTCTCATCTCAAGAGTCACTCCCACAAACTGAAGTGATGAAATAAGATCCATACACATGAAGTATTGCTGGCTAAGGGTCTCTCCAGCAATGTAAGTAAAGTTTTCAAACTGTTGCTTCAGTGAATCTTTCTTAGAGTCATTGGAGCTGGAATACATCTGAGACAAAGCATCAAAGAGTTCTTTGGTTGTCTAACAATGTTCAAAATCCACCATGATGGAGTTGGGTATGGCAGTCATAAGAACAGTCATTGCTTTTATATCAATCTCTATTCGCTTGTGGTGTTTATCAGAGTAGTCTTCAACAACCTTCTCTATTATAGCACCATTTCCACCCGGTACTGTAGCCTTTGGCTTGTAGGGGCCATTGGTGATAGATTTCCATATCAAGTTGTCCTGATATCTAATGAAGCCTTTAATACGTCCGCTCCATGATCTGAAGTTTTCAGGTGTGTTGATGGGTGCTTTAGACATTGTTCCCATTTCACCTTCAGATGATATTTGGTTGAGGGCCATTTTGAGTGGGTGAAAGTATGAGTGTATAAGAGGTTGATTTGGATGGTAAGATCTCACAATCAAGAGCCTAAGAAGCTCTGATACCAATTTCAGGATCAGTTTTTGTCACTCAACACAGATATTAACTCTCAAACTCACTTAGATCACATTCGGTTTGATGATGCAAAATCCTTACAGAGTTGATAATAATATACTAAGTAAAATAGAACATGAGAAAATAAAATTTTCAAGATACTTGTATATATCACTTCTCAACTCAAGTATTACAAGACTCTTACAAGCATATTACATGAGTTACAATGAGAAACTATATATACTACTACCTACAGCCGGATTTACTTTGATACCAGCTAGAAACCTATGACTAAAGCAAATACTACATTGCTAAAGATAAGGTATCTTAGATAAAGTATTATCTAAGACTTGGTAGTCATGATATGTCCATGACTTACCTTTTGTCACCAACTAAGGTGGTAACTGTACTAACTGATAAGGAATGAACAGTGGAATAAAGTACGGTCAACTACATGCGCTTGGGAAAGCACCATGCAGTATATCAGAGATTTGCAGCGGAGTGTCATAAGGACCATACTTATGTCCACTGGTTCATAGTAGGTTCTTCCGAAGGTTAATTGGCTTCGGAAGAACATGTTCTTCCGAAGCCACTTATACTTCGGAAGAGGCTACTTCTTCTGAGGCTTGAGACATTCTTCATACCTTCATACTTCGGAAGTCATTGTCTTGATTTCTTCTAAGTGTTGAACTTCAGAAGAAGGAAGACTTTGTCTTCGGAAGTAGAAGTTCCTCTTTGGAACCTCTTTCAGACTTGAACCTTCGGAAGCTCAATATTTGCCTTCAGAAGTTCTTCATCAGTTGCACCAAAAATTGTCTAAGTGTTTGTTTCGGTTGCACTAGCCTTACTTGATCCAACAACTTCCAAAGCCAATTTGACATGGGAAGATATTCTTTAGCTTGATGAATATTTGCTTCAAAAGAAAATACTTATAGTATTTTTACTTCACTGATATATTTGGTTTCGGAAGATATTAAATCTCAGAAGATTTATTCAAGAGTAAACAAAGCTTCTGAGGCTTAATTGCTTTCGGAAGAAAATTGTCATTCAAAACATGTAAGTACTTGGAAGCATATTTTAAGCTTCGGAAGATATATTAGAATTTATTCCACAGGTAAATGTCTTAGAAGTAGTTATTAGATTTGAAGACATAATGTTCTTCCGAGGAAAACTTAATGTCATTCGAGAGAAAATATATCTTAATATTCAAAATTCTAAGGAATATAAATTTGAAAAACTTTTTCCAAAGTAAACTGGTTTTATAAAGGTGATGATATAGATATCTTAAGATGCACATATTAAAAATAATCTTGAGATTAGTTTAAAAAATCTACTCATAGTTAATCATCCCAATAGCTGATATAAGATATTTAAATCTATTCTCATCAAAAGATTTTATAAACAGATCATCATATTGTTCATTTGTGTTAACTTTGACTAGTTTTATCAATCCTTTTTCAAAATTATCTATAATCAAATGATACCTGATGTTGATGTGTTTTGTCTTTGTGTGTTGCACGGGATTCTGTAAAATAGAGATAGCATTATTGTTGTCTATATGGATGGGAGTCTCTTTGAAGTTAAATCCATAGTCCATCATCTTGTTCTAAATCCAAAGCACTTGAGCACAACAGCTTGCAGTAGTAATATATTTACCTTCAGCAGTCCATGCAGACACACAAGATTGTTTCTTGCATTGCCATGAGACTATCCTTCCACCAAGGAATTGACATCCCCCAGATGTAGACTTTGCAGTCATGTTACAGCCACCATAATCAATATTTGGTATAAGCATATATATTGAAGTCAGTATTCTTTGGATACCAAAAGCCTAGTTTGGGAGCACCTTTGAAATATCTAAGATTTCAGTTGACATCAACCAGGTGTGACATCTTATGGTTTGCTTGATATCTTGCACAAATACATGTAGCAAACATGATATCAGGCATGCTGGTTGTGAGGTACATGAGGGACCCAATCATAGCCCTGTAGAGATGTTAATCAACACACTCCCCCTCAAGATCAGGTCCTAGAGAGTGGTTTCTAGCTATGGGTGTCTTTGCAACCTTACACTTAGTCAAATGAAATCTAGTAAGAATATCTTGTACATACTTTGACTAGTCTATGAAGATGCCATTGTCTACCTGCTACACTTGAATTCCTAGAAAGAAATTGAGTTACCCCATGACACTCATTTCAAATCTATTCTTCATTAATTTTTAAAAGTCTTTGTAGAGTCTTGGATTAGTTGAACCAAAGATAATTTCATCTTTATAAACTTGAACCTGCATCAAGTCATTCCCTATTCCTTTAATGAAAAGTGTTCCATCAACAGTATCCCTCTTGTAGCCATGCTGAACAAGGTACTAAGATAATGCCTCATACCACTGCAACCCATAAAGAGCTTCATCAAGCTTGTAGACATAATCAGAATGATCTGTTTCTGCAAAGCCAGGTGGTTGTTTGATATATACTTCCTATCAATCACCCCATATAAGAAGGCACACTTGACATCAAGTTGGTAGGCCTTGAAATCCTTGGATGCAGCAAAAGCAAGGAGTGTCCTAACAGCTTCAAGTCTTGCTACCGGAGCAATAACATCTGTGTAGGCAATCCCCTCTTCTTGTGAGTATCCTTGAACTAATAGTCTTGCCTTGTTCTTGATGAAAAGTAGACTATCATCTTTCTTGTTCCTTAAAACCCACTTGGTACCTATTATGGCCTTCCCTTGAGGAAGAGGACATAGGTTTCAAACCTTTTGACTTTTGAGCTGAAGCAGCTACTCCTGCTTTGCTTCAATACAACTTCCATCCTTCAAAGCCTTATCAATCTTTTTAGGCTCAACCTGAGACAAGAAACAAGAGTGACGACAAATATTTGTGTCATGGGTTTGTCCTCTTGTTCTCACCCCTTTCTTAACATCTCCATTAATGTTTGTGGTAGGATGAGAGTTGTGGATTCTCAGTTGAGGAATCACATCAAGTTTGTTAGACAAATCTAAATTGGTGAAATTTAGATCTGGTTATTGAGTATCACCCACCACATCAGCACACTTATTAAGAGAAACTTGATCCAATAAGTGTTTGACATCATTCATGTTGTCTTCCATGGAGTGGTTATCAGTATCAAGAAATTCCTAATCACTATCACCACCACCATGTCCTCCTACATTGGATACTCCTTCATTTGAGTTTTGTGCCTCTATGCTAGAATTTCTAGGCACCTCAAATGTGTCAGCTGAAGAGTTTCTCATTATTGTGCTAACAAGATTTCCAATTATAGGGTTTGTTACCGCTAGAGCTGAGGTAGTTTTCTGACTTGGTCATCTCAGCTCAAATCTTGGATCAGTATCTCCTATTGATAAGCAACCTGTAGATCCTGAAACATCTTCATAAGATTTGTTAAAAA
The DNA here is from genome assembly GCA_025215565.1 of Flaveria ramosissima. NCBI lineage: Eukaryota > Viridiplantae > Streptophyta > Magnoliopsida > Asterales > Asteraceae > Flaveria > Flaveria ramosissima. The sequence continues at coordinate 19,311,881 of CM046031.1, read as the reverse complement.
GTTGGTAACTAAATCAAGATCAAACAGCCAATCAAGACCAGAACCTTTCACACTAAGAGGTGCTCATTGAAGGTCACATTGGCTGAGTCCTCAACTACTCTTGTTCTGAGGATTGTATACTCTCTAAGCCTTAGCTTGGGAAGAGTATCCAATAAAGTGTCCATCATTCGATTTCTCAGCAAATTTGGCTATCTGATCTTTGGTATTCAAGATGGTGCAAGGACATCAAAATGATCTGACAAAATCAATGAAAGGTCTCCTTTTGTGCTACACCCCATAAGGTGTCTTACCAAGAGTCTTAACTACTAAAACTCTATTATGCACATAGCAGGCAGTGTTAACTGCCTCTGCTCAGAAGGTGAGGGACAGCTTTGAGGCAGATAACATGGTTCTTGTAGCTTCATTAAGTGTCATGTTTCTCCTCTCAGTAACACCGTTTTGCTGAGGAGTCTTGTGAGCATGATATTTTCTTGTAATACCTTTTTTATCACAAAATGCATCAAGGATTTGGTTCTTGAATTAAGTTCAATAATCATATTGATTCTCATCCTTAGTTCTAAGGAAGAAGACCAAGTGTATCTTATGAAATTATTTGTGATCACCAAGCAATAAGAGGTTCTTCCTAGACTCATGACACTAGTGGGGCCAAATAAATCCATATGTAATAAGTGTAAGGGAGTAGTGATTGAGTTTCTTTCTTTTAGCTTGTGAGACACCTTGTGTTGCTTTCCTTTCAGACATGTAACACAGTGGTTATCACTTGTAAACTCTTTCTTTGGCATTCCACTTACCAAATAATTCTTAATTTATTTGTTAATATTTTTAAATTTACATGACACATTCTTTTATGCCAGAGGACAGACTCATCAGTATTGGTTTTAGAAACAAAGAGCTATTGCTTGTCATGTGCCTGGAACAGCCACTTTCAATGATCCATACATTTTCTTTGGTTTTTAGTTGTTCCTTCACAAAAGAGATGGTTAGTTACATTTAGAAACTCCAGCCTTGCTAGTCTTGGGCTTGTCAAAGTGAACTAAAGATAATACAAAAATAATAGATCCTATATGCAAGCTTTGAGGATCATTTGTTGTTATTGATGAAGAACTTTTAGTCACATGGCCTTACTTCATCTTCCATACCATCTTTGGAAGACTAGACTTGACCTTTAATACTTTGGAAGTTTTGATAACTTTGGAAGTTTTGGATACTACACCTTTGGAAGACTTGCATCCACTCCAACACACTTCAGTACTTCAGAAGCATTCCTTTCTTTCGAGACCAATTTTTCTTCTAAAGCTAAGTTTTCACTTATCTTCTTCTTTACTTTGGAGCTTCCGGAAGAAAGAGATTTTCCTTTCAAAGCTATCTTTTTCTTCTTCTTCTCAGAGGTTTTCTTATTAGTCATATGGATAGTGCTTTTGGGATTGTAGATGCAATCCTTAGCAAAATAAGAAGTACAACCACCCATGATGCATTCAATTGATTTCCTTCTTAGAGTCTTCTTCTGAGTACAAGGCAGGCTGTGCAGCAGTGGTGTAAATTCGATCAGCCTTCTTTTCTTGACCAGGATAAGTTGGACATAAACTAAGACTCCTGGTACTAGAGTCCTTGGTTAAGTCTTTAGTCTTTACCACTTCAAATCCAGCAGAGATGAATACTTGTTTTTGCTTGGAGTTGAAGGTGGTCTTAATCTCTTAGGCTTTCTTTGATTTTCATTTAGTTGCCCTGATCAAGTTCTTCCTCGTAGACTTTGTAATCCTTGTTTCTTTTCTCTCCTCAAAAGAATAGTGACCTTTCTTGGGATGATACTCTTCACTCACTTCAGATCCATCCTTCACTATCTCATCTTCATCCTCATTCTCTTCTAGAGTGGGGTCTATGAGATGCAGCTCATCTTGACACATTCCACACCTTGGAGGTCTTACTGATAACAATGTGTGTGGAGGAGCTATCTCATTTGAACCCAAACGTTGCTTGTTCTAATTAAAAAATCTTTGCATGCATGGATGAAGATATGATGTTCTTGAAGGTTTCATCTTCAAGAACACATTTTTCTACCTTAGCTTTGCTGATCACAAGCTCAGCCTGACATTCAGTTAACTTAGTAATGAGATCTTTTATTTGAGTCCTGTAATTTGTGTGCTCATGTTTAAAAGTTAAAATGGTTTTCTCTACATCTTCTATTATAAGTTTATAATCATTTTTAGCTTTTTTAAAGTCAGCTTTTAAAATATTCAAGGACTCAAGATTAGATTCACTTCCAAGTTATAGGACCTGTACATATTTACTTTAGTAGTGAATTCAGGAGTACAAAGATGTTCTAATACATTGGCTTCTTCATGGTCAGCCCTTCGTGCTTGGTTGGGAGAAACATCATCTACCTGTAAGCTCCAATCAAAGCCTCCCTCTTCAATAGCAACAAGAACATGTTGTTTTGGTTGGCTAGGCTTCTTAGGTCTAGGAGTACCCTTAGTGTAGTTTGGTTTGGTTTGTGCTTGGCCACCGTTAGTCCTAGGTGCCTTGCACTCTTTTGCAAAGTGTTCCATTTGATTACAGTTGTAACACTTCACCTTACTTTTAACCAGTCCAAACTTTACACTGGATACATTGCTCGGAAACTTTCTTCATGTCCTCTTGTAGAACTTCTTGGCGCTGTGAGTGAGAAGAGTCATTTGCTGGACTATCTCCATTTACTCCAAATCATCTAGATGGATACAATCCAAGTCTTTAAGGATGAAGAGAAAGTTGCAATAACATTCATCAGCAAACACAAAAGATTGAGAAGAGCTTGTCTCTTGGAATGGGCTTCCTTGGATGTAGCTATCCCTTGGTGTTTCAGAGAAGGTAACGAAAGGACCCTTTTGTGAGTTGTCAGGGTTGCAGATAAGATGATGTTGTGGTTCTCTACTATCCCTTCAACCACATGAAGGGCTGAACTCTACTGATTGTTGGGAGAGCTGCTTGATGGATCATGCATGTTCATCTCCATCTGGTAGCCACTAAGGATACGGTATGCACTTACAACACAACAACACAATGAGGAGAGTTGCTTAGAACACTTAACAGATCAAATAGGGAACTGGTTAACTTGTTAATGAAAGATGCTAAGATCACAAGTAAATATGAGACAGAACTAGATTACAAACAACACAAGTATTTGTTTTCAAGAATGTTGTATATTGCTTCTCAAGTTCTATTACAAGTTACAAAGCATCGATAGAAAGTTACAAGTACTTGAGATACTTTATACTACATCCTACAACCGGCCATACTTTGAAGGCCAGCTGGATACAATTGACTAGACAACTACAAAATCAAATGTAGAGTCAAAAGGCAGATCTGCCTTTTGACTTGTGACTATGACATACCATAGCTCACATCCTAATATATTACAAAAGGGATAAAAGTACATAAAGTAGAAAGCATGGACTCAATACCTCAATGTACAGTATACCAAAAGCATGGACCTTTCACCAACTCATGTAAGTTGGTGACTTTACAGAGTAGTAGCGGAAAGGTGGTCCAGTTTTATGGTAAAGTACATCAGATAAAGGCATATCTCTAAAAGTATTCGGAAGAAATCTGTCTTCACTCTTTGGCTTCGGAAGACTTTGTCTTTGAAGCTTCGGAAGACTTCACTTTTGGCTTCGGAAGATGTTGGTCTTGGCTTCGGAAGATTTTACACTTAGAATATTACTAGTGCATGGTGTAAAACTTCCGAAGCATTTCTACTTCTGTTTTTTAGTGCATGCATGCATAGAGACTTTTGATGTTTTGGCTGCATCAGCCTTATAGGAATCCTTATAAACTCCCCCTAGGCTGATGCTACCAAAACATTTAAAGGATCTTCAGATGTTTGTAGTCTTCAGCACAATGATGACCATACCCTTCTTCATCTGATTGTCAGGATCATTCAAACTTTCATAATCTCTTCTCATCTCAAAGAGATCATGCAGAGGAAAGTTGATTATGTCTTGCCATGTATAGACATTCTCAACACCTTGATCTCGGATCACATGCCATCTCTCTGGATTAGTAGTGAAGGTCCAGGATAAGATGGGTGTCTCAGCTGCAAGAGGAGCCACATGAATTGGAGTTGATTGGGCTGCCTCTTCATGCACTTCCTTAGGTTGATCAGACTCAGCCTGAGGTGTAGAGGTGGATGATTCAGGCTTCTTTTCCTTTGACTTTGGTTTGGAAGCCATCCTCTTCTTCCTCTTAGAAGACTTTAACTGAGAAGACTGGTCTTCAGCACCTTGTTGATCATCCTTGTCTTTCTCAGTTGGGTGTTCTTCCCTCACAGGTTCAGAAGGAGAGGGAGTTTGACCCTGTTGTGGATCAGAAGATGAAGCTTGCTGAGGCTCAGCAGGAGGTCGAGGTTGTGTTGTCTCAGGTTGTTCAACCTTAACCTCCACTTCATGTGGGATTTCACTTGAAGAAGAGTATAAGTCAACCAGCTCTCCACTCTTGATCTTCTACTTGATTACCTTGATATGCTCATCCATTGTGGATAGAGACATAGGGCCAAGTCTCCTTCCGGAGAATATATACAGCTTCAAGAAGCTCATCATCCTTTGTCTGTCAGCAGACTTCTTCATACTCTTTTGGATGATGGCTCTTGACTTTGCAGCATCTTCCTTCATCTTTTACTTTGTTGTCTTTTGTTCTTTGAGCACTTGAAGTTCAAGCTGTTTGAGATACTCAAACTCAATGTACTCAAAGGACAAGGGAAAAAATGCAGATGCCTGGTAGAGACCTGTGGCACTCAGGTAGTTGATCAAGTTTTGCCTATCTGTTTCCTTGTCTACCTGAGGTCCTTGTGTAGCAGCCACATCCTCTTGCACAGGACTTTCCTGAACTGGGGAGAGAGTAATAGCATGCTTGTATAACCTTTTCTGTCTCTTCTCCTCTTTGAATTGGAGAAGTAACCTTGCATCCTCTGCTTCCTTCATCTTTCTTAACACTTCCATGTCAGGCAGTTCATTTAATTGCTCTAAGGGGAGAGATATAATCTCATCTATGTCATAGTTCCTGGTCTGCAGGTAAGTAATCCTAACTGCCCTCAACTCATCTTCTTGAGTGTTTGGTCTGGGGGGCAGCCCTGATTGCAGCTTGCATAAAGCCTGAAGACCTAGAGGAACTTTCTCCCCTTAGCTTCCTCTTTCTTTCTCTCTCCTCCTCCTCAATCTCCTTAAGAGTCAAAATCTTTTTCCCTTTGTCACCCATAGACCTTTGTGACTTAGGGTGGAGAGAGCTTTGGCCTTCATTGCTTGGTGTAGCATCCAAGCTCTGGCCAGAGAGAGGTTGTAAGACACCTTCACCAGCAGGTGTTTCACTGGGGAATAAATTTCTGAAGCAGTTGTTGGTGTGACAGGGCTCTCAGGCTCTATCACTGGGCCTTCAGCCAAGGTTTTCCCTTTGAAGCTAATCTCAGGGTCTGCCTCAGCATCCAATTGACCAATGACATTACCTGATTGCCTTTGTCTCCTTCTAAGGCTGAACTCTTCAGTAATTCTATCTTGAATCTCGAGTGCTAACCTGTCAACTTGTCTTGATTGGCTTGGGTTGACAAGTGGCATGTTGATTAGGTCAAGACCTTCATAGTAGTCCAAGGTCTGAAAATTAAACACTTTTTGTTGCCCTTGAACTCTATGAAGAATGAGGGCTCTTCTATCAGCATCATACCTCCACCCAATAATGTAGTTTGAAGTTCGTTGAGGTGGAGATGACACAACCCTTGGAATGCCTTCCTCAAAGAGACTTCTAATGACAGAGTCTATAATGTCCACATTAATGTGATCTTGAGGAAGTTGCTGAGTATGCATAGTTGCAAGTGAGGATGGTAATTCCTCAATGTCCATACTCCCTGAAGAACTCCCAGGTTCTGTGACTGTAATGACTTTCTCCCCCTTTTTGGTAGCATCACCCTCTTGCATAGGTGAGCTAGAGGTTAGGTCAATCACATTCACAGGTTCTTGTGTTCCTGGTTGAGCTCCTCTTAAAGGTCTCCCAACTAGTTTTTCCCTGAGATAAGATATCTCAAGTTGCTGATCATTGACCATATTGTGTAGGGTAGTCACCTAAGATTCAAGGTGACTAACCTTAGACTATATAGGAGCATGTTTTTGACAGTTTTTGCACCTTTAGTCTCATCTTCCCCTCATCTTGATCAGAAGAATCATTGGGGGATGAGATGATTGGACCAAAGTCCTCTCTCTCACCACCAGCTTCAGGTTCTTGGCTGCTGGATTTCCTCAGCACATTGACATTCTCAGTTGAGGTGTCAATGGGCTGAGTTGCCATGGTTGAGGTCTTAATGATGTAATCAGTTGCAGAAGTGAGAGCCTCTTCCATATGGATATCCTGAACAGGTTCAGAAGTATCCACCTCAGTGATGGGTGACTGATGTGGGCTAGACAAAGAAGACTCAGGAGTACTCATCTCTCTTTGAGTAGGGGAAGAGTAGAGAGACTCATGATACCCACTGAAACCTAAGTCTTCATCAGTATAGAATGAGAGGTTGATAATGGGTTGATTTACGTCTAAAGGCTGGAGATGGTAACTGTCCCCTGAAGGTTGTTCACTTGAGTGTTGAGACTCAGAGTGAAGTCTTAATGCAGTTGGGCTTGTGAGCTCATCAAGGTGAGCATGAGGAACCTCATCCCTGATTGTTGAAGAGATTGGAGTGGTTTGCTCCTCAGGGGAAGTGGGAGCTCTAGTGTCAACTTCCTCCTGTATGGTGAGTATATGGGGGCCTGCACAGACTCAATAGCTTGAGCAGGGGTTCGTTTGGATTTTCTTTGGTAGGTGAGGGTGATTTGGGGCCTTTTTGGTGGTTGAGAGGTAGAAGGTGTGGGTTCAACACTAGCTTGTGTTGCTAGGTTGTCACCTTGAGCAATGAGCTCTAACATTTTTGGGACAAGGGCTGTTTATACCCCTGAGAAGCCTACAGTTGGCTTCTTCATAAATTTAAAGATTTCAGGCTTCATATGTCCCAATTTAAGAATATTATCTGTTTCCCTCAACTGTAAGCCCAGTTCACAGTTAAGAATGTGTTGAACATATCTAGGAAACATATAATACTCTAAGGAGTCCAAGTTAGCAAGCAAATTTGTATAAACAAACTAAGAGTACCTGAACTTGACCCCCTGAACCATTCTATGTACTATGAAGGAGAGATCCTCAGGAATCTGGTCCCACCCTCCATGCTTGTTTGACAAGCTGTGGATAACCACATGAAGCAGGTATTTCCATTGGGATGAGACCTTCCCTTTCCTGAAGGTCTTTACAGAGAAATCTCTCTCATAGCTCATCTGCTTAAATGAATGATTTACAGCTTCCTTTGGGAAGGACAACACATCCTCCCTTGCATTGTGGCAGACAATGCCTTCACCCCATCCATAATGACCTCTTGGCCGGTCTTCTAAAATTCAAGCAGATGATCCTCATAGAGAGTAGGATCAATGGTTAGGGAGGTGAAGTAGTTTGATAGAGCTAAGAAACGACAAATCTTTGAGAAACTTTCATCTTTCTCAGAGCTTAACAGAGCAACTTGGTTATGTTGCCTGTGAAGTTGCATGGAGAAATCTGGGTTGTTTCTGAGGTTTAGGTTGGCCATTTTAGATGCTTAAGAATGAAGAAAGATGAAGAACAAAGGCGGTTTGGGAGAGTTTAGGTTTAAGGAATAGTGTAATTGAGGAAGATAGTGAAAGAGGGGGGAACAGTTGGGCATTTATGTGAAAAGGATTTGAGACAAAGTTAATGAAAGAGGATAAACTTTGAAATCCGGATGTCGGTCCCACCTCTAAAAAGTAGTTTACTTTTGCCCAAAAAGTAGTTTTCTTGGAAGTCGAGACATCTTCCGAAGGTTATTTGCTTCAGAAGTTCTGAAGTAAAAGCTTCCGAAGGCAAATTGGCTTCGGAAGAGATTTCAAAGATTTTTGAGAATTTTGCTTCGGAAGAAAATTTACACTCAGAGATTTTTATTCTAAGAATAATACTTCCGAAGGTAAATTGCTTTCGGAAGAAACTTGTTCTTTGAAACAAGGTACTTAAGTTGATTTTAAGCTTCGGAAGATATTTCAGAAATTTCTTCCGAAGGTAAAATCACTGAAGCAATTATTTGTTTACTAAGACATAAACTTTTTCCGAAGGTAATTTTGTAACTTCCGAAGAGATCAAGATTTTCAAAAATCTAAGAATAGTCTTTTGTAAAGATTTTCTTCCAAAGAAAACAAGGGCTTATGAAAGTGATATAATAGACAACTTAGGACACACAGGTTTTAGAAATAAATATGATTAATTTTTAAGAAAAGCTATTCAAAGTTAATCATCCCAATAGCTGATACAAGATATTTAAATATCTGCTCATCAAAAGCTTTGATGAACAGATTAGCATATTGTTCATTTGTGTTAACTTTGACTAGTTTGATTAATCCCTTTTCATTGTTATCTCTAATCAAATGATACCTGATATTAATATGCTTTGTCCTTGAGTGCTGCACAAGATTCTCTGTGATGGAGATAGCCCTATTGTTGTCTATGTGGATGGGAGTCTCTTTAAAGTTAAATCCATAGTCCAGCATCTGATTTTGAATCCAAAGCACTTGAGCACAGCAACTTGCAGCAGCATGTATTCAGCCTCAGTAGTTGATGCAGGCACACAGGATTTTTTCTTGCATTGCCAAGCGACTACTCTTCCACCAAGAAATTGACATCCCCCTGATGTAGACTTTGCAGTCATGTTGCAACCACCATAGTCACTATCTGTATAACCATACAGATTAAAGTCAGAATTCTTTGCATACCAAAGGCCAAGTGATGGAGCACCTTTGAGATATCTTAAAATTCTTTTGACAATGACCAGGTGTGACATCTTGGGGTTGGCTTGATATCTTGCACAAATGCATGTAGCAAAAATGATATCTGGCCTACTAGCTGTGAGGTACATAAGAGACCCAATCATTGCCCTATAGAGATGTTCATCAACACACTCCCCCTCAAGATCAGGTCCAAGGGAGTGATTTCTGGCTATGGGTGTTTTAGCAACCTTACAATAAGTCATGTTAAACCTTTTAAGTATGTCTTGTACATACTTTGACTGACTTATGAAGATTACATTGTCAACTTGCTTTACTTGAATTCCTAGAAAGAAATTGAGTTCCCCATGACACTCATTTCAAACCTGGCCTTCATTAGCTTCTCAAAGTCTTTGCAGAGCTTTGGATTAGTTGACCCAAAGATAATGTCATCTACATATACTTGAACTAGCATTATGTCATTTCCTGTTCCTTTGATGAAGAGAGTTCCATCTATAGTACCTCTTTTGTAGCCATGTTGACAGAGATACTGAGATAGAGTTTCATACCACTTCCTTGGTGCTTGGTGCAGCCCATAAATAGCTTTATCAAGCCTGCAGACATAATCAGGATGATCAGGATCTGCAAATCTAGGTGGCTGTCTAACATACACCTCTTCATCAATCACCCCATAAAGAAAAGCACACTTGACATCAAGTTGGTAGACCTTGAAATTCTTGGATGCAGCAAAAGCTAGGAATATTCTAATAGCTTCAAGTCTTGCCACATGAGCAAAAACATCTGTGTAGTCAATTCCTTCTTCTTGAGTATATCCTTGAACAACTAGTCTTGTCTTGTTCTTGATGACAAGTCCTTTATCATCCTTATTGTTCCTAAAAACCCATTTGGTTCCTATGGTAGTTTCCCTTAAGGAAGAGGACACAGGTTCCAAACCTTTTGTCTTTTGAATTGAAGCAGCTCCTCTTGCGTAGCTTCAACCTAACTTCCATCCTTTAGAGCCTCATCAATTTTCTTTGGCTCTATCTGGGACAAGAAACAAGAAAGAAGACAAACATTTGCTTCATGGGTTTGTCCTCTTGTTCTTACCCCTGAATCAACATCTCCAATGATGTTTGTGGTAGGATGAGACTTGTGGATCCTTAGTTGAGGGATCATAGCAAGTTGCTTAGACAGATCTAGATTTGAAAATTTTTGATCTGGCAAAGAAGATTCACCCTCCACATCAGCACACTTATCAAGATTGACTTGATCCAATGAGTGTGTGACATCATTGATGTTGTCTTCAATGCAGTGGTTATCAGCATCAAGAAATTCCTGATCACTTTCACCACCACCATTTTCTCCAACATTTGAAGCTCCTTCTTTTGAGTTTTGTGCCTCTAAGCTGCAATTTGAAGGCACCCCAGAAGCATCAGCAGGATTTGTCGTTGATTTGCTGGTAGAAGCTTCATTTGTAGGAATAGTTACCACTGGAGCTGAAGATGTGTAACTTGAAGGTTTTTTGAGCTCAAATATTGGTTCAGTATCACCTGTAGGTAATATATCTGTAGATCCTGAAACATTCTCACAAGATTTGTTAAAACAGTTGGTAACTAAATCAAGATCAAATAGCCAATCCGGACCAGAACCTTTCACACGGGGAGTGTGCTCATTGAAAGTCACATTGGTTGACTCCTCAACTACTCTAGTTCTGAGATTGTATACTCTGTAAGCTTTAGCTTGAGAAGAGTATCAAATAAAGTGTCCATCATCTGATTTCTCAGCAAACTTGGCAATTTGATCTTTAGTATTCAAGATGGTGCAAGGACATCCAAATGACCTGAGAAAACCAATGAAAGGTTTCTCTTGTGCCAAAGTTCATAAGGAGTCTTACCATGTGTCTTAACTACTAAAACTCTGTTTTGCACATAGCAAGCAGTGTTCACTGCCTCTGCCCAGAAGGTGATGGGCAGTTTAGAGTCAGACAACATAGTTCTTGGAGCTTCAATTAGTGTCCTGTTTCTCCTCTCAGCAAAACCATTTTGCTGAGGAGCCCTGGGAGCACTATATTGTCTTCTAATACCTTTTTCTTCACAAAGTGTATCAAGGATTTGATTCTTGAATTAAGTTCCATGATCATATCTTATGGTTTTGACCTTGTGATCACATTGATTCTCAATCTTTAAGATGAAATTCTTCAGAATCTCAGGGGTCTCATCCTTAGTTCTAAGAAAGAAGACCCAAGTGAATCTTGTAAAATCATCTATGATCACCAAACAATAAGAGGTCCTTCCTAGACTCATTACACTGGTGGGGCCAAAAAGATCCATATGTAATAAGTGTAGGGGATTAATGATGAAATTTCTTTCCTTTGGCTTGTGAGATACCTTGTGTTGCTTCCCTTTTAGGCATGCAACACAGTGGTCATCACTTGTAAACTCTTTCTTTGGTATTCCAGTTACCAGATCATTCTTAATTAATTTATTCAAGTTTTTAAAGTATACATGGCACATTCTTTTATGCCAGAGGAAAGATTCATCATTATTTGCTTTAGATAGAAAGCATGAAACTTCTCTAGAGGGAGATGTTTCTTGCAAGTCCATCTTGTACATGTTCCCTTTCCTGGGGGCTCTGAGCAAGATATGTTCATGAGGAATGACCATCCCAGGCCTGAGAACAATGCACTCATGCTCAGTAAAGAGCATGTTATGACTCTGATCACAAAATTAGGATACACTCAGAAGATTGTACCCAAGCTCCTTGACAAAGTTTACCTTCTCAATGCTGAGCTTACCATTTGTGACCTTGCCCCTTCCAGTAATGTAACCTCCTGCATCTCCTCCAAAAGCAACTGGTCCTCCGTCAATTCTTTCAAACTTTTGGAGTAGTGACCTATTACCTGTCATGTGTCTGGAACAGCCACTATTAATGATCCATACATTTCTGTTTGTCTTGAGCTGTTCCTGCACAAAAGAGATGATTAGTTACATTTGGAAACCCAAGCCTCATTGTTCTTGGGCTCATCAAAAGAAGTTGAAGACAATGCAACAGTAATTGATCCGATAGTCATGCTAGAAGGATCATTTGCTGATGTTGATGAAGAACTTTCAGCCACTTAGTCTTTCTTTGTCTTCCACACCACCTTTGGAAGCTTAGACTTGACCTTCAATACTTCGGAAGTTTTGATGACTTTGGAAGTTTTGATGACTGGACCTTCGGAAGATCTTGCTTTCACTGCAACAGGCTTCAATGCTTCGGAAGTATTCCTTTCTTTCGAGACCAAGTTTTCTTCCGAAGGCAAGTTTCCACTTGTCTTCTTCTTTAATTTGGAGCTTCCGAAAGAAAACAGATTTTCCTTCGGAAGCTTGCTTCTTCTTCTCCAAAATCTTAGAAATTTCTTTCTTGGTCATGTGGAGAGTACTCTTTGGATTGTAGACACAATCCTTAGCAAGATGAGAAGTACTCCCACACATAACCAGTCCATTTTCTTCATTCTCTGAGTTCTTCTTTGTGAACAAAGCTGAACTTGATCACTTTCCTTCTTCATCTTCACCTTTGCAGATGTTGTGGCAGTTCTTGTGGGGTTAGAACTACCTTTGGAGCTGGATGGTTTAGGTTGTACAGGAGTGATGCACAACTGATTAGTCTTCTTCTTGATGATGGGATGATTTGGACATGAACTAGAACTCCTATTGATGGAGTCCAAGTTTGTGTCTTCAGCATTTACCACTTCAAATCCTGCAGAGATGAAGACTTGTTTCTGTGCAGCATTGAAGGTGGCCTTGATCTCTTGAGCCTTTTTAGACTTTCTTTTGGCCTTCCTGATCAAGTTCTTTCTTCTTGACTTGGTCATCCTAACAGTTTTGCTCTCCTCAGAGGGATGGTGACCCTTCTTAGAATGCTCTTCTTCACTCTTCTCAAAGCCATTCTCCACCATCTCCTCTTCATCCTCTTTAGTCACAAGATCTATGAGAGGAAGCTCATCATCACAAGTTTCACACCTAGGAGATCTTACAGACAAGATTGTGTGTGGAGGAGCTATCTCACAAGATCCTAGTCCCTGCTTATTTTGATAACAAACTTTTGCATGCAAGGATGAGGATATTATGTTCTTGAAGGTCTCTTCTTCAATAACATATTTTTTTAGCCTTGGCTTTGCTGATCACAAGCTCAGCTTGGCATTCAGTTAATTTAGTAATGAGATCTTTGATCTGAGTCCTGTAGTTTGTATGCTCATGTTTAAGAGTTGAAATGGTTTTCTCTAAATCCTCTATTTTTAGTTTATAATCATTTTCAGCTTTTTTAAAATCAGTTTTTAAGATATTTAAGGACTCAAGATCAGATCTCATTTCTAAATTATAGGACCTGTATCTATTAACTTTAGCAATGCATTCTGGAGTACAAAGATGTTCCAATACCTTGGCTTCATCGTGGTCTGCCATGAGTGCTTGGTTTGAGGATGCATCTTCTACCCGAAAGCTCCAGTCAAAGCCTCCTTCTTCAACAGCAATTGCAGCTTACTGCTTTGGCTTCTCATTCTGGGGGTTTTACAGTGTACTTTGGTCTGGTTTGTGCTTGGCCACTATTTGTCCTTGGTGCCTTACACTCTCTTGCAAAATGTCCCATCTGGTTACAGTTGTAACATTTTACTTTGCTTTTGTCCAGTCCAAACTTTCCACTGGCTGCATTGCTTGGAAACTTTCTCCATGTCCTCTTGTAGAACTTCTTGGCTCTTTGAGTGAGAAGAGCCATCTGCTGGACTATCTCCATGTACTCCAGATCATCAGGATGGATACAGTCCAAATCTTCAAGAGTGAAGAGAAGTTGCCTGAGGTTTCATCAGTAGAGACAAAAGCATGAGAAGAACTTGTCTCTTGGAAAGAACTTCCTTGAGTGTAGCTTTCCCTTGGAGTCTCTGGGTAGGTGATGAAAGGGCCCTTTTGTGAGTTGTCACGGAAGCATATAAAATGATGCTATGGTTCAATGCTTTCCTTTTCAACCACACGGAGGGCTGAACTCAGTTGATTGCTGGAGTTACCAGATGAGTTTTGCATGTTCATCTCCATCTGGTAGCCACTAAGAATACCATACAACTCTGTGAGAGTAAGAGTCTTAAAGTTCTCAGTCCTCTTGATAACAACACAATAATATGTCCATTGTCTAGGAAGAGGGGACATAAACTTCCTTACAATGTCCTTGTTCTCAAGAGTTACTCCAACATCCATTAGAGTATCCACAATCTCAACATACCTGAAGTATTGTTGAGTCATGGTTTCACCTGCCTTGAAGGTGAAGTTTTCAAACTGCTGCTTCAGGAGATCCTTCTTGTTGTCCTTTGCTTCAGAGGACCCCTCATACATCAGCTTTAGTGCTTCCCATAGTTGCTTGGCAGTTTTGCACCTCTTGAAGCCTCTGTAGATGGAGTTTGGAAGAGAAGTTTGAAGGGCTGTCATGGCTTTCTGATCAATCTCTATTCTTTTTCTATCTGCTTCAGAGTAATCAGCCACAACCTTAGGAATCATACAACCACCAGTAGCAGAAGTGGTGCTTGGTATGTAAGGTCCTTCAACAACAGAGTCCCACATCCTGGAGTCTTGAGACTTGATGAAGCCTTCCATTCTTTGACACCAAGTATAAAGTCTTCAGGAGTGATCAGTGGAGACTTTGTCATAGTTCCAGTTTCCATATCAGCTTTGGTTATAGCTGCCATTTGAGTTGTTAAGTATTTTGTATGTGTGAGGGATCTTAAGATGGTGAGATCTTATATCAAGAGCCTGAAATGCTCTGATACCAAATGCAGGACCGATGAAGGGTATGCACTTACAACACAACAACACAATGAGGAGAGTTTCTTAGAACACTTAACAAATCAAATAGGGAACTGTATAACTTGTTAATGAAATATGCTAAGATCACAAGTAAATATGAGACAGAACTAGATTTCAAACAACACAAGTATTTGGTTTTCAAGAATGTTGTATATTGCTTCTCAAGTTCTATTACAAGTTACAAAGCATCGATAGAAAGTTAAAAGTACTTGAGATACTTTATACTACTCCTACAGCCGGCCATACTTTGAAGGCCAGCTGGATACAATTGACCGGAGAACTACAAAATCAAATGTAGAGTCAAAAGGCAGATCTGCCTTCTGACTTGTGACTATGACATGCCATAGCTCACATCCTAATATATTACAAAAAGGATAAAAGTACATAAAGTAGAAAGCATGGACTCAAGACCTCAATGTACAGTTTACCAAAAGCATGGACCTTTCACCAACTCATGTAAGTTGGTGACTTTACAGAGTAGCAGCGGAAAGGTGGTCCAGCTTTATGGTAAAGTACATCAGATAAAGGCATATCTCTAAAAGTATTCGAAAGATATTTGTCTTCACTCTTTGGCTTCAGAAGACTTTGTCTTTGAAGCTTTGGAAGACTTCACTTTTGGCTTCAGAAGATGTTGGTCTTGGCTTCGGAAGATTTTACACTTAGAATATGTCTAGTGCATGGTGTAAAACTTTCGAAGCATTTCTACTTCTGTTCTTTAGTGCATGCATGCAGAGAGACTTTGGATGTTTTGGCTGCATCAGACTTTTAGGAATCCTTACAATACCATACAGCTCTGTGAGTAAGGGTAGTGAGTTTCTCAATTCTCTTAATGGCCGCAAAATAATCACTCCATTGTTTGGGAAGATAGAACATGAACTTTCTCACAATACCCCTATTTTTAGGTTTTACTTCAACATCCGTTAGAGTATCCACATTCTCAACATACCTAAAGTATTATTGAGTCATGGTTTCACCTGACTTGTAGGTGAGGTTCTCAAACTGCTGCTTCTTGAGATCTTTTTTGTTTTGTTTAACATCCTCAGACCCCTCATACATGAGCTTCAATGCATCCCAGAGTTGCTTAGCAGTTTTGTACTCTTGAAGCCTCTGTAGATAGAGTTTTGGTTGGCTTGGCTTCCCTCTTCAATAGCAACAACAACTTGTTGTTTTGGTTGGCCTGGCTTCTTAGATCTTGGAGCTGCATCATTGTAGTTAGGCTTGGATTGTTCTTAGCCACCATTAGTCCTTGGTTCCTTGCACTCCCTAGCAAAGTGTCTTATGTGGTTATAGTTGTAACACTTCATTTTGCTTTTATCCGGTCCAAAATTTCCACTGGTTACATTGTTTGGAAACTTTCTTCTGGTTCTCTTGTAGAATCTCTTAGCTCTATGAGTGAGAAGAGCCATTTTCTTGACTATGTCTATATACTCCAGGTCATTTGGATGGATACAATCCAAGTCTTCAAAAGTGAAGAGAAAGTTTCCACAACTTTCATCAGAAAATACAAAGGCGTGATATGAGCTTGCCTCTTGGAATTGGGCTTCTGTAGATGTAGCTCTCCGTTAATGTCATTGGGAAGGTGATGAAAGGGCCCTATTTTGGGTTATCAGGGTAGCAGATAAGATGAGGTTATGGTTCTCTAATATATCTTTCAACCACATGGAGGGTTGAACTCTATTGATTGTTGGAAGAGCTGCTGGATGGATTCTGCATGTTCATGTCCATCTGGTAACCACTGAGGATATTATATAGCTCTGTGAGAGTAATAATGGAAACATTTTCAGATATCTCAATAGCCACACTGTAGTGAGTCCATTGTTTGGGAAGTAAGAAAATGAGCGTCCTCATAATGTCATTATTCTCAAGCTTAACTCCAACATCCATCTGAGTATCTATAATCTCAACATACCTAAAGTATTGTTGAGTTATAGTTTCACCTGATTTGAAGGTGAAATTCTTAAACTGCTGGTTCATGAGGTCCTTCTTGTTTTCTTTAGCTTCATCAGGCCTCTCATACATAAGCTTCAATGCATCCCAGAGCTGCTTTGCAGTTTTGCACTTCTTGAAGCGTCTTTATATAGAGTTGGAAGAGCAGCTTGTAGAACGGTCATGGTCTACTGATTTATATCAATATTCTTCCAATCTTTCTTAGAATAGTCAGCTACTTTCTTTGGAATCATCGCACCACCCGTAATAGCTAAAGTGGTGCTTGGGATGTGAGGTCCTAAGAAAACAAATATCCACATCTTGCTATCTTGAGACTTGATGAAGCATTCCCTTTTTTGGCACCATGTATCAAAGTCATCAAGAGTGATGATTAGAGATTTTGTCATGGTATCGGTTCCCATGTCAGCCTTAGTGAGAGTTGACATTTGAGCTGGTAAGTGCTTTATGAAACTAAAGAGATTAAAGATGGTGACATCTTACAATCAAGAGCCTAAAAAGCTCTGATACCAATTGCAGGACTAATGAAGGTGGTAATGCAACAATTTCACAAGGTTGGAGAGAACAAACAACAACACCTAACATATCAAATAGGGAAGCTGCTTATGAAACAGTGAACAAAGGTAAAGAACACAAGCAGAACACATATTTTTTTTTCAAGAATGATGTATATTGCTCTCAATTGTTTCATAATTGTTACAAGGCTTAGTCTTAAGGACTAGTAACTGAGATACTTTATACGACATCCTACAACTGGCCATACTTTAAAGGCTAACTGGAACACTAATCTAGACAACAAGATCAATGTAAAGTCAAAAGACATATTGCCTTTTGACTAGTGACTATAACATCCCATAGCTCACATCAATATCTATTACAAAAAGGATAAAAGCACAAAGTAGAAAGTTACAAACTCTAGTACCTTAATCTATAGCTGACAAAAGTATGGAGATATCACCAACTTGTATAAGTTGGTGAGTAATCAGAGATGCAAGTGAAAAGTTGTTCAGATTTTGTTAAATGCATGTCAGAGAAAGCATGTCTTCTTTGTCTTGGGAGAAATCAATCTCTTGACTTCGGAAGACTTTATCTTGAAGCATTAGAATACTTCATCTTTGGCTTTGGAAGTTGGGTATTTGGCTTCAGAAGATTTAACACTTAGACAATTTCTTAGTGCTTTTGTAAATCTTCCGAAGTAACTTTTATTTGTACTTCAGTATGCGTGTTGAGAGAACTTTGGTTGCATCGGCCTCTAAGATTAACATTTACAATTTTTAAAGATTATATTTTTTGAGTGGTTTGTTTTAAACAAAATGCTTAATTTATTTTTTTTAAAAACAAAAGTTAAGTTGATATCATTATTTATTACTTATAGTCCATACTTATATGTAATTTCAATTGTATCTTATCTTATAATATCATTTTACAATTGTATCTGAAGCTAATTTAGCATAAACGATTACCTAGAGTAATACTAGTTTTTAGCTTCACATTTAACGCATTATATTATAATTAGCTAAACATTTTAATGCATTATATTATACTTTATTTAAAATTAAAGTATTAGAGGTGTTAGGATCAAACTGAGCCTATTTAGAACTTGGGTCGGCTGAGTCTAACTGCTCCAAATTAAATCGCCCGAAGCCTACACCTAACAATCCATCATAGCTTATTGATATAACATTATTTTTAATGGCAAATTGTATAATTGACGGGCCACTTGTCCACCCGATCATCACCATTACTCAAGTAGATAATCCGAGGCCATCATCAAGAAGAAACTCACCATAGGTGACAAAAACTCACTGGCCTGAAAACCCTATTTTTATCACATCAAGGATTTGAACCCAAAACCTCCTACTATTCTAATGAAATATTAGGGCACCTCACCTCAACCACTTGAGCTAATAATTATTGATTTATAACACATTACCTAATTTCATACTTGTATACATCACGACATATATTTTGAAATTTTAAATACACCTTATGGATATCTTTGTTTACCAAGTTTCCTTTTTCTTTTAATTTTGTTGAAGTTTTTTAATTTTTAGTTTTTTTTCATTTCTCTTTTTTTATTTATTTCTTTTATAAATTTTATTTTCTTTATTCTTGTATATGTAAGTTTGTATGTATATATGTATGTGTATGTGTGCATTAATGTATCTCTACTACTATATAACACATAACCCATAGATAGGATGGTAATTTGACCTCACTTGTAAGACACGCGCCTTGCCTACCCCTCTAATCCATTTACAATCGTCGCATGCTCTCTCCCAAGATCCGTTCCACCTCCCACATCCCTTGTCAAGGCGTTTCCATGGCCATTCCACACCCCATTCAAAGCCTCTGCCCGTTTACCTTCGAGGGTTGTGTTTGCATATCACCGCTTTCCCAAATCACATTTCCCGTCGATGCGACTGTTGTCTGATGACCAAAGTCAGGTATCTATTTCATTTACTTTGTGTATTAATCTTTGATGTTCTGTTCTCTCCTTATATGTGTGTGTAAGGATTCCTATAAATCTGATGCAGCCAAAACATCTAAAGTCTCTCTGCATGAATGCACTGAAGAACAGAAGTAGAAATGCTTCGGAAGTTTTAAACCATGCACTAGAAATATTCTAAGTGTAAAATCTTCTGAAGCCAAGACCAACATCTTCCGAAGCCAAGACCAACATCTTCCGAAGCCAAAAGTGAAGTCTTCCTAAGCTTCAAAGACAAATTCTTCCGAAGCCAAAGAGTGAAGACAGATTTCTTCTGAAGACTTTTAGAGATATGCCT
Organism: Flaveria ramosissima; assembly: GCA_025215565.1. Classification (NCBI taxonomy): domain Eukaryota; kingdom Viridiplantae; phylum Streptophyta; class Magnoliopsida; order Asterales; family Asteraceae; genus Flaveria; species Flaveria ramosissima. The sequence goes on along the minus strand of CM046031.1, from coordinate 19,292,525 downwards.
TTATCTGATGTACTTTACCATAAAGCTGGACCACCTTTCCGCTGCAACTCTGTAAAGTCACCAACTTACATGAGTTGGTGAAAAGGTCTAGGCTTTTGGTAACTGTACATTGAGGTCTTGAGTCCATGTTTTCTACTTTATGTACTTTTATCCTTTTTGTAATATATTAAGATGTGAGCTATGGCATGTCATAGTCACTAGTCAAAAGGCAGATCTGCCTTTTGACTCTACATTTCATTTTGTAGTTGTCTAGTCAATTGTATCCAGCTGGCCTTCAAAGTATGGCCGGCTGTAGGATGTAGTATATGTATCTCAAGTACTTGTAACTTTCATCGTATGCTTGTAACATTTGTAATAGAACTTGAGAAGCAATATACAACATTCTTGAAAAACAATTACTTATGTTGTTTGCCATCTTGTTCTGTCTCATATTTACTTGTGTTCTTAGCATCTTTTATTAACTAGTTAACCAGTTCCCTATTTGATTTGTTAAGTGTTCTAAGCAACTCTCCTCATTGTGTTATTGTGTTGTAAGTGCATACCCTACACCGGTCCTGCATTTGGTATAAGAGCATTTCAGGTTCTTGATATAAGATCTCACCACATTAAGATCCCTCACACACACAAAATACTTAACAACTCAAATGGCATCTATTACCAAAGCTGATATGGAAACTGGAACTATGACAAAGTCTCCACTGATCACTCCTGAAGACTTTGATACTTGGTGTCAAAGAATGGAAGGCTTCATCAAGTCTCAAGACTCTAGGATGTGGGACTCTGTTGTTGAAGGACCTTACATACCAAGCACCACCTCTGCTACTGGTGGTGGTATGATTCCTAAGGCTGTGGCAGATTACTCTGAAGCAGATAGGAAGAGAATAGAGATTGATCAGAAAGCCATGACAACCCTTTAAACTTCTCTTTTAAACTCCATCTACATAGGCTTCAAGAAGTGCAAAACTACCAAGCAACCATGGGAAGCACTGAAGCTGATGTATGAGGGGTCTATTGAAGCAAAGGAGAACAAGAAGGATCTCATGAAGTAGCAGTTTCAAAACTTCACCTTCAAGGTAGGTGAAACCATGACTCAACAATACTTCAAGTATGTTGAGATTGTGGATACTCTAATGGATGTTGGAGTAACTCTTGAGAACAGAGACATTGTAAGGAAGTTTATGTCCTCTCTTCCTAGACAATGGACACATTACTGTGTTGTTATCAAGAGGACTGAGAACCTTAAGACTCTTACTCTCACAGAGTTGTATGGTATTCTTAGTGGCTACCAGATGGAGATGAACATGCAAAACTCATCTGGTAACTCCAGCAATCAATTGAGTTCAGCCCTCCATCTGGTTGAAAGGGAAAGCATTGAACCACAGCATCATCTTATATGCTTCCCTGACAACTCACAAAAGGGCCCTTTCATCACCTTCCCAGAGACTCCAAGCTAAAGCTACACTCAAGGAAGTCGTTTCCAAGAGACAAGTTCTTCTCATGCCTTTTGTCTCTGCTGATGAAATCTCAGGCAACTTTATCTTCACCCTTGAAGATTTGGATTTTATCCATCCAGATGATCTGGAATATCTGGAGATAGTCCAAAAAATGGCTCTTCTCACTCATAGAGCCAAGAAGTTCTACAAGAGGACAAGGAGAAAGTTTCCAAGCAATGCAGCCAGTGCAAAGTTTGGGCTGGATAAAAGAAGAGTAAAGTGTTACAATTGTAACTAGATAGGACACTTTGCAAGAGAGTGTAAGGCACCACGGACAAATGGTGGCCAAGCACAAACTAGACCAAACTACACTGAGAAAGCCCCCCAGAATGAGAAGCCAAAACAGCAAGCTGTAGTTGCTGTTGAAGAAGGAGGCTTTGACTGGAGCTTTCAGGTAGACGATGCATCTCCAAACCAAGCACTCATGGCAGACCACGATGAAGCCAAGGTATTGGAACATCTTTTTACTTTTGAATGCATTGCTAAAGTCAATAGATACAGGTCCTATAATTTAGAAATGAGATCTGATCTTGAGTCCTTAAATATCTTAAAAGCTGATTTTAAAAGAGCTGAAAATGATTATAAACTAAAGATAGATGACTTAGAGAAAATCATTTCAACTCTTAAACATGAGCATACAAACTACAGGACTCAGATCAAAGACCTCATTACTAAATTAACTGAATGTCAGGCTGAGCTTGTGATCAGCATAGCCAGGGAAGAAAAATGTATTCTTGAAGAAGAGACCTTCAAGAACATAATATCCTCATCCTTGCATGCAAAAGTTTGTTATCAAAATAAGCAGGGACTAGGATCTTGTGAGATAGCTCCTCCACACACAATCTTGTCTGTAAGATCTCCTAGGTATGGAACTTGTGAAGATGAGCTTCCCCTCATAGATCCTGTGACTGAAGAGGATGAAGAGGAGATGGTGGAGAATGGCTCTGAGAAGAGTGAAGAAGAGCATTCTAAGAAGCGTCACCATCCCTCTGAGGAGAGCAAAGCTGTTGGGATGACCAAGTCAAGAAGAAAGAACTTGATCAGGAAGGCCAAAAGAAAGTCCTAAAAGGCTCAAGAGATCAAGGCCACCTTCAATTCTGGATAGAAACAAGTCTTCATCTCTGCTGGATTTGAAGTGGTAAAGGCTAAAGACACCAACTTGAACTCCATCAACAAGAGTTCCGGTTCATGTCCAAATCATCCCATCATCAAGAAGAAGGCTGATTAGTTGTGCATCACTGTTGTACAACCTGAACCATCCAGCTCCAAAGGTAGTTCTATCCCCATAAGAACTGCTACAACATCTGCAAAGATGAAGATGGAGAAGGATAGTGATCAAGTTCAGCCTTGTACACAAAAGAAAACTCCTAGAAGGAAGAAAATGGACTATGTTATGTGTGGGAGTACTTCTCATCTTGCTAAGGATTGTGTTTACAATCCAAAGAGTACTCTCCACATGACCAAGAAAGAAACTTTTAAGAGTTTAGAAAAGAAGAAGCAAGCTTCGGAAGGAAAATCTGTTTCCTTCCGAAGCTCCGAAATGAACAAGAAGACAAGTGGAAACTTGCCTTCGGAAGAAAATTTGATCTCGGAAGAAAGGAATACTTCCGAAGCACTGAAGCCTGCTGTAGTGAAAGCAAGATCTTCCGAAGGTCCAGTCCTCAAAACTTCCGTAGTCATCAAAACTTCCGAAGTATTGAAGGTCAAGTCTAAGCTTCCAAAGGTGGTGTGGAAGTCAAAGAAAGACCAAGTGGCTGAAAGTTCTTCATCAACATCAGCAAATGATCCTTCTAGCATGACTATAGGATCAATTACTTTTGCATTGTCTTCAACTTCTTTTGATGAGCCCAAGCTTGGGTTTCCAAATGTAACTAACCATCTCTTTTGTATAGGAACAGCTCAAGACAAACAGAAATGTATGGATCATAGATAGTGGCTGTTCCAGGCACATGACAGGCAATAGGTTACTACTCCAAAAGTTTGAAAGAATTGATGGAGGACTAGTTGCTTTTGGAGGAGATGCAGGAGGTTACATTACAAGAAGGGGCAAGGTCACAAATGGTAAGCTCAGCATTGAAAAGGTAAACTTTGTCAAGGAGCTTGGGTACAATCTTTTGAGTGTATCCCAATTTTGTGATCAGAGTCACAACATGCTCTTCACTGAGCATGAGTGCATTGTTCTCAGGCCCGGGGTGGTCATTCCTCATGAGCACATCCTACTCAGAGCCCCCCGGAAAAGGAACATGTACAAGATGGACTTGCAAGAAACATCTCCCTCAGGAGAAGTTCCATGCTTTCTATCTAAAGCAAATAATTATGAATCTTTCCTTTGGCATAAAAGAATGTGCCATGTAAACTTTAAAAACATGAATAAATTAATTAAGAATGATTTAGTAACTAGAATACCAAAGAAAAAGTTTACAAGTGATGACCATTGTGTTGCATGCCTGAAGGGGAAACAACACAAGGTATCTCACAAGCCAAAGGAAAGAAATTCCATCATTAATCCCCTACACTTATTATATATGGATCTCTTTGGCCCCACCAGTGTAATGAGTCTAGGAAGGACCTCTTATTGTTTGGTTATCATAGATGATTTTACAAGATTCACTTGGGTCTTCTTTCTTAGAACTAAAGATGAGACCCCTGAGATTCTGAAGAATTTCATCTTAAAGATTGAGAATCAATGTGATCACAAGGTAAAAACCATAAGATGTGATCAAGGAACTGAATTCAAGAATCAAATCCTTGATACATTTTGTGATGAAAAAGGTATTACAAGACAATATAGTGCTCCTAGGACTCCTCAGCAAAATGGTGTTGCTGAGAGGAGAAATAGGACACTAATTGAAGCTGCAAGAACAATGTTGTCTGACTCTAAACTGCCCATCACCTTCTGGGCAGAGGTAGTGAACACTGCTTGCTATGTGCAAAATAGAGTTTTAGTAGTTAAGACACATGGTAAGACTCCTTATGAACTTTGGCACAAGAGAAAACCTTTCATTGGTTTTCTCAGGTCATTTGGATGTCCTTGCACCATCTTGAATACCAAAGATCAAATTGCCTAGTTTGCTGAGAAATCAGATGATGGACACTTTATTGGATACTCTTCTCAAGCTAAAGCTTATAGAGTATACAATCTCAGAACTAGAGTAGTTGAGGAATCAGCCAATGTGACTTTCAATGAGCACACTCCTAGTGTGAAAGCTTCTGGTCCGGTTTGGCTATTTGATCTTGATTTAGTTACCAACTGTTTTAACAAATCTTGTGAGAATGTTTCAGGATCTACAGATATACTTCCTACAGGTGATCCTGATCCAAGATTTGAGCTAAGAAGACCTTCTAGTTACACATCTTCAGCTCCAGTGGTAACTAATCCTGCAAATGAAGCTTCTACCAGCACATCAATGACAAATCCTGTTGATGCTTCTGGGGTGCCTTCAAATTCCAGCTTCGAGGCATAAAACTCAGGAGAAGGAGCTTTAAATGTTGTAGAAAATGGTGGTGGTGATTAGGAATTTCTTGATGCTGATAACCACTCCATTGAAGACAACATCAATGATATCACACACTCATTGGATCAAGTTAATCTTGATAAGTGTGCTGATGTGGAGGGTGAATCTTCTTTGCCAGATCAGAATTTTTCAAATTTAGATCTATCTAAGCAACTTGCTATGATCCCTCAGCTAAGGATCCACAAGTCTCATCCTACCACAAACATCTCTGGAGATGTTGATTTAGGGGTGATAACAAGAGGACAAACCCATGAAGAAAATGTTTGTCTTCACTCTTGTTTCTTGTCCCAGATAGAGCCAAAAAAATTGATGAGGATCTAAAGGATGGAAGTTGGGTTGAAGCTATGCAAGAGGAGCTGCTTCAATTCAAAAGGCAAAACGTTTGGAACCTATGTCCTCTTCCTCAAGGGAAGACTACCATAGGAACCAAATGGGTTTTCAAGAACAAGAAGGATGATAGAGGAATTGTCATCAAGAACAAGGCAAGACTAGTTGTTCAAGGGTATACTCAAGAAGAAGGAATTGACTACACATATGTTTTTGCTCCTGTAGCAAGACTTGAAGCTGTTAGAATATTCCTAGCTTTTGCGGCATCCAAGAACTTCAAGGTCTACCAACTTGATGTCAAGTGTGCTTTTCTTTATGGGGTGATTGATGAAGAGGTGTATGTCAGACAACCACATGGGTTTGCAGATCTTGATCATCCAGATTATGTCTGCAGGCTTGATAAAGCTCTTTATGGGCTGCACCAAGCACCAAGGAATTTGTATGAGACTCTATCTCAGTATCTGTATCAACATGGCTACAAAAGGGGTCTGATAGATGGAACTCTCTTCATCAAAGGAACAGGAAATGACATAATGCTAATTCAAGTATATGTAGATGACATTATCTTTGGGTCAACTAATCCAAAGCTCTACAAACACTTTGAGAAGCTCATGAAGGACAGGTTTGAAATGAGTGCCATGGGGAACTCATCTCTTTTTAGGAATTCAAGTGAAGCAAGTTGACAATGGCATCTTCATAAGTCAGTCAAAGTATGTACAAGACATACTAAAAAGGTTCAACATGACTGATTATAAGGTTGTTAAGACACCCATAGCCAGAAATCACTCCCTTGGACCTGATCTTGAGGGGGAGTGTGTTGATGAGCATCTCTATAGGACAATGATTGGGTCTCTTATGTACATCACAGCTAGCAGGCCAGATATCATGTTTGCTACATGCATTTGTGCAAGATATCAAACCAACCACAAGATGTCACACCTGGTCATTGTCAAAAGAATTTTAAGATATCTCAAAGGTGCTCCATCACTTATCCTTTGGTATCCAAAGAATTCTAACTTTAATCTGTATGCTTATACAGATAGTGACTATGGTGGTTGCAACATGACTACAAAGTCTACATCAGGGGGATGTCAGTTTCTTGGTGGAAGAGTAGTCTCTTGGCACTACAAGAAACAATCCTGGTGTTTGCATCAACCGCTGAGGCTGAATACATTGCTGCTGCAAGCTGCTGTGCTCAAATGCTTTGGATTCAAAATCAGATGCTGGACTATGGATTTAACTTTAAAGAGACTCCCATCCACATAGACAACAACAATGTTATCTCCATCACAGAGAATCCTGTGCATCACTCAAGGACAATGCATATTAATATCAGGTATCATTTGATAAGAGATAACTTTGAAAAGGGATTACTCAAACTAGTCAAAGTTAAGACAAATGAACAATATGCTGATCTGTTCACCAAAGCTTTTGATGAACAGAGATTTAAATATCTTGTATCAGCTATTGGGATGATTAATTTTGAATAGCTTTTCTTAAAACTTAATCATATTTATTTCTAAAACTTGTGTGTCCTAAGTTGTCTATTTTATCACCTTCATAAGCCCTTGTTTTTCTTTGAAGAAAATCTTTTCAAATGACTTTTCTTAGATTTTTGAAAATTTTGATCTCTTTTCGGAAGACTTAAAATTTCCTTCGCAAGAAATTTATGTCTTAGTAAACAAATAATTGCTTCAGTAATTTTACCTTCGGAAGAAATTTCTGAAATATCTTCCGAAGCTTAAAATCAACTAAAGTACTCTGTATGTTTCCAAAGAACAAGTTTCTTCCGAAAGCAATTTACCTTTGGAAGTTTTTATTCTCCTTAGAATAAAAAATCCCTTAGTGGAAAATCTCTTCCGAAACAAAATTCTCAAAAACCTTTGAAATATCTTCCGAAGCCAATTTGCCTTCGGAAGCTTTTTCTTCAAAACTTCCGAAGCAAATAACCTTCGGAAGATTTCTCGACTTCCAAGAAAACTACTTTTTGGGCAAAAGTAAACTACTTTTCAGAGGTGGGACCGACATCCAGATTTTAAATTTTATCCTCTTTCATTAACTTTGTCTCAAATCCTTTTCACATAAATACCCAACGGTTCCCCCCTCTTTTACTATCTTCTTCAATTACATTATTCCTCAAACCTAAATTCTCCCAAACCGCATTGTTCTTCATCTTTCTTCATCCTTAAGCTTCTCAAATGGCCAACCTAAACCGCAGAAACAACCCAGATTTCTCCTTGCAACTTCACAGGCAACACAACCAGGTTGCTCTGTTAAGCTCTGAGAAAGATGAAAGCTTCTCGGAGGTTTGCCGTTTCCTGGCTCTATCCATCTACTTCACCTCCCTAACCATTGATCCTACTCTCTATGAGGATCATCTGCTTGAATTCTGGAAGACCTGCCAAGAGGTCATTATGGATGGGGAGAAGGCATTGTCTACCACAGTGCAAGGGAGGACAATCTTCATCACTCTAGCCATCATAAACACTCACTTGTAGCTGGATGATGAAAAGGTGAGTTGTCCTTCCCAAAGGAAGCTGTAAATCATTCCTTTAAGCAGATGGGCTATGAGGGAGATTTCTATGTAAAGACCTTCGAGAAAGGGAAGGTCACATCCCAGTGGAAATACCTGCTTCATGTGGTTAGCCATAGCTTGTCAAACAAGCATAGAGGGTGGGACCAGATTCCTAAGGATCTCTCCTTCATAGTACATGGAATGATTCAAGGGGTCAAGTTCAGGTACTCTAAGTTTGTTTATACAAATTTGCTTTCTAACTTGGACTCCTTAGAGTATTATATGTTTCCTAGATATGTTCAACACATTCTCAACTGTGAACTGGGCTCACAGTTGAGGGAAACAGATAATATTGTTAAATTGAGACAGATGAAGCCTGGCATCTTTAAAATAATGAAGGAGCCAACTGTAGGCTTCTCAGGGGTAGAAACAGCCCTTGTCCCAAAAATTTTAGAGCTCATTGCTCAAGGTGACAACCTAGCAACACAAGCTAGTGTTGAACCCACACCTTCTACCTCCCAACCACCAAAAAGACCACAAGTCACCCTCACCTACCAAAGAAAATCCAAACGAACCCCTGCTCAAGCTATTGAGTCTGTGCAGGCCCCCATATACTCACCCATACAGGAGGAAGTGGACACTAGAGCTCCCACATTCCCTGAGGAGCAAACCACTCCCATCTCTTCAACAATCAGGGTTGAGGTTCCTCATGCTCACCCTGATGAGCTCATGAGCCTAACTGCCTTAAGCCCTCACTCTGAGTCTCAACACTCAAGTGAACAACCTTCAGGGGATAGTTACCATCCCCACCTTTAGACTTAAATCAACCCATTTCCAACCTCTCATTCTATACTGATGAAGATTTAGGGTTCAGTGGGTACCATGAGTCTCTCTACTCTTCCCCTACTCAAAGAGAGATGAGTACTCCTGAATCTCTATTGATACATCATGTTCCTAGTTTATGTTCTTAATGTAAAGGTCTTTCATTTTTTACACATGTGTAATGTAACTACTTAATGAAATATGATATGTTCTTGATGTTTATTTATCTTTAAATATTTCATATTATTTGGGTTATTCATGCTAATATACCATACTTATGGCTCATATGCATGAATGAATCATACTTATGGACCAGTCGCACGACTGAACCAGGAGATTAGATAAGTCGTATGATTGAGACATAAGATTGACTCAGTCGCACGACTAAACCTTCAGTCGTGCGTATAAATCAACCGCATGAGTCAGTCGTACGACTGAACCATGCTAATGGTTCAGTCGTACGAATGAACACTGGAAACTTATAAATACCACATAATTCGTGGAAAAACGGAGACTTCGAAGATTATCAAACCCTAGCTGTCCAGAGCATCCTAAACAGCATATCCAACTTCAAAGTTCGTTCCTGAATGATTTGTAATCTATTCTTAACGTTTGTTTCATCATTAGATCAATCAGGTTGTCGTTCTCACTGATTGGATCGCCAATCAAATAGAATTCCGCGCTATTTGATCTGGTCTTACACAGAATCCGTTAGTACGCCATACAAAAATGGTCCTAACAAGTGGTATCAGAGCTTTGGCTCGTGATTTTGCGTGGATTCAATTAGTTTTGGTGTTAAAACCTACGTTTTCAATCAAAAGAGTCACCGTTTTTTGCTTCAAAAAGTATTTTTGACGTTTGCATGTGTTAAAGTTTTGATGTTTCATCAAACGACAGATTTTGGAAAATTCTTATTTTGTGTCAAAGTGTTCAAAATATTCGATTTTTCAAACACAGCAGCCTTCAGTCGTACCACGTCTGGACCATTCGTACGACTGAACTCATTCGTATACACTCATCCATATGACTAAACTCATTCGTATACACTCATTCGCACGACTGAACTCAGTCGTGTCTCTCATTCGCACAGTTAAACAGCTCCAGACGTTTACTTTCATTCGTCTTGTCATTCGCACGACTGAATCCAATCGCACGATTGAATTCATTCGCATATGTCATTCGCACGAGTGACCCATTCGCATAGCTCATTCGCACGAGTGAATCTATCTTGTTCTAAGTTTACCAAGTCCATAGCAATGGAAGACCAGTTTGCTACATTCACTGCTGGAAAGGACTCACGTATCCAGAACTTCTACTTCTGGAGAATGAGATAGGAAACCACAACAAACCGCCAAAGTTTTTAAGTTTGGATGAATACCCACAGTGGAAACAGCGGTTTGAAATCTACTTGAATGGAGTTGACCCAAACCTTTGGACATCCATTGAGTCTGGTTAGACGGTACCAGTCAGTGCAAATGGAGTCAAATTGACTTTGGGAGGAATGAGTGAATCCCAAAAGACTTTGCATAATACTGAAAAGAAACCATATGTCTTGTTGACTCAGTCTATACCTAAGGACATATTTCATTAGTTCTTTGAGAACAAGCAGTCTAAGAAGTTATGGGATGCATAAGGGAATACAGCTCTAAAAGCACTAAGGGCAAAAGCTCTTAAGAAGGAATTTGACAATTTCTCTCCGATTGGGAATGAGAGCTTGGATGATATTATTGATAAATTCTATCATCTGATGAGTGAGTTGCACACTCATGGTGTGACCACATCCATGGAAGATAAAGTCTCTAGTTTTGCTGATGATCTGCCAGACAAATGGGATCCATTTGTGTCTAATTTGAGATAAAACGACATTCTTTCTACTTTAGACATAAATGATTTCATTCGGAATTTAAGGGAGGAAAAACTACGTATGAAATACAAGTCAAAGAAAGGATCATATGTTCAGAATCCAGCACTATACAATTCAGTTCCAACTCCGGCTGCTTTAGGTGCACCACTACAAACAACATTAGTGTCTAGCTCTTCTGCTCCTTCCCAAAGCAGTGCTTCAAGAACTGTAATGTCAGGGTCATCTGGAACCCAATACATAGTTCCTGAAGCAAATACTACCAAGTTGAAGCCCAAGAATCTCGGAAATTTCACCGTGGAAGTTGCCAAAGAGCACATGGATCTTCTAGCTGCTGTTGTTCAATCTTATGATGGATTAGTGGCTGGTAAGATTGGAAACTGTCATCTTGCTGACGAGGACTACGAGCAAGTTGATGAAAATGAGCTAGAACGCATGGACATAATGTGGGCCTTGGCTAGTGCTGTTAGAAAAGCCAAGAAGTTTGTGAAAAGGACAGGGCATAATTTGGTTGCAACGAATGATACAACTTTTGGATTTGACAAAACCAAAGTCCCATGTTTCAATTGTGGTGAAAAAGGGCACTTCAAACGTGAGTGCGTGAAGCCAAAGAAGACTGGAAATGGAAATCCTTTTCCTACATTCAACCGACAAGACAAGGATAAGATTGGAGCTTCATCTTCAAGTCAAGAGTCTAAGGCGTTGGTTGCTCAAGGTGATGAAGGAAAAGACTGGTCCTTCCGATTTGTTTCTCAGGGTGAATCAAACGTTGCCTTAGTGTAATCCAGGATAATCAAACTTGAATCAAATCATGAAGATTATAGATCAAATAATGATGAACACAATGAAAACCCTTTGGTCTCTATTGATTGCTAATAATATTGTTTACAAGTCAATCCCTCAATCAATTGGTCATTCAACCATTAACCAAAACCTAATGACAATTAACCTACTTATAGTCTAGACTAATATTTACTAATTGCACTTAACCCCCTAGACTTAGGCTAATTAATACAAAATTACATATTAAGCATAAAAATGACTAGAAACAAGATAAAATATATTTTGTTTACACAAAATATATTTATTACAATAAAACTCCTAGTCATTTAAATCTTCAACGTCTTATCTCGGTTCCTCGTCTCGAACGTGTCGGGTTTGACTTTTGTTGACTTTGACCGTGACGTTGACTTTTGTTGACTTTCACTGTGTTGATAATATAGACTATCTTTTCCAGCTCCAACAATTAGTTGATACATTGGATGATGGATCTGCAAGTGAAGGAGACATCATAGCTGAGCATTCACTTTCCGATATCGAAGAAGCTATGGATGTTGTTGATCATTTGGTTGAAGAAGAGCTCAGTGCTACAAACTCAAAATCTCCAGTCACCGAAGATTCTGACACTGCTTTGATGGTTTATTCGTCTAGTTCTACACAGGTATGTTCTAAAGACTAATTATTTGGAAACCATTCTTGTACTGAATGTGATAAATTTAGAGAAAGAATTGATTTAAAATTTGCTAGGTTATTAGAACATAATGATAATCTAGTAAATGATTTACAACTCTGCACTGAAGCAAATCATATTTTAAAACAAAATGAGTGCAACTTCAAAGAAAAGATAGAACTGCTAGGGAAACAACTAAGGGAAACCGAGGTTGTTGCATTAAATCAATCAAATGACATCAAATTCTATCTAAATTCTTTGGAGGAAACTAAGAAAGCAAAAGCAGTTTTACAAGTTGAAGTTGATTCTTTAAAACAAAAACTGCACAGTTTGGCAAGTTCTTCTCATATTGTTCAGAACCTTGTGAAAGAACGAAATACAGGGGAAGGTCTGGGTTATAAGGTTGTACCGCCACCACATGAAATCCTTTTGAGCACTAAATGTAGACCAATTAATAATAACCTTGTAAAGGATCATGTGGTGTCTATTCCTCTGGATAGTGATCCAGATTCCATGGGTCAACCTGTGAAATCTGTCACTAAACAGAAGGATTCTTCTTTTGAATAAACAAATAATATACGTGTTGAGAATTTGGATGTTAAAAGTGAAAAGGTTAAATTAGGGTCCGATTCACAAAAGTCTATTTCAGAACCTAAGAGGAATAATCCAATGAACCTTAAACGTGTTAATCATCAAAATCCAAATAAAATGAAAATGAAAGAAGTCAAAATGTCAAAACAATTAAGTTTGTTAAAGACGGTGAAACATCTAAAAAAGAAGATTATTCATCAAAACCCCGACCAAACTCAACCCCACTTCACAACATTCCTCAAACTGTTGAAGGGAGATCCTGCTACAGTTATGGAAGACGAGGACATATCTCTCCAAATTTTCCTTATTATCAGACACCTAAAAAGAAAATTGAACTTTTTGATGAAAAACCAAGATTTTCTGAAACTAAATCTAACGTGTCACCTAAGGTCACACCTAAGATTATTAGTGAACCCAATGTTCAAACCATAAGCCAGTCGTCTGTTTACAACAAACATGCCTTACACAAAACTGGCTTATGGAAGATCAAAACAAGTAAAGTATCTGATAGTGAGAATAAGAAGGAGAAAGATGTGCCCTCATCCTCTGAAGGACAGTGGGTTGAGTTCATGATGTGTGATACCTCTAGGACACCCAAGCCAGTTAAGGTTTAGGTCCCAAACCTGAACTAATCATTTCCTTTGTATGTGAAGGGTGTCCGCTACAGCGATATCACTAATACCTGGATTATTGATAGTGGGGCTTCCAAGCACATGACCGGGAATTCGTCTCTCCTTTTCAACGTCAAGCAAATTAAAGGGGGACACGTTTCATTCGCTGGGAATAAAGGAGGTTACATCACAGCTCAAGGCAAAGTGGGGATTGAGAAAGTGAAGTTTGACAAGGTCAACTACGTTCAACAATTGCATAACAACTTGCTTTCTGTCTCCCAAATTTGTGATAAAGGATTCGAAGTTATGTTTGACAACAAGAAGTGCTACGTGTTGAAAAAGGAGTATGTTGTTGAGGAGGATAAAATTCTAATGTCAGCTTCAAGATATAACGATCTGTATGTTTTGGATCTATCAAAAGCCTCCACAACTGAGTCTACTACCCAGTGCTTCTTATCAAAGGAAACAGAGAGGGATTCTGTCTCCTGGCATAGGAGAATGGGACACATTAATCCCAGGAAGATGAATCAGTTGGTTCAAATATGAAGTTTTTTCCTGGGTTACAGGTGGATCAGACACCAAAAGGGATCTTCATGCATCAGTCCAAATCTGTAGGAGATATCCACAGTCGTTTCGACATGGAGAATGCTACGGCTGCTGGAACACCACTTCCCACAAATCATGATGTGGCACCTGATGATAATGGTGATCTGGTAGATGCCACTATGTACAGAGGAATGATCGGATCTCTTATGTATCTCACAGCCTCTCATCCTGATATTATGTATGCCACGTGTCTCTGTTCCAGATATCAGGCTAAAGCAAAAGTAAATCATCTAATTGGGGTTAAAAGGATCTTTCGTTATCTGAAGGGTACTCCAACACTCAGGTTATGGTATCCTCATGATGATGACTTTGAGCTTACAGCGTATAGTGACTCGGATTATGGTGGTTGCAAGATGAATTACAAGTCAACATCAGCGGCATGTCAGTTCTTTGGAAGAAGGTTAGTCACCTGGCAGTGTAAGAAGCAGACATTTGTTGCTTTGTCAACATGTGAAGCTGAATAAGTTACTGCTGCAAGCTGTTGCTCCTAAATCATTTGGATTCAACAGCAAACGCGAGACTACGGTTTGCAATTTTCTAACACCCCTATCTTTGTTGATAATTCTGTTGCAATTGTTGTTACTAAAAATCCAGTCCAACACCCAAAAACTAAACACATCAGTATTAAATATCACTTTTTACGTGACTGTTTTGAAAAGAGATTAATAGATGTTGTTAAAATTAATACGGATTTTCAACACGCCGACCTTTACACAAAAGCGTTTGACAAACCTTAGTTTTTATATTGTTGGAGGTCAATGGCGTGAAAAAGAAAAGTGTTGTGATTCTAGAAGAGTAGAGTTCGTAGTCCGTGATATCTTTCTTATTTTTTTTAAATTTATTTTCCTGTCTTTAAAAATCCAAAAACACAAAAATATTTTCGATTTTAGAATTTTAAGGGGAGAATAGTTTAGTTTCAGTTAGTTTCAGTATTTAATTACTTAAAAAAATTAAGGCGGGCAGATTAGCTGAAAGTTAAGAAATCAAATCTGTGACATTGATTCAACAATTATGGAAAATGATAGTACACAGAGAACTAATTATTTGGGACATCAAAAGGATTTAAATGATCAACATGCTATATTCAAATTACAAGTCTGAGAAGTCTAAGCAAAATAGAGAAAAAATTATAGTAAACTAGTGTGCTACTGAGGTAACATAAAGAAATTAGACCTAGAGGTTGCTAGTTCATTATATGATGTGTCGGTAGATTCAACACAATAGACGAGTAGACTTCATTGGTGAATCAATTTCAAACTAAGTTGTTCAACTTGCCGTGGGTTCTCATCTTATCCCTGGTTAACACAATCAACGCATTTCCAATAAGGGGTGACGAGCAAAATAAACGCCACAAATGTGTGCGAATGACCATAAAAATGAGCAAAGCACATGAAAAAAATGTTAAGCGCAATCAAGCTAATGACTAATGTTGTTGGTGCGTTATGTGCAAAAGAAATAAAGGTGCACTAATAAGAAGATAGGTTGTGTGCCTCTCTGCTGTGCGATGGCACTCACCTGAGAATAAGCCTAACCTAAATATTCTAGAATTCATTGTTGTTTGCGCCTCTCTGTTGTGCGATGGCACTGACCTGATGCTTGGCATCTCTCTAAAAGCTCTTAGAATAGTTTCTTCTTGTTAAATACCCGTAGAGCGCTCAAAAATCTCCTGAGGAATGTTGATTACCATATAAGTGTGGGATCCACAAATGCTTGTTGAAATAATATAACCTAACTCATCTCCAATGTGAGTCAAAATCTCTGTATGGATTTAAATGGATAAATATACTGACAATCATCATGACTGCAACTCTCGACTGTCAAAATCAGTGTGTGCAAGCTCTAATATGATTTTCTACAAGTGCTATTGACTCTCAAACAAATAAGAATCTAGTATTCACATAGATCTAAAAGGGTCCCAAATAATTATGATATACTTGTATGATCCCATATGAATCTCTCCAAAATTGATTAAAATAACATAAAGTTGTTTTGTTCAGGAGGAAAAATCGGTTAATTGACTTTAAAAGATTCTCATTCACCTCAAACCAAAAACTCAAAATTATGTCTTCGTTTGTTTCAATTCAAGTTGTTTTCTATTTTTGTTACCTTTTTGTATCGATGTCGGACTAAGTAACTATATGAACACTGTGAATCACAAGCTAAAAGGATCACGTCTGAGGTGATCAAATGTTTTCAAACTAAAAGCATCACGTCTGAGGTGATCAAAAGTTTTCAAATTAAAAGGATCACGTCTGAGGTGATCAAATGTTTTCAAATTAAAAGGATCACGTCTGAGGTGATCAAATGTTTTCAAATTAAAATGATCACGTTTGAGGTGATCAAATGATGTTCAATTAAAAAGGTCATTTCTGAGATGATCGTTGTTCATAATTTTATATATCACAAGTTAGATTTTGAGTGTATGGAAGTGTATGAGGTCAAACTCATAAGTATGAGTCAATCGCACTGAATCATAAATATGAACCAATCGCATGATTGAATCATAAGTATGAGCCAGTCGTACGTATGAACCATAAGTATGAACATGTCACACGATTGGACCATGAGTATGGAAACAATCATGCGATTGGATTATAAGACTGAGCCACTCGTACGATTGGATGAAGGAATATGAGCCAGTCGCACGACTGAACCCCAGTTGCACGCTTGAATCATGCGTATGGGTTCAGTCGCACGACTGAATCATAAAAACAGTATAAATAAGATGGTTAGTCGGTCGTATTCTTTATCTCTCTTCAAAACTCTCAAAAACCTGCTCATATGACGACACTCTGCAAAAATTTGGTGTACTGAAATTATCGCTTGATTGTGATACTAACTTGTTTCCTACTTATCTACAGGTAGTGTGCAACTGAAATCGATCCAAATGAAGGGTTTAATCGAACCCTAAATGACCGAAACTGTTAAGATCAATAACCGGGACTAAACTCTTAAAATAGACCTATTAAATAGACACTAATGGTGGTTTAAACAACACTAAGTGTTATTTCGAGTCTCTGCGGTCCAAATGAATCTAAACACGAAGTGTATGGTCACGTCTTGACAAAGATTCAAGTCTATGGAGTTAAACAGTGAGATATACGAATGGACATGCTGATGAACTTCAGTCGCCAAACTGAGCCAGACGCATGATTCAATCGCACGAGTGAATCATGCGTGTGAGTCCAGTCGCATGACTGACTCAACTGCATGGCTCTGGCACGACTGAGCTCGGTCGCAGGCTCAATCGTACGACTGAACTCAATCGTATTACCGAACTTAGTCGTATGGTTCAGTCGCACGATTGAATCAGTTGATCAAAATCATTCAAACCTCAACTGTTAACTCTTACAACCAATCTAATGTATATATTTCTTGTGTTGCAGCAATATGGCTGAAAGATGGACAATGAGCACCAAGCACAACATATGTACTCACCTCGATGCTACTTCCCAGAACGCCTCTGAGTTCAGTGGGATTATTGCCTTCCTACGTAGATCGAGGATCTACAAGGCCATCTCGACTCCATGCACACCATACAAATCTATTCAGCAGGCCTTCTGGGAAAGTGCCTTAGTTGACCGGTCGGTTGAGCCACACTGTATCTGGAGCTCTATCTTCGGACAATACATAGAGATCACTGAAGATGACCTGAGGAGGGTCTTAGATCTGGGTGAAAACGGAGCCTACCCAACCAAGTTGCATCCACTGACAGTTCGAGGTTGCTTTCTAAGGATAAAGTACACCGGGGACATCAATGCCGGAGTGCTAAACAAGAGCAACATGTGCCCCCAATTCAAGTACTTGGCACATGTGATCCTAAATTCTATAGCCTCTAGGCGAGGAGGATTTGATGAGATGTCGGACCAAATCCAGAATGCATACGTTGCACTGGTACTGAACCACCCGTTCAGTTTCTCTCACATGCTCTTCTCTTATCTGATCGAGAACCTTGAAGCCAAAGGCAAGGAAGGGTTCTGTATGTATCCACGTTTCTTACAGATGATCATAGATGAGAAGCTTCCTATGCTGCCTAAAGAGAAAGATGATGCTGTGGTGCTTGAGGTGATGGATGATACCACCTTGGGGAGGATGAAAGTATACCGGGGGAAGCAGGTGAAACCCCCGGTCAGGAGATTGTTTGGGCATCTAGCCAATGAAGACTATGTGGCGCCTCCTCGCAAGAAATGGCGTCACGATGATAGTGATTCCGATGTTGAGCCTATTGTAGTACCCACTGATGAAAAGGATGATGATGATGAAGATCAGGATGACGGTCAAGGTGGTGGAGATACTGGTACTAGTCAATCAAGGGCCACTGACACTTCTACTATATCTCCACCATCTCTACATGGTATGTCCGATGCAGGTGGATCTGAGCAGGCTGCTTTCCACCAGGACTTCCAATTAGATGAAGAAGAAGGGTCGGATGATGAGCCTCTCGTCAGGAGAGTTGGTAGCCGGGTTGTGGCCACCGAGAAGGGGAAAGATGCGGTTGGTGGACGCCAAGCTGGCTCTAAGGGTGATGAGACTGATGTCAGTGATCCAACCTACACACCCGACCAGCCAATCAGCTCAAGGGGAGCCCAGATAGCTAAGGGCACCAGGAAGAAGAGGATGGCCCAACCCCATGGAAAGAAGGGAAAGAGGCAAAAGATTATCTTAATCAGTCCCACCACTACCACAGCCACTACCACCACCACTACCACAGCCACTACCACTCCCACCACCACACATACATTCACATCCACCTCACCTACAATACCCAACACAGCTCCACCACAACCCACTTCCATACCTATTCCCATATTCACCACATCCACCACTACATCCACTATTCCCCTAGCCGGAACATCCACCCACTTCCCACCTACATCGGGCTCTGCTCTACCCACTGTCGGGTTAGAGGAACAACTAGCAAACCTCAACAGATTGGTGCTGAAGCTGTTAGCTATAGATGAGCTGAGAGCAAATCAGATGAACTAGCTGATAGCGGTCAACAACGCCCAAGGCAAGCAGATTGCACAGCAGACATATAAGAACACTGCTCACGAGAGAGCGTTAGTTCGAGCTCACTGTGCACTAACGGCTCAAAATGAGCTTGTAAATGAGTCTGTCAAGAGGATTGAGGGGTTGGAGAAAAAGAACAAAAAGTTGATGCTGAGGTTGAAGGGAACTAAAGGAGAGCCCTTAAAGATCAAAGGTGATGGTGATGATGGTGGAGATGATGATGATGATGATTCGTCTAATGATGAATCAGAAGAAGATGATGATGTGGAGGAAGCAGGAGGAAGTGGAAAGGGAAAAGAAGGTGATGATGATGATGAGGATGATCAAGAAGGTGATGCATCTGCATCAGCCTCAAATCCATCAGCAAAGGAGAGGCGTACCAAGCGAATTCAGGATCAAAGAGCCTCGTCCTCAGCTCCTCAAGCTGAAGAGACACCCGATCAAGGCAAAAATGAAGCTCAACAGCCAAATGACTATGATGTTATACCCCTTCAGCAAGTCAAGACTCAGCTCACTATGATTCTGGATTTGCAAGGGATTGTAAGAAGGTCTGTTAGCTACACCCCTAAAGAAGGAGAGATCATCCATGATCTGACAGATGAGCAGCTGGCTGATATGTTCAGATTAAATCCATATGAAATTGTTAAAGATGCTCCAGAAGTTGATGTCTTAAGTGATGAGGAGCTACAGGATGTGGATGAAATAGTGATTTAAGATGTCACAGCTGAACACTATCCTGAGTACACTGACCATGAGGGCAACGTTATCCCCAACTTGGGTGAAACTTTTGGCAGTGATACCTTTGATAAGCTGGAGGAGATGGAGAAAGAAAAAGAGAAGGATGAAAGTAAAGCCCAAGCTACATATGCAAATATTGATATTAAGAAAGCTGAATGGGCAGCTTGTTTTGCTGAAATAAAAGCCCAACATGCACCTCCAAAGCAAAATGCCTACGCCAAACTTTACAGAGTCAAGAGATATCAGAAAGTGTCAGGCAAGATTATCGCGTGGGCATATTTTGAAGATTTGGAAGTCTATGTTGTTAAAAGGGAGAAAGGGATTGAATACTTCAGATATCCACATGATCTGAAGACACTTCCTAGTTTTGAGCTCAACCGATTAGCATGCTTAGATCTTTTGTATGCCAACCCGAGGAAGATGTCGGGATGGTTTGAGACAGCGCTGAAGAAGGAATACCACACCAGATGGGTCAACTTCAGGCCTCAACAACCTAAACGGTTCATTCATAAGACTGAAGTTAATCCTATATCTAGAAGACCTAAGGTGGTGTTGAAGTGGAGTCCCCCACGCACAATGTCTAAGATTCCTTTACGAGAGATTCCTCAGGACTTCACTACACACTTCAAATGGTGGTATTATGACTGGAGGACGGGGGAAGCGGTCATAGTTCTGAACAGAGAAGGAAAGATAGAGACAATCAGGGTATTTGACCCAATGTGGCTTACCAACTTGTCTGCTAAAGATGTCTACACTTTATACAAGTAGCCACTGTTCTATGACACGCAAGATATTATACAAGCTCTACAGTTCCAACATGTTATACGACTCTGCTTTGCATTCGAGATACACGCAGGAGTCACCAAAGAAGAGAAGTACAAGAAATTTCAAGAACATGTGAAGAAAGTTAGTAAATAGGCTAAGTGTATTGGCTTCAGCGGAAGATCTCTCAAGCTTATGAACAGCAGATTGATCCACAAGAGAGCCAAGAGCTTGCTGAAGAAGTGCTAAAGATCTTAGAAGGAGGTGATGACCATGAAGTTGAAACTAAGCTCCTGATGCATCTGTAGTTTGATAAATTCAGACTGATAAAGTATCTTCTAAGGAACCGATTGAAGACTGTGTGGTGTACACGTTTGGCAAGAGCTGAAGACCAAGAACAGAGGAAGCAAATTTGTTGATACATGTATGTCCCTAGATCATGATTTGTAATGTAATGAACTTGTCTGTCTGATTTTGATGTAATTGTAATTGATTAATGAAATGATATGAATTGGTTGTTACTTGTAATGTTTAATATTTCATTAATGAGTTGTGATTGAATTGATTGGGTTTATGAATGTTTGAATGATTGCATATTATGTTATATTAAAGAAAACATTCAAACTTAACTTAATGAAGTTATCATGCGAATGGCCCATGCGAATGGACCACACGCATGAATAACTTCATACGATTGACTCAATCGCACGACTGAACCAGGAGACTGGATCAGTCGTATGATTGACTCATAAGATTGACTCAATCGCACGACTGAACACTCAGTCGTGCGGATGAATCAACCGCATGGTTCAATCGCACGACTGAACCATACTTATGGCCCAGTCGCACGATTGACCAATACTAACCTATAAATAGACCCAATTCGTGGGAAAACGAAAGCATTCATCCCATTACGACTCCAGACGTACCCTAGCCGTCCAGAAGCCTCCCAAATCGTTCTCCAAGTTCATAGAACACATCAGATCGGTTCCTAATCGATTTCTGACGTTGAAATCAATTCTTGATTGATTCATCGTGTGTTCTCACTGATTGGATCGCCAATCAAATAGGATTCCGCACTATTTGAGTTGGTTTAACACGCAATCACTCGGTATTTCGTTCAAATATCAGGTCCTAACAAGTGGTATCAGAGCTTTGGCTCTTGATTTCGTGTTGATTCAATCAAGATTGCATAAAAGTTTGTGTTTTTGCACGAAAAACGCAATCTTTTGCATCAAAAGTGATCTTGGACGTTCCCTGCTCATTGAAGTTCAGTTTCTACGGACTTAGACGATTTGGACTTGCAAAATTTCGAATTTTTACGGCCGAAACCCGTCAAACCTAGAAATTTTCGCAAAACAGCAGCTTCAGTCGCACGAGTGACTCATTCGCACGACTAGACTCATTCGCAGTGTTCATTCGCACGACTGGACCTAGTCGCACCTTCATTCGGCCGACTGAACCGTTCGTTCGCATAGCTCATACGCACCAGATTCATTCGCACGACTGAACCATTCGCCTTGTTCAGTCGCACGGTTGAACCAATCGCAGAGTTCATACGCACGACTAAGACCATTCGCATCCTTCAGTCGCATCAGTTAAAGTTGATTTGATTAGACTCTAAGTTTAGTAACCATGGAAGATCAGATGTCAGCCTTTACTGCGGGGAAGGACTCAAGAATTCAAAACCTGCTGCTGCTTGAGAGTGAGGTGGGTATTCACAATAAACCACCAAAGCTCTTGACTTTAGATGAGTTTCCTCACTGGAAGCAACGTTTTGAGATCTACCTCAATGGAGTAGATCCTAATCTGTGGGAAGCTATCGAGGTTGGGTATAGTACACCGGTGGGAGCAGATGGAGTAAAATTAACGTTAAGTGGGATGACTGACGCACAGAAAGTAAAGTATAATGCTGAGAAAAGAGTTTATGCGATGATAACTCAGTCGATCCCCAAAGATATATTCCACCAGTACTCAGAGAACAAGCAGTCCAAGAAACTGTGGGATGAGCTAGAGAAAAGGTATGATGGGAATGCATCGTTAAAGGCAATCAAAGCAAAGGAGTTAAAGAAGGAATTCGATAACTTCTCATCAATTGGTAACGAGGGGTTAGATGAAGTCATAGACAGATTCTACCATTTGATGAGCGAGTTGCATACACATGGAGTGGAGACAACTATGGAAGAAAAAGTAAGCAACTTCGCAGATGGATTGCCTGATAAGTGGGCCTCATTCGTGTCTAATCTTAGACAGAATGGTATACTTATAAAGCTGGATATAAATGACTTTATTCTTAGACTACGTGAAGAAGCACTAAGGATGAAGTATAGAGCACAGAAGTCATCATATACACAAAACCCAGCTTTATACAATGCCACGCCTCAAGCTAAGACATCTGGAGCACCTCTCCAGACAGCATTTGTGTCTAGCTCGTCAGGTCCTTCACATGCTTCTCCTTCTGGATCAGACACGTCAGGGTCATCATGTACCCATTATATTGGATCAGAAGCGAGTGCTACCAAATTGAAGACCGAGAACCTCGGAAATGTGACTGTAGAAGTAGCACGAGAGCATATGGATCTTCTTGCTGCTGTGGTTCATTCATATGATGGACTTGTGGCTGGGAAGATTGGAAACTGTCATTTGGCTGATGAAGACTACGAGCAGGTAGATGAAATGGAGCTGGAAAGGATGGATATAATGTGGGCCTTAGCTAGCGCTGTCCGAAGGGCGAAGAAGTTTGTTAAGAAGACTGGACAGAACTTGATAGCTACTAAGGATACCACATTTGGTTTTGACAAGAGCAAGGTGACTTGCTTCAACTGTGGAGAGAAAGGGCACTTCAAGAGGGAATGTGTCAAACCAAAGAAGATGGGTAATGGGAACCCGTTCTCATCCTTTACTCACCAAGACAAGCAAGCCTCGAGTTCTACTTCATCAAACAAGGACCCAAAAGCCTTGACTGCTCATGATGATGAAGGACAGGACTGGAGTTTTAGATTTGTCAACCCAAATCTAACATTGCCAGTGTTGAAGATATTGATGATGATTCTGCGAGTGAAGGTGATTTAGCAGTTGATATAGCAATGTCACACAGTGAAGAAACAACTGCAGCTGAAGTCAGTTACACACCAAAGGAGGAAACTTCCAAGTCAGATTCAGAAAAGTCAGAATCACCAGAACCAGAGACGTCTGATGCTGCGTTGATGGCTAACTCCTCTGAAACAACACAGGTAAGTACAACTGACCAATTGTTTAATAATCATGCTTGTTCTAACTGTGATATATTTAGGAATAGCATTGATGAAAAATTTGCTAGGTTATTAGATCACAATGATAACTTAGTAAAGGACTTACAACTATGCACTGAGGCCAATAGAGTTCTAAAACAAAATGAGCATAGTTATAAAGAAAAGATAGACCTATTGACTAAGCAACTTAGGGAAACCGAAGTAGTTGCCTTTAATCAATCAAATGACATTAGGTACTATCTAAACTCCCTAGAGGACACTAAGAAACAAAAAGCAGTTCTAGAAGTAGAAGTCAATTCCTTAAAACAGAAACTGCATAGTTGGACTAGTTCTTCACACATAGTTCAACACTTAGTGAGAGAAAGAAATAATGGGGAGGGATTAGGCTACAAAGTGGTTCCACCACCACCTGAGACCTTGATGAACACCAAGTCTAAACCAGTAAACAACAACCCAATCAAGGATCATGTGGTGACCACTCCTCTTGTTACTGATCCAGACACATCTTGTTCATCTACTGCTTCTGGACAGAAACAAAAGGAGGCCACTTCAAAGGCAAAGGGTAAATTGCCTTGTGTTAATCTGGAAAATGAATTTGAAAAAGTTAACTTAAAGTCAGGTTCAAACAGAGTCAAATCAGAACCCAAAAAGACTTCAAATGTTAATTTTTCACATGCTACAAGTCAAAAACCAGTTAACCAAAAGGTTGAACAAGTTAAACAGGTTAAAACAGTTAAATTTGTTAAACCAGAGAAAACATCAAACATGCAAGAGTCAAAACCTAAAGTAATTGATGTTACTAAAGTGTCACACAGTTCTCCACAAAGAAAGTCAAACTATAAGGTTGATAGCAGATTGTGCTACAACTGTGGAGAATGTGGACACATTGCTTCCTTTTGTCCTTTCTATCAGACACCTAGGAAGAAGATTGATCTTCAGGACTCTAGACCTAGATCTTCTAAGAGGAGTTCTCTAACTCCACCTAGAAGATCTAGTGAACCTAAAGTCCAACCTGTAAGCCAAACGACTGTTTATCATAAACAGGCATTGCACAAATCTGGCTTATGGAAAGAGAAGTCTACCTGTGTGATTGATACTGATGACAAGAAGGAATCTGAGTTACCCTCACCTTCTAAAGGTCAATGGGTAGAGTTTATGATGTGTGATGCCTCTGGGAAACCCAAGACAGTAAAGGCTTGGGTTCCTAACCTAAACTAATACATTTACTTGATATGTGCAGGGTGTTCGGTATAGCGCTGAGACTAACACGTGGATTATAGACAGCGGAGCATCCAGGCACATGACAGGAAATAGAGCCCTTTTATCAAATGTCAAACAAATAAAAGGAGGGCATGTTTCCTTTGCAGGAAACAAGGGAGGATACATCACAGCACAGGGAGAAGTGGGAAATCAGAAAGTTAAGTTTGATAAGGTGAACTACGTTCAACAACTTCAAAATAACTTGCTTTCTGTTTCCCAAATCTGCGATAAAGGATTTAAAGTCATCTTCGACAACAACAAGTGTTACGTGCTGAAGAAAGACTATATGATTCCAGAGGATCAAGTTCTGATGACTGCTTCAAGATATAAGGATCTCTATGTCTTGGATCTGTCAACAGCTGCTCCAACGGATCAAGAAGTGCAGTGCTTTCTATCTAAAGCTACTGAGAAGGACTCAATCTCCTGGCATAGGAGAATGGGACACATTAGTCAAAGGAAGATGAATCACTTGATTCAGAAGGACTTAGTGAGAGGAGTAAATGTCAAGAACTTCCAACTTCCTGACTTTTGTGTAGCTTGCAAGAAAGGCAAACAGACAAAGAAGTCTCATAAGGAAAAGAAAGTTCATTCAATAGAACTTCCTCTTGAACTTCTTCACATGGATCTGTTTGGTCCAGTCAGTACAAGGAGCATTGCAGGCGATCTGTACTGTTTTGTGGTCACTGATGACTACTCAAGGTTCACTTGGGTAATGTTTCTGAAATCCAAATCAGAAACATTTGAGTCATTCAAGGAATTAGTCACCACTCTGGAATCTCTCTACAAGCTAAAGGTTAGACAAGTACGCTCAGACAACGGGACCGAATTCAAGAATCAATGGATGGAGGCATACTGCAAGGAAAAGGGGATTGTTCATCAATTCACTTCAGCATACACGCCTCAGATGAATGGAGTTGCTGAGAGGAAAAATAGGAGCTTGATAGAGACTGCACGGACTATGCTAGCGGACTCGAAACTGCCTATCCAATTCTGGAATGAGGCAGTAGCAAATGCATGTTATACACTTAATCGAGTCCTAATAGTCAAGCGCCACGGAAAGACATGTTATGAGCTACTACAAAGACGCAAACCGAATTTGGAGTATCTTGAACCTTTTGGCGCGCCATGTACACTTCTGAAGAAGACGCAAGAAGGAAAATTCAGCGAGAAGGCAGATGAAGGAATCTTTCTAGGATACAACATACCGAATAAGCGAGTTTACAATAACTCAACGGGTCTTGTAGAAGTGTGGTGTAATGTCGACGTTCAGAGATATACCACACCACCTACAGGAAAAGGACCTGCCTACTTCTTCGATTATGATGGATTCTTCAAATCCTTCAACATACCTCTCTCTCCCTCGGACGATGAGCTAGCAACTAGGATGATGTATGATATTCTGAATACACCATCTAGCACACAGGGAGAATCATCTACTCAGTCAGGGGGAGTAGTCGACGACAGTGACTCCTCCTCTGAAGATGAAGCTGAAGAAGATGACCAGAACAGTCAGGAGGAACAGGTTCCAGTTCCAGCAAGTCCACAAGCATCTACGAGTGATGCACCTTCGACTTCAGAACCTCAAACTCCAACTACCTCAGATGCAGAACCAAATGTTCATAATCTTGGCTCTGAGGTAGCTGTTCCTACTACTCCAGGATCACGACTAAATGTTTATCATCCCCTTGACAATGTCATTGGAGATGTCAGATCAGGAGTACAAACCCGAAATCAGTTATACTCAGCTGATTACGCCTCGGTTATGGAGAAAGGTTACATTCATGATGGTGCCTATCGATGTTTTGTCTCGCAGGTTGAGCCAAAATATGTCAGTGAAGCACTCAATGATGAGGCGTGGGTGAGTGCCATGCAAGAAGAACTTCTGCAGTTTAAGAAGTTAGGTGTATGGACACTGGTTGATAAACCTAAAGGTGCTAAAGTCATTGGCACTAAATGGGTACTAAAATGCAAGAAGGATGACCAAGGGGTCATTATCAGGAACAAAGCTCGACTGGTGGTTCAAGGTTTTCGCCAAGTCGAGGGAATTGACTACAATGAGGTGTTTGCACCCGTGGCAAGGATGGAAGCGATTCGTATCTTCCTTGCCTATGCATCGTACATGAAGATCAAAGTCTACCAATTAGATGTAAAGAGTGCATTCCTTCATGGGGAAATCAGAGAAACAGTCTACGTGAGTCAACCAGAGGGTTTTGAAGATCCCTATCATCGGGATAGAGTCTACAAGCTTGACAAAGCTTTATATGGGCTTCATCAAGCTCCTCGAGCTTGGTATGAGAAACTCTCAACTCATCTTGTGAAACACGGCTTTCGCAGGGGAGTAATTGACTGTACACTGTTTATTAAGGAAAAGGATGGCGACCTACTGCTTGTACAGATATACGTTGATGACATAATCTTCGGGTCAAAGAACGAAGAGTTATGTAAAGAGTTTGAAGCAGTAATGAAGAAAGAATTTGAGATGAGTGCCATGGGGGAGATGAAGTTCTTTCTCGGGTTACAGGTGGATCAAACACCTAATGGGATCTTTCTACATCAGACCAAGTATGTAGGAGACATTCTCAGTCGCTTTGACATGGAGAATGCTTCTGCTGCTGGGACTCCACTTGCTACTAATCATGATATAGCACCGGATGATAATGGAGATCTAGTAGATGCCACTATGTACCGAGGAATGATCGGATCCCTCATGTATCTCACTGCCTCAAGACCTGATATTATGTATGCTACATGTCTATGCTCAAGATATCAGGCTAAACCAAAGGTCAACCATCTGATCGGGGTCAAGAGGATTTTTCGTTATCTGAAGGGTACACCCACACTTGGATTGTGGTACCCTCATGATGATGACTTTGAGCTTACCGCGTATAGTGACTCGGATTACGGGGGCTGCAAGATGAACTACAAGTCTACATCAGCAGGGTGTCAATTCTTTGGGAGAAGATTAGTTACCTGGCAGTGTAAGAAGCAGACATCGGTTGCCTTGTCAACCTGTGAAGCCGAATATGTTGCTGCTGCAAGTTGCTGTTCTCAAATCATCTGGATTCAACAGCAAATGCGGGATTACGGTTTAAAATTCTCATCTACTCCTATTTTTGTTGATAACTCTGCTGCAATTGCAGTAACTAAAAATCCGGTCCAACATCCTAAGACCAAACACATCGGTATTAAATACCATTTCATAAGAGATTGTTTTGAAAAGAACTTAATTGATGTGGTTAAAATTAATACTGATTTTCAACGCGCTGACCTCTATACTAAAGCTTTTGATAAACCACGTTTTCAATATTTATTAGAGGTCAACGGTGTTAAAAAGAAAAGTGAGGTAATTCCTGATGATGAAAATGTGTAGTCCGATGTCGTGTACTTAAATTTTATTTTATTTATTTTGATTTGTCTATTTGATTTTAATTTTATTTAAACTCATGTTCTCTTGCTGTTTATTAAAATCCTAAAATAATTAAACCAGAAATGATTTTAGTATTTTAGGGGGAGAATATGTCAGCAAGTTAACATTAAAAAAAAAAAAAAAAAAAAAAAAAAAAAAAAATAAGGGAGAAGGAGTAGCGAGCTGAAATAAGGTAGATTGTATCTGTGATACCGATTCAATACCTTTGGAAAATGATAGTACACAGGAACAAATCAAGAGGGACTTTAAAATTTAAGTGTTAGTAATGTGCAAAAGTTCAAAGTAATAAATCTGTGTAGTCTAAGCAATACTAAAAGGAAAGATGATAGAAAACTGGCAACTCCTAAGGTGACACAAAGAAAGTAGACTTAGAGGCTGCTAGACCATATATGATATGTTGGTAGATTCAACACAATAGACAACTAGACCGGATTGGTGATTTCAAGATAAAACTAAAGTGTTCAACTGACTGTGGGCGTCCATCTTATCACTGGTTAACACAATCAACAATATTCCAATAAGGGGTAATGAGCAAGTAAACGCCACAAATGTGTGCGGATGACCATAACTAGAGCAAAGCAAAGAAAAAAATGAAAGACAAATGCAATAAAGCTAATGACTTATGTTGTTGGTGCATTTTGTGCAAAATAAAATAAGCTGCTCTAACAAGGAGATAGGTTATGTGCCTCTCTGCTGTGCGATGGCACTGACCTGAGGACAGGCTTCTCTTTGAAAGCTCTAAGAATAGTCTCTTCTTGTAATAATACCCGTAGACCGCTCAAAAGCTCCTGAGGGATGTTGATTACCATATAAGTGTGGGATCCACAAGTGTTAGTTGAAATAATTACACCTAAATAAGTCACCAGTCTGTGTCAAAAGTCTGTGTATGGATTTAAGTGGACAAACATACTGACAATCATTGTGGCTACATTCTCAAAGGTTCAAATCAATGTGAAAATCTAAGAGTTTCAGTATGATTTCCTTATGTTGCAAAAGACTCTGGATGAACACCGAGAACTTGAGCATCAAAAGGTTTTATAACGAGTCCCAAATGATTTGAATTGCCTGTATGATTCCAAAAATTGAATTGGTCCAGATGTGATCAACCTAAGTTGAAGCTATCTACTCCCGATCCAAATCCCGTAGATATCAATCTCTGGATTTATCTCTCACAAAAAGCCAAAAATATGTCTGATTATGTAATTAGTTTAAAGTCTTAAATTAGTTAGTTGTTTTAAGTTTTAACTTGAGTCAGTGTCGGGCTACATCAGGAAAATCAGAAGGAATAAACTCACTAAAAGGGTCATGTCTGAGATGACCATATGTGCTTTGAAAGGTTAAATTAGTCACGTCTGAGGTGACAAAGTGTTTTTAAAAGGATCACGTCTGAGGTGATCAAAGTGTTTTAAAGATAAAAGGATCACGTCTGAGGTGATCAAAGTGTTTTAAAGATAAAAGGATCACGTCTGAGGTGATCAAAGTGTTTTAAAGATAAAAGGATCATGTCTGAGATGATCAAAAGGTCATAACGTTAATTTAATTAATATAAAAGAGACTAAAGGAAAATTGGTAAAATAGCAGAAAATTAACTAAGTATGACCCATTCGCACGAATGGACCATACGTATGGACTAACCATACGAATGAAGTCCATTCGCACGAATGGAACATACGATTAGTCCAATCGGATGCTTAAATGCGAACGAGTGAGTCAGTCGCACGACTGAACTTCAGTCGGACGACTGGAGAAGGGCGACTGACCCAATCGCACGACTGAGTCCCACTCGCACGACTGAAAGGTGCGAATGAACTCAGTCGCACGATTGGATCTAGGGTGGATATAAATAGAGGGGAGTCGGTCGCAGAGACTCCTCATTCGCAAAATCGCCCCTAAATCGCATATAGTACCGTTACTCTGCCCAAATTTTCTCTGTTTGATTTTTCTTGCTGATTCTGTGATTCTAACGTTCGCTCATCATAGTACAGGTATTTTGAAGTTCGTTCCATCAAAATCAGAAAGAATTGAAACCCTAATCGGATTAATAAGACTGTGAAGTGCGAACCGCGAAGTCAAACCCTAATAACCTATTAAAACTAAGTAATATGTTAAAATTGGTTAAAATAGGTTATTAGGGAAGAGTAGGCGACACTAAAGAACCGGTTAATTGAATGATAAGACGTATAATGCGTAGATTCGATCTTTGGGCGACTGAACAAATGAGACAGACGACTGGTCGTCCTGATGAACTTCAGTCGCACGACTGAAGGGTGCGAATCACTTAATCGCACGACTGAACCATGCGAATGAGACTCAGTCGCACGACTGGTGTAACCGCACAAGAGTTCATGCGCATGAGTCCAGTCGCACACTCAGTCGTGCGTATGAGGTCAATCGCACGTCTGAACCTCAATCGCATGATTCAGTCGCACGACTGTCTCAGTCGTACACTCTCAGTCGCATGACAGATACTTTTTATTCAAAGTTTAAGTGTTGCTTTATACTCTTAGCCAACGAAACTAACGTTTATGTTATTATGTGTTACAGATGGCGAGTAGATGGAATATGAGCACTAAGCACAACATATGTGCTCACCTGGACTTGACTTCCAGGAATGCAGCCGACTTCACAGGCATTATTACTTTCCTTCAGAGATCCAGGATCGCGTATGCTATATCTACTCCCTGCACACCGTACAGATCAGTGCAGCAGGCCTTTTGGGATGGCGCATCGGTAGACAGATCCACCGAGCCTCACTGCATCAGGAGCTCGATTTTTGGTGAGGCTATCACCATTTCTGAGGAGGATCTGAGGATAGTTCTCCAGTTTGGAGACGATGCTGAGTGTCCCACACGTCTACACCCCCTCACTGTCCGTGGATGCTTCATGAGAGCCAAGTACTCTGGGGACATTAATGCCGGGGTACTCAACAAGAGTAACCTCTGTCCCCAGTTTAAGTACTTGGCCCACGTGCTGCTGAAGTGTATAGCATCACGGAAGGGTGGATTTGATGAGCTCTCGGACCAGATCCAGAACGCTTATGCAGCGTTGGTGCTGAACCACCCGTTCAGCTTCTCGAGGATGATATTCAGCTATTTGGTGGAGAACCTCGAGGGGAAGGGGAAGGAAGGCTTCTGTATGTACCCCAGATTTTTACAGATGATCATTGATCAGAAGCTTCCTTCCCTGCCGAAGGAGAAGGAGGATGCTGTTATCCTCGAGGTCATGGACGACACGACTCTTGGACGGATGAAGGTCTACAGGGGGAAGCAGGTGAAGCCCCCTGTCAGGAGGTTATTTGGGCATCTGGCCCGGGTTGATTATGTGGCGCCAGCGAAGAGGAAGTGGCGCCACGAGGACAGTGACTCAGATGTGGAGCATCTTGCTATACCAGAGACAGACTCTGATGATGATGATAGCGGCGACGCCGGGGATGACATGCCTGCCCATCTAGAGGCACAGATACAGAGATTATTCCCCCGGGGTCAGCCACTGCCGGAGAGGTCGCAGAGATGGCCGGCTTCCATCAGGAGTTTGTTGCTGGTGACATTGAGGAGGAGGAGTCAGACGAGGAGCCCCTCACCAGGACTGTGGGAAGCAAAGTCGTTCCCACAGACCACGGGCTAAAGGTGGTTGGTGAGCACCCAAGGGACTCCTCGGAGAGAGATACTGACCCTAACTACATTCCGGGGTCAGGTAGCAGAGTTGCAGGGGGAGCATCTACTTCCTCCGGGACTAGGAGGAAGCGGATGGCTCAACCACATGGGTTGAAGAAGAAGAAGCGTCGGTTGACCTTCGTGACTTCCACTTCTACCACCACAGCCACCACTACCACCACTACTGACGTTCCACCCATCACCACAGCCACCACAGCCACTACCCCTACTACCACATCCACCACCTTACCCACCACCACTATATCTATCCCATCCATCACCAGACCATTCACCCCCACTTCACCACCATCAGCTCACCGACCCATATTCACCACAGCCACTGCCACCACCACCACACATCAGGCTGGACCGTCAGCCCAGCCCTCACAGGTACATGGATTCACTCTACCTCACATTGGGGTAGAGGAGCAGCTCTCAGCGCTAAACCGTATGGTTATGCGTCTGCTTGCTGCTGACGAGGAGAAGGCGGCACAGATCCGCCGACTGACCGACTTGGCTGCTGCCCAATCTCAGCAATTGGCAGAGCAAGCTCGGGTCATAGACCAGCAGAGAGTTGAGGTGTCCCAACTCCAAGATACTCAGGCTCAGTCCGCCAAACGTATTGAGGAGTTGGAGTCGACCAACAAGACTATCATGCTGAGGCTGAAGGGGTCGAAGGATGAGCCCCTGAAGCTAAAGGAGGGTGACGGAGATGACGGAGATGATGATGATGAAGATGAGGATGATGATGAGGAAGATGATGATGATGAGGAGACAGAAGAAGAGAGGACAGAAGGACATGATGATGATGACGAGGCAGAAGGAGGGGATGCGGCTGCATCGGCCTCTGCCTCAGGTCAGGAGCGCAGATCCAAACGTCGACAAGACCAGTCATCCACTACTTCTGCTCCTCCGAGCGACACACCACAGATTCAGGACCAAAGTACTGATTAGATGTTTTATGTATTTATTTACTTTGTACTTGAATCATGTAATGAAAAACAAATGTATTAAATGTTTATATATATTAAGTTAATGTATGTCTGTTTGATTAATTACTAATGATTTATGTGTTGAATGTTTATATCAAACAGATCCAAACTTTCAGAGGGATGAGTTTGACTTTACTCCCCTTCAAATGGTCAAGACTCAGTTAACCATGATTCTTGACCTACAAGGGATAGTAAGACGGTCTGTGAGTTATACCCCTGAAGAAGGGGAGATAATTCATGACCTGTCTGATGAGCAAATAGCTGAAATGTTCAAACTCAATCCCGATGAAATCGTGAAGGATGCTCCAACAGTGGACTCAACCAGTGATGAGGAACTGAACGACATTGATGAGGTTGAGATTGAAGACATCACTGCAGAAGAGTATCCTCAGTACGCTGACGCCGAGGGAAATGTGGTCCCCAATTTGGGTGAATCCCTAGTCAGTGATACTTTTGAGGTACTCAACAAGATGGAGCAAGAAGCAGAAAAGACTGCAGAAACAGCCCAAGCCTCCAATGCAGATGTAGATATTCGTAAGGCTGAATGGGCTGCCTGTTTTGAAGAAGTGAGAGCCCAGCGGGCTGCACCAAAGAGAGATGCCTACACCAAGCTCTACAAAGTCAAGAAACACCATAAGGTGTCGGGCAGGATTATCTCTTGGGCATATTTTGAAGACCTTAACGCGTATGCTGTTAAGAGGGAGCAGGGCATAGAGTACTTCAGGTTCCCACATGATCTGAAGACTCTACCTGGTTTTGAGCTCAACCAGCTGGCTAAACTAAAGCTGCTGTATGCTGACTCGAGGAAGATGTCAGGCTGGTTTGAGGCTGCCCTGAGGAAAGAGTACCACACCAGGTGGGTCAACTTCAAACCTCAACAACCTACGAGGTATATCAGACGTTCTGAAGTTGATCCCATAACTGGAAAGCCAAAGATAGTGCTGAAGTGGAGTCCCCCGCGAACAATGTCAAGAATCCCTCTAAGGGAAATGCCACAGGACTTCACTCCCCACTTCAAATGGTGGTACTACGATTGGAGAACAGCTGAAGCGGTCATAGTCCTAAACAGAGAGGGCCAAATGGATACTATCAGGGTATTCGACCCAATGTGGCTAACCAACTTATCTGCTAATGATGTCTACACATTATATAAGTGGCCACTATTCTATGACACGCAAGATATTGTACAAGCCCTCCAATTCCAAAATGTCATAAGACTCTGCTTTGCTTTTGAGATACACGCAGGAGTCACTAAAGAGGAGAAGTACAAGAAGTTTAAGGAGGTGATGCAGAAGACAAGAGAATAGATAGATCTAGGTCCAAGGGGGAGTTTGTTGATACATGTATGTCCCTAGATCATGATTTGTAATGTAATGAACTTGTCTGTCTGATTTTGATGTAATTGTAATTGATTAATGAAATGATATGAATTGGTTGTTACTTGTAATGTTTAATATTTCATTAATGAGTTGTGATTGAATTGATTGGGTTTATGAATGTTTGAATGATTGCACATTATGTTATATTAAAGAAAACATTCAAACTTAACTTAATGAAGTTATCATGCGAATGGCCCATGCGAATGGACCACACGCATGAATAACTTCATACGATTGACTCAATCGCACGACTGAACCAGGAGACTGGATCAGTCGTATGATTGACTCATAAGATTGACTCAATCGCACGACTGAACACTCAGTCGTGCGGATGAATCAACCGCATGGTTCAATCGCACGACTGAACTATACTTATGGCCCAGTCGCACGATTGACCAATACTAACCTATAAATAGACCCAATTCGTGGGAAAACGAAAGCATTCATCCCATTACGACTCCAGACGTACCCTAGCCGTCCAGAAGCCTCCCAAATCGTTCTCCAAGTTCATAGAACACATCAGATCGGTTCCTAATCGATTTCTGACGTTGAAATCAATTCTTGATTGATTCATCGTGTGTTCTCACTGATTGGATCGCCAATCAAATAGGATTCCGCACTATTTGAGTTGGTTTAACACGCAATCACTCGGTATTTCGTTCAAATATCAGGTCCTAACAAAATTGAAAAAAAAAACTAGAACTGGAGCCTGATTTGGTTTCAATATTGGAGCAATTGCATGCCACGAGAGCAACAGCAAAAGAAAGACAGAAGAATTTGGAGAAAAGCATGTTAGCCAATAGAATAAACTAGGTCCAAGGGGGAGTTTGTTGATACATCGTGTTCCTAGTTTATGTTCTTAATGTAAAAGTCTTTCATTTCTTACACATGTGTAATGTAACTACTTAATGAAATATGATATGTTCTTGATGTTTATTTATCTTTAAATATTTCATATTATTGGTGATTATTCATGTTAATGGACCATACTTATGGGTCATACGCATGAATGAATCATATTTATGGACCAGTCGCACGACTGAACCAGGAGACTGGATCAGTCGTATGACTAAGACATAAGATTGACTCAGTCGCATGACTGAACCTTAAGTTGTGCGTATGAATCAACCGCATGAGTCAGTCGTACGAATGAACACTGGAAACTTATAAATACCACATAATTCGTGGAAAAATGGAGACTTTGAAGATTATCAAACCCTAGCCGTCTAGAGCGTCCTAAACAGCATATCCAACTTCAAAGTTCGTTCCTGATCGATTTCTAATCTATTCTTAATGTTTGTTTCATCGTTAGATCGATCAGGTTATCATTCTCACTGATAGGATCGCCAATCAAATAGAATTCCGCGCTATTTGATCTGGTCTCACGTAGAATCCGTTAGTACTCCGTACGAAAACGGTCCTAATAGTCTCCTTCGTCTAGCCCACATCAGTCACCCATCAATGAGGTAGATACTTCTGAACCTGTTTAGGATATCCATATGGAAGAGACTCTTACTTCTGCAAGTGATTACATCATTAAGACCTCAACCATGGCAACTCATCCCATTGAGACTTCAACTGAGGTTGTCAATGTGCAGAGGAAATCCAGCAGCCAAGAACCTGAGGCTGGTGGTGAGAGAGAGGACTTTGGTCCAATCATCTCATCCCCCAATGATTCTTCTAATGAAGATGAGGGAAATCTGAGACTAAAGGTCCAAAAACTGTCAAAAACATGCTCCTATTTAGTCCCTAAGGTTAGTCACCTTGAATCTCAGGTGACTACCCTGTAAAATAGGGTCAGTGATCAGTAACTTGAGATATCTTATCTCAGGAAAAAACTAGCTGGGAGACGTTTAAGAAGAGCTCAACCAGGAACACAAGAACATGTGAATGTGATTGACCTAACTCCTAGCTCATCTATGCAAGAGGGTAATGCTACCAAAAAAAGGAAGAAAGTCATTACAGTCACAGAACCTGGGAGTTCTTCAGGGAGTATAGACATTGAGGATTCACCATCCTCACTTGCAAATGTGCATACTCAGCAACTTCCTCAAGTTCATATTAATGTGGACATTATAGACTCTGTCATTAGGAGTCTCTTTGAGGAAGGCATTCCAAGGACTATGTCATCTCCACCTCAAGGAACTTCAAACTACATTTATTGGGTGGAGGTATGATGCTGATAGAAGAGCCCTTATTCTTCACAGAGTTCAAGGGCAGAAAGAAGTATTTAATTTTCAGACCTTGAACTACTATGAAGGTCTTGACCTGATCAACATGCCACTTGTCAACACAAGTCAATCAAGACAAGCTGACAGGTTAGCACTCAGGATTCAAGACAGAATTACTAAAGAGTTCAGTCTTAGAAGGAGACAAAGGCAATCAGGTAATGTCATTGGTCAACTGGATATTGAGGCAGACCCTGAGATTAGCTTCAAAGGGAAAACCTTGGCTGAAGGCCCAGTGATAGAGCCTGAGAGCCCTGTCACACCAACAACTGCTTCAGAAATTCATTTCCTCAGTGAAACACATGCTGATGAAGGTTTCTCACAACCTCTCTCTGGCCAGAGCTTGGATGCTACACCAAGCAATGAAGGCCAAAACTCTTTCCACCCTGTGTCACAAAGGTCTATGGGTGACAAAGGAAAAAGGATTTGAACTCCTGAGGAGATTAGGGAGGAGGAGAGAGAGAGGAAGATGAAGCTAAAGGGAGAAAGTTCCTCTAGGTCTTTAGGCTTTATGCAAGCTGCAATCAGGGCTGCCCCCAGACCAAACACTCAAGAAGATAAGTTGAGGGCAGTCAGGATTACTTACTTGCAGACCAGGAACTATGACATAGATGAGATTATATCTCTCCCCTTAGAGCAATTAAATGAACTGGTTGTCATGGAAGTGTCAAAAGAGATGAAGGAAGCAGAGGATGCAAGCTACTTCTCCAATTCAAAGAGGAGAAGAGACAGAAAAGGTTATACAAGCATGTTCCAACTCTCTCCCCAGTTCAAGAAAGCCCTGTGCAAGAGGATGTGGCAGCTACATAAGAACCTCAGGTAGACAAGGAAACAGATAGGCAAAACATGATCAACTACATGAGTGCCACAGGTCTCTACCAGGCATCTGCACTTCTTCCCTTGTCCTTTGAGTACATTGAGTTTGAGTATCTCAAACAGCTTGAACTTTAAGTGCTCAAAGAACAAAAGGCAACAAAGAAAAAGATGAGGGAAGATGCTACAAAGTCAAGAGCCATCATCCAAAAAAGTATGAAGAAGTCTGCTGACAGACAAAGGATGATGAGCTTCTTGAAGCTGTATGGATTCTCCGGAAGGAGACTTTGCCCTATGTCTCTATCCATAACGGATGAGCATATCAGGGTAATCAAGCAGAAGATCAAGAGTGGAGAGTTGACTGACTTACACTCCCCTCCAAGTCAAATCCCACCTGAAGTGGAGGTTAAGGTTGAACAACCTGAGACAACACAACCTAGACCTCCTGCTGACCCTCAGCAAGCTTCATCTTCTGATCTACAGAAGGGTCAAACTCCCTCTCCTTCTGAACCTGTGAGGGAGGAACACCCAACTGAGAAAGACAAGGATGATCAACAAGGTGCTGCAGACCAGTCTTCTCAGTTGAAGTCTTCTAAGAGGAAGAAGAGGATGGCTTCCAAACCAAAGTCAAAGAAGAAGAAGCCTGAATCATCCACCTCTACACTTAAGGCTGAGTCAGATCAACCTGAGGAAGTACATGAAGAGGTAGCTCAATTACCTCCAGTTCAACTGGCTCCTCTTGCAGCTGAGAGAACCATCTTATCCTGGACCTTCACAACTAATCCAGAAAGATGGCATGTGATTAAAGATCAAGGTGTTGAGAATGTCTACACATAGCAAGACTTAATTAACTTACCTCTGCATGATCTCTTTGAAATGAGAAGATATTATGAGGGTCTGAGTGATCATGACCATCTGATGAAGAAGGGTATGGTCATCATCATCCTGAAGACCACCAACATCTGAAGATCTTCTAAATGTTTTGGTAGCATCATCCTAAGGGGAGTTTGTAAGGATTCCTATAAGTCTAATGCAGCCAAAACATCCAAAGTCTCTCTGCATGCATGCACTGAAGAACAGAAGTAGAAATGCTTCGGAAGTTTTACACCATGCACTAGAAATATTGGAAGTGTAAAATCTTCCGAAGCCAAGACCAACATTTTCCGAAGCCAAAAGTGAAGTCTTCCGAAGCTTCAAAGACAAAGTCTTCCAAAGCCAAAGAGTGAAGACAGATTTCTTCCGAAGACTTTTAGAGATATGCCTTTATCTGATGTACTTTACCATAAAGCTGGACCACCTTTCCGCTGCAACTTTGTAAACTCACCAACTTACATGAGTTGGTGAAAAAGTCCATGCTTTTGGTAACTGTACATTGAGGTCTTGAGTCCATGCTTTCCACTTTATGTATTTTTATCCTTTTTGTAATATATTAGGATGTGAGCTATGGCATGTCATAGTCACTAGTCAAAAGGCAGATCTGCCTTTTGACTCTACATTTGATTTTGTATGGCCGGCTGTAGGATGTAGTATATGTATCTCAAGTACTTGTAACTTTCATCGTATGCTTTGTAACATTTGTAATAGAACTTGAGAAGTAATATACAGCATTCTTGAAAACCAATTACTTGTGTTGTTTGACATCTTGTTCTGTCTCATATTTACTTGTGTTCAACCAGTTCCCTATTTGATTTGTTAAGTGTTCTAAGCAACTCT
The DNA here is from genome assembly GCA_025215565.1 of Flaveria ramosissima. Taxonomy (NCBI): domain Eukaryota; kingdom Viridiplantae; phylum Streptophyta; class Magnoliopsida; order Asterales; family Asteraceae; genus Flaveria; species Flaveria ramosissima. The sequence goes on along the minus strand of CM046031.1, from coordinate 19,253,508 downwards.
CCTCATTGTGTTGTTGTGTTGTAAGTGCATACCCTTCACCGGTCCTGCAGTGTGTTATTTGTTTTTCGAGACGCCCTGAATTACACACTAGATCATCCTTAATAGATTCAAATTTTCAATCTCGGATCACTTTTCTTGTTTAATCACAGGTAAAAGGTTCAACAGTCACTTCTTTTAAGTATTTTGTGTTCTTATAAATTTTGGGTGTTGATTGGCAGTAAAGTTTTTTTAAGGTTTTGATCATAAGAATGAAGTATAACAAGAGCACGACATTGATGTCGCTGGATCAAAGGATATTAGGAGTCTAATCCTTTTTTTGATTTAGCATTTCACCGATGCTTCTTCCTTGATTTTAGGGCTTTTCAGAGACTTTTGTAGCTGCCCCTCATGTGTCTTTAATTATGCGGTAATCATCATTAATGTAGTTACTTACTGTTGTTGTTAGTTTTAAACGTTGAAAATCATTTCGAAAACTAAGGAAAGAGGGGGTTCATTTGTTGGTTTTTGGCTATAAAAATTTGATATTTGGGAGTTTATGGAAGTATGATTTACTTTTTTTGATAGTATGGATAATGGAAGAAATTGTTGTTGGAGTTTGTATTCTGGTGTTATATTCTTTGAAGTTCTTCAAAAATGTTGTCACTAGGGTTTTGATTTTATGAAGCTATTAGATGATTGATGATTGTATCATTTAATAAAAATTTGTTTTGTTAGTGATGGAAAGGAAGATGGAATCTTGTGTTTTGCTACTTGCTTCATCTTTGATTTTGAAGTTTCAAAAGTTGTGAGTAATTAACTATCAATTAGGAGATAAACTAAGACTAATTTGAGTTAATTATATGTAAATTTAGGATTTAAATGTCACTCTTTTTCTTGTTCTAACTTAATATGAATTAATCAGATACAAATGAATGAAGACTTCTAAGTAGAATCAATTAAAGTTATCTATAGGTTTGAAAGTCGATCTCATCTAACGGTGATTAAGAATACATTTGAATGAAGAGTAGCTCAATCCTTCCTAAGTGTGTTTGAGTAATGAGGTATTATTATCACTCTTGTTAGATTTATTATAACCTTTAGTAAATATAAATAGGATAAGAAGTCATGAATATATATATATATATATATATATATATATATATATATATATATATATATATATATATCTATATATGTCTATCTCTATATATATGTCTATATCTCTATGTATATATCTCTATGTATATCTATCTCTGTCTCTCTCTCTGTATATCTATCTCTCTCTCTCTATCTCTCTCTCTCTCTCTCTCTGTCTCTCTCTCTCTGTCTCTCTCTCTCTCTCTCTCTCTCTCTCTGTCTCTCTCTCCCTCTCTCTCTCTCTCTCTCTCTCTCTCTCTTCTCTCTCTCTCTCTCTCTCTCTCTCTCTCTCTCTCTCTGTCTTCTCTCTCTCTCCCTCTCTCTCTCTCTGTCTCTCTCTATCTCTCTCTCTATATATATTTATATATTTATAAATGTATAGTTGTTTTGGTAAGATTCCGATCATGTAGTAAAAGGTTATCGCTTGCAAAAAGGTTATGGTAAATGATGTTTCCATGAATGCTTATATTATTTGGTTTATTTGAATCTTAAACACCACCTGCACAAAAGATGAAAAAACAGTAACAACAAGATGCCATAATAACACGTAGATGAACATAAGAAAAATAGATAATGCTAATTATCATAGGATGAAATATAAGAAAGTTATGAACTTCTTTTCTTTTATTTGTTCTTGTAGATGCAACTAAACAATACATCTTCACCACTTAGCATGTTCTTGTTAAAATTTGGTAAAAAAATTCTTGATACATACTTCATACTTGGGTGGCCTATAAAATAGTTTCAATATATGGTTGGCCTTGATGAAAAAGACCGAGTACATGAGCAATCTCCACATATATTACCCCAAAATGCAAACAAGTACAGTGAGTATGCATTATGTAAATAGCACAGAAAAGTATAAAACAATTAAAGCTATCTTGCATTATATAAACAATAACAAAAAGTGATTACATTTGTCACACATAAGCGGCAATATTGCTTTCAAAACAGCTCAAAACAAGTACTCTATTTACTCACTATAGAGGTGGCTATTAGACCTTTTATTTGTAAATAGCTTGATTGGGTTGTGTTCCATTTCTAATTGGCCATGGGTAAAACATAATTTCTTTTAGCTAAAAAGTTATTTTGTTTAGATCATGATATTTTATTCATTGGATCTCTAATCATTTTTTAAATATTATTTTAGAAAATGTTTTTAGTTTTTAAGATTATCGAGAGCATCCTTGAAGGCTTTTTTTTCCAATAATTGGTCAAAGTTCTAAATCAAAATCAAGAACTGTTGTTATCAGGTTCGTTCTACAATTTGTTTGATTTGAGCACATGGTTTGTGTTGGAAATTACTGTTTAGAAGATTGCATTATCGACATTGTGGGGTTCTATTGATCCTGATTACATCTTCCCAGTTACCGTCCATTAACAACCTTTCATTAGACTGTTCTATGCCACAAAATAGTAAGAATCCATTATTCCCTATGATGTGCAAGCATACTTCATATGGCATATGTATAGATTTACACTCTATTAGTAAATTGGAAGGTATATTTAGTTATGATTTTCTTATGTTTATATTATTGTAATGGACACAGATTAAACTTTAACCACAAGTCCTACTCCTCTATGTTTTGTGACAAATATATTCCTTCAATCGCGCAACCTTAATAATACACGAACGCAAGATTGGTCCTAGAAAGCTGTGTGGACTTTTATCTACTTCTTGTGTAACATGAATCATCATCGTTCCGAGTACTTAAGTAGAGTAGGGTTGGTAGTTATTTCACCTCAGGAGCTTTTTAACTCCTTTTTTTGCATATGGTAGAATGAGAAAATATTTAAGATTAAATGTGACATAATTAAATGCTTAACAGAAGGTTTACTCCCTTTATTTGCCATTATCCAATCTATTAAGCTACTAGCATACTAGAAATTTCACTTCTACATTGTACTCAACTAAGTTTGATGCAAAGATACTTATGTTATAGGTAGTTAAGAGTACAAAGTGCATTTACGTTAACTACAATGGTTAAAGGATAGAACATAAAAGTTCTCAATGGTATTTTTTGATCATCCTAATTAGACCTAATAGATGCTGTTATATTTAATACATACGAGTAAATATACAAAATTTTATAGCATACTCTCATTTTCTATAGTTTGGATTAATAATTAGCAAAGTTTATTCGTTACAATTAGCGGGTGTAGATACTAACTTTATGTATTCAATAGATAATAATTAGAAAAAAAATCAAAAAGTTAGAGATGGCGTGTGAAATGTAAACGTCTTGTTGCAAATAATATGATTCATACAAATTACTTGGCCCCTAAAATGTACAACCGAACATGTTTCATTTACTCATTGAAACCTCCTTTAATACATTACAATTACCAACCATCCAAAACAATCCAAATTTGTTGTTTCTCATTAGAAAGTCAAATGTTATACAATTTGTTAACTTGTGTTTATTTTATGCATATTTTGCATTCAATTACTAAACTTTTTTACTTATCAAGTTTATATTAGAAAACATGATCACACATATATAATCCTTAAAAATCAAAGATCCATTTTTAAGTTGTGAATTTCATGTTTTAAAGGTTAAATGAATAATTGTCATTTAACTTATGTTAGACTGGTTATTTACTTATCTTATGACATGTATCACATCTAAATTGTTATCGTTACTGCATCGCATGGGTCCCCAAATAGTGTATATACACGTATAGAAGAAGGATCAAGAAAAAACCCTTTTTTGATAGAAAACTAGAAACTCCTACGTTTTTCTCCTTAAACATGAATAACTTTGTCATGTGCAACTCTTTACAATATATCATCATAAAAAGAAAATTTTTATCTTTAATTTAAATATAACATTTAGACGTTAAACAAAAAGTCTAACGTGTCAAATTTATTCTATACTACATACATCTAGTATCATCATACTATAGTATCATATGTAATAAAAATATATGCAAAGTTATTTGTAAATCATAAATCAAGTTATAAAAATTAAATAAATAAAATCTATTGAATTTTGATCCATTCATCATTATCACCTTCAATTTATCAAAACTGATTATACCGTCCCCATCTTGATCGACACATGCGATTATCTTGATGTACTCTCTTGTTATGTATTATTCTCCCAAACTAGTCAAAACCTTCTACAACTCGTCCGTTTAACCTATCTATATTTATTAACATCAAAAAGCGAATATGCATATATTGTATATTTCTAAAATTGTTTAGTCATTTCCTCAAAAGATTTCATCAAGTTTGGTTTTGAATTTTAGTTTTCATATTATACTATAAATATACATACAAAAACACACACACACCGACACGCATACACGCATCCACGCATCCACGCATCCACGCATCCCGCATCCACGCCACACGCACACGCACACGCGCACGCACGCACGCACGCACACACACACACATACACACACACACACACACACACACACACACACACACACATATATATATATATATATATATATATATATATATATATATATATATATATATATATATATATATATATATATATATATATATATATATATATATATGTTGAGTTATAATATTACATGACAAAAACTCACATTGTATTAATTTAATGTTTATATATCAATATTATATTTAAATTAAAAATAAAAGTTGGTGATTTATTGATGCTATTTTTCAAAATAATAATAATAAAAATAAGATATGAAAATTTTATATAACAAAAGGGGACTTGTTTTATAGTTTTCTCATGGACTGGGTATAAAGTTTATAAATAAAATTCTTAATAAGCTTGGAACGGGTAGCTCTAATGCCATCTAGATATAAATCGAATTTATCAACATTCACGTCAAATATGTCGTATCATTTGTTGAACCATTGAATATTACAAGTGGTTTATAATAATGATTTATTTTTTTTTATGAACAAACACACATTTTCACTTGATATCTACTCTACTTTTATAATCGAAGCACATCTATACTTTATAAAATATAAACTTACAAAATTTGTTTGAAGGGTTACACATGTATTACTACTACCTTTCAATGTGGATAATAATGATTCAATAAATGTGTTCATAACATTTGAGACTTATAAATAAACTTATTTGATTACGACAATTAATATTTGATCTTAATATGAAAAATGAGTATTAATAAAGTTATAGTCGTATGTTATTGTCGTATGATTTTAGTAAACATATTTAAATATTAATAACCATATTATAATATCGTTTCAATTAATATAATATTAATTAAATGGTTGTCACGAAAGCGATGTTATTGTCGTATTAGAATACCGTTATTCAATGTCTGATGACTACTTGCATCGTTAATCTCGTTGTTGATTACTATATTGTTTAACTATTATCTTAGTATATGTAGTTGATTATATATAATAAAAATATTATGACATCATTGACTATTTTGAGCAGTTTTATTAGTCAATTTGAAGAAAGAAATACTTCCAACTCTCTAACTTATTTTTTATTACTAGTAATTTTTTACATGTTTTTACGAAGAACATATGGAATGACTAATACAAGATATATTCCAAATGGTAAACTCATATAGAAGTTAAATTTTGCACATTTTATTTAGAGTGTAATTCGAATTAATAATTATCTTATGACTGGACATCTTGAATACATATTGGTAATACTAGTCGTATTATAATGATAAGTATTGAATTACATGATCTTAAAGCAAATTACATTTAAACCTGCAAAGTTTTTAAGCTCGTTTCATTATGAATTCTTTTTCCTTTTCCATGTTTGTTACATTCGAGAAGTGGAGACACTACTACAAAGCTATTAATAGATGCGTGCAAAGAAAGATTACGCACATTTGCGCGTATCATAAAAATCATGTCGTATTTTACAAATTTTTTAGAAAAATGACACGCATTTTTGCGTGTGGTCTTTGTTCGTGATTTTTAAAACGCGCACCGAGTACCTATTTCAATTCCCCCTGCCTATTTATGCTTCTGATCAATTTGAAGCCCTAATTTCTCATAGCTCCAAATCAGAGATGACGACCATCACCCACCGCTCCATTCTCCGCCTAGCGCCGCCTCCATCACCGGCCGCCCTATCGCTGCCATCGTCACCGGCCACCCTATCATTGCCATCGTCACCAGCCCCCCTATCGCCACCGCCTCCATTCGATGTTTGTCCGCTTGCTGCTCCACCTCCTATTCCGCCTCCATTTAAAGGTTCATCTTATACCAATGTGTTTCGTGTTGTTTTTTTGCAGTTTAAAGGAGTATAGAGAAGCTGAAGAGGAAGGTGTAGTGAAACATACACTATGATCTTAGGCAAATTACATTTAAACCTGCAAAGTTTTTAAGCTCGTTTCATTATGGATTTTTTTTTCCTTTTCCATGTACGTTACGTACGAGAAGCAGAGAAGAAGCAATATTACTATAAACATTAAACATTACGATTTTTCCCTTGTGTTTTATTTAATTTCACCACGTGAGTAGGGTGACGCATGTAAGAATTGCTTGTTAGGTGTAGATCTATGATGAACCATTTAGCTCTGTCGCGAATATTATAGAAGTTCTATACAACTGTTTGGTTAAGAATTAAAAATTCCATTATGTTTTCTAACATTAACCTCAAATTTACGAAAAACAAGAGGAGTTTTTTGTATGTTTCAATAAGGATATACCTTTTATAGTACTATCTCATATCTAATTACAAAAAATAAAAACACAAGTTATAAAATTACATTGTTATAAAAACATTAGATCATAGAAGATTTCTTTTCTTTTTTGTGTTTTCATCGGTATGTGGATGAATTGAATGATATATGTTGCTAGTAAAAGTTATTTTTTATGTACTTATCACAAAGTATTGCAAGGCCTTAAGCTCGGAAGTTCTCGTAGTTAGTCAATCATAATATAAAACTTTACACATCATGATTTTAAATAAAAAACTTTGCAGCGAAAAAACTTAAACATTCTTCTATACATTTAAAAACCAACATAATGAAAAGTATGGTATTGGTTTGTATTGCAATAAAGTACAAGCATATATAGTGATGACAAAAGTAAAAGCGTAGGGTACAACCAGCGAATGCAATCACCTGTTCACCTCTATATAAATTCCCTTAAGAGTGAGGGTTGTGCGATGGTGGAACTCAGTTAGCGGTGGTGGAAATCGGCCAATGATGGTGGCTTCGTAGTGGTACTGGGAGAAGAAGTCGTTGCCGGTCTTGTCCTTTGGCGGCTACCAGTGGCCTTCGGGTAGAAATCGGTTGGTAATGGTGGAAATCGACGCCGTTCTTGTCGCTTGGTGGCTACCGATGGCCTTCGTTGGTGGAAATCGTTTGGTAATTGTGGAAATCGTTATCGGTCTTGTCCTTTGGCGGCTGCCACCGGTTCCATGTCCTACACGCCTTTCTGATCGTGCTCCGGCAAATCACTATTTGTTGGGTCTTCAGTTTCGACCACCCCTACGCATCCCATTTCTGGTCGCTGTGATGACTAATAGTCGTCGGCCATCGTGATGGTGGCAGACGCCTCGGAGATAGCCGTCGCTCGGCCTCCCATTTGCGGTTGAGGTAGAGCCGGCAGTTGTTTTCTCGCAAATCATGGTGTCGACGGTGATCATTTGACAACCATTGTCGGCCCTCTTCCTCTGATTCTCTCTGATTTGCTCTTTCTTAGCTGATTGAAGTATTAGGGTTTTAAGATCCGCCTTTGCAGGACCGGTTAAGGGCTTGAACAAATTACAACACAACAACACAATGAGGAGAACAACTAAACTTTGATCAAACAGTGAACTGGATTAACCAATATTGATACAAAGAACACAAGTAAAGTAAAGAGACAGAACAATAGAGTTGGGTTTCAAGGAGGCAGTAAATTGCTTTCTCAAGTTCTTTTACAAGTGTTACAAAGCATAAAGAAAGATACAAGAACTTGGAATACTTATACTACAACCTACAGCCGGCTATACTTTGAAATCCAGCTGGATACAATTGACTAGACACTAACAAAATCAATTGTAGGATCAAAAGGCATATCTGCCTTTTGACCTTGTGACTATGACATGCCATAGCTCACATCCTTATCTATTACAAAAAGGATAAAGTACATAAAGTAGAAAGTTACAGACTCAAGACCTCAATGTACAGTTACCAAAAGCATGGACCTTTTCACCAACTCATGTAAGTTGGTGACTTTGCAGAGATGCAGCGGAAAGGTGTCCAGCTTTATGGAATAGTACATCAGATAAAGCATGTATACTAAAAGTCTTCGGAAGAAATCTGTCTTCATAGGTTGAAGTTTCGGAAGACTTTGTCTCTGAGGCTTCGGAAGACTTCATGTTTGGCTTCGGAAGATATTGGTCTTGGCTTCGGAAGATATTGGTCTTGGCTTCGGAAGATTTTACACTTAGAGTATTTTCTAGTGTATTGTGTAAAACTTCCGAAGCATTTCTTACTTCAATACTTAGTGCATGTTGCAGAGAGACATTGGATGTTTTGGGTTGCATCAGACTTAAGGAATCCTTACAAACTCCTCCTAGGCTGATGCTACCAAAACACTAAGAAGATCTTCAGATACTGGTGGTCTTCAGTACAATCATGACCATACCCTTCTTTATTAGATGGTCAGGATCATCAAGACCTTCATAGTATCTTCTCATCTCAAAGAGATCATGCAGAGGTATGTTGATTATGTCTTGCCAAGTGTAGACATTCTCAACACCTTGATCTCTGATTACATGCCATCTTTCTGGATTGGTAGAGTAAGTCCAAGACAAGATGGGTGTCTCAGTTGTTAGAGGAGCCACTTGTATTGGAGTTGATTGGGCTGCCTCATCATGCACTTCCTCAGGTTGATCTGACTCAGCCTGAGGTGTAGAGGTAGATGACTTAGGCTTCTTCTTCTTTGACTTTGGTTTAGAAGCCATTCTCTTCTTCCTCTTAGATGACATTAACTGAGAAGACTGGTCTGCAGCACCTTGTTGATCATCCTTGTCTTTCTCAGTTGGGTGTTCCTCCCTCACAGGTTCAGAAGGAGAGGGAGTTTGACCCTGCCTTGGATCAGAAGATGAAGCTTGCTGAGGCTCAGCTGGAGGTCCGGGTTGAGGTGTCTCAGGTTGTTCAAACTTAACCTCCACTTCAGGTGGGACTTGACTTGGAAGAGAGTGCAAGTCAATCAGTTCACCACTCTTAATCTTCTGCTTGATCACCCTTATATGCTCATCCATTGTGGATAGAGACATAGGGCCAAGTCTCCTTCTGGAGAATCCATATAGCTTCAAGAAGCTCATCATCCTTTGTCTGTCAGCAGACTTCTTCATGCTCTTTGGATGATGGCTCTTGACTTTGCAGCTTCTTCCCTTAGCTTCCTTTTAGTTGTTTTTCTTTCTTTGACTAGCTCAAGTTCAAGTTGTTTCAAGTACTCAAACTCAATGAAGTCATAGGACAGGGGAAGAAGTGCATCTACCTGATAGAAGCCTGTGGCACTCAGGTAGTTGATCATCTTGATCCTATCTTCTTCTTTGTCTACCTGAGGTTCTTGTGGAGCCACATCTTCCTGTACATGACTTTCTTGAACTGGGGTGAGAGTGGGAGCATGCTTGTAGAGTCTTTTCTGTCTCCCCTCCTCTTTGAATTGGAGAAGTAGCCTTGCATCCTCTTTTTCTTTTCATTCTCTCTTTGACACTTCCATGTCAGCCAGTTCATTCATTCTTCTAAGGGAAGGGAGATGATTTCATTAATATCATAGTTCCTGGTCGTCTGTAAATAAGTAATCCTGACTGCCCTCAACTCATCATCTTGAGTATTTGGTCTGGGGGCAGCCCTGATTGCAGCTTGCATAAAGCTTGATGACCCAGAGGAACTTTCTCCCCTTAGCTTCCTTTTCCTCTCTCTCTCTTCCTCCTCAATTTCCTCAGGAGTCATAATCCTTTTCCCTTTGTCACCCACAGACCTTTGTGACTCAGGGTGGATAGAGGCTTGGCCTTCATTGCTTGGTGTAGCTTCCATGCTCTGGCCAGAGAGAGGCTGAGAAACACCTTCACCAGCAGGTGTCTCAGAAGGAGTTGGAACCTCTGCAGCAGTTGTGATGATGAGACAGGGGTCTCAGGTTCTGCCACTGGGCCTTCAGTCAAGGTTTCCCCTATGAAACTAATCTTAGGGTCCACCTCAACATCCAGTTGACCGATGACATTGCCTGATTGCCTAAGTCTCCTTCTTAGAGTGAACTCTGCAAGGATCCTATCTTGGATTCTTTGAGCCAATCTGTCAGCTTGTCTTGAGTTGCTTGGATTGACAAGTGGCATGTTGACTAGATCCATCTTTCATAGAAGTTCAAGCTTTGAAAATCAAAAACTTCTTGTTGCCCTTGAACTCTGTGAAGGATAAGGGCTCTTCTGTCAGCATCATACCTCCACCTTATGATGTAGTTTGAAGTTCCTTGTGGTGGAGATGAGACAGCCCTTGGGTACCTTCCTCAAAGAGACTCCTGATGAGAGTCTATAGAGTCCACATTAATGTGAACTTGAGGAGGAAGTTGCTGAGAATGCACAACAGCAAGTGAGGATGGTGAGTCCTCTATGTCCATTCTCTGTGAAGAACTCCCAGGTTCTGTGGCTGCAATAACTTTCTCCCCCTTTTGGTAGCATCACCCACTTGCATAGGTGAGCTGGAGGATAAGTCAATCACTTCCACAGGTTCTTGTGTTCCTGGTTGAGCTCTCCTTAAAGGTCTCCCAGCTAGTTTTTCCTTTAGATATGAAATCTGAAGTTGCTGATCATTGACCCTGTTTGTAAGGTAGTCACCTGAGATTCAAGGTGACTAACCTTAGAGACTAAATAGGAGCATGTTTTGACAATTTCTGCACCTTTAGTCTCAAATTCCCCTCTTCTTCATCAGAAGAATCATTGGGGGATGAGATGATTGGACCAAAGTCCTCTCTCTCACCACCAGCTTGAGGTTCTTGGCTGCTGGTTTTCCTCTGCTCACTAGCAATCTCAGTTGAGATGCCAGTGGGCTGAGTTGCCATGGTTGAGGTCTTAATGATGTAATCACTTGCAGAAGTGAGAGCCTCTTCCATATGGACATCCTGAACATGTTCAGAAGTGTCCACCTCAGTAACAGGTGACTGATGTGGGATAGACTGAGGAGAACAGAGGTACTCATCTCTCTTTGAGTAGGGGAGGAGAAGAGAGACTCATGGTACTCACTGAATCCTAAGTCTTCATCAGTATAGAAGGATAGGTTGGGAATGGTTGGTTTAGATCTAAAGGCTGGGGATGGTAACTGTCCCCTGAAGGTTGTTCACTTGAGTGTTGAGACTCAGAGTGAAGGCTTAAGGCTGTTGGGCTTGTGAGCTCATCAGGGTGAGCATGAGGAACCTCAGCCCTGATAGGTGAAGAAATGGGAGTGGTTTGCTCCTCAGGGGAAGTGGGAGCTCTAGTGTCCACTTCCTCCTGTAAGGGTGAGTATATGGGGACCTGCACAGACTCAATAGCCTGAGCAGGGGTTCGTTTGGATTTTCTTTGGTAGGTGAGGGTATTTGTGGTCTTTTTAGTGGTAAAGAAAAAGAAGGTGTGGGTTCAACACTAGCTTGTGTTGCTAGGTTGTCACCTTGAGCAATGAGCTCTAACATTTTGGGACTAGGGCTGTTTCTACCCCTGAGAAGCCTACAGTTGGCTTCTTCATGTTTAAAGATGCCGGGCTTCATCTGTCCCAATTTAAGAATATTACTTGTTTCCCTCAACTGTGAGCCCAGTTCACAGTTAAGAATGTGTTGAACATATCTAGGAAACATGTAATACTCTAAGGAGTCCAAGTTTGCAAGTAAATTAGTATAAACAAATTGAGAGTACCTGAACTTGACCCCTGAACCATTCCATGCACTATAAAGGAGAGATCCTCAGGAATCTGGTCCCACCCACCATGCTTGTTTGATAAGCTGTGGATAACCACATGGAGCAGGTATTTCCACTGGGATGAGACCTTCCCTTTCCTGAAGGTCTTTACAGAGAAATCTCCCTCATAGCCCATCTGCTCAAAGGAATGATTAACAGCTTCCTTTGGGAAGGACAACTCACCTTCTTCATCATCCAGCTGCAAATGATGGTGATGATGGCCGGAGTGATGAAGATTGTCCTCCCTTGCACTGTGGCAGACAGTGCCTTCTCCCCATCCATAATGACCTCTTGGCAGGTCTTCCAGAATTCAAGCAATGATCCTCATACAGAGTAGGATCAATGGTCAGGGAGGTGAAGTAGTTGGATAGAGTTAAGAATTGGCAAATCTCTGAGAAACTTGCATCTTTCTCAGAGCTTAACAGAGCAACCTGATTGGTTGCCTGTGAAGTTGCATGGAGAAATCTGGGTTGTTTCTGCGGTTAAGGTTGGCCATTTCAGAAGCTTAAGGGTGAAGAAAGGTAGAAAGCAAAGGCGGTTTAGAGAATTAGGTTTGAGGAATAGTGGAATTGAGGAAGATAGTGAGAAAGAGGGGGAACCGTTGGGTATTTATGTGAAAAGGGATTTGAACCAAAGTTAATGAAAGAGGATAAACTTTGAAATCCGGAAGTCGGTCCCACCTCTGAAAAAGTAGTTTACTTTTGCTCAAAAAGTAGTTTTCTTGGAATTCGAAAAGCTTCCGAAGGTAAATTGTCTTCGGAAGTTTTAATGAAAAAGCTTCCGAAGCTAAAATGGCTTCGGAAGATTTTCCTGAGAGTCTTGAAAATTTATGCTTCGGAAGAGAAATAAACACTTGGATGCTTTGTATAAGAAACAACAAAGCTTCCGAGAGTTAATTTTGCTTCGGAAGGAAAAAGTCCTTAAAACAAATAAGTGTCTGAGATAAGAATTTAAGCTTCGGAAGATAGATTAGACTTCTCCGAAGGTAAAATTCTTAGACAGTTATTTATTTTGAAGACATGATTTTCTTCCGAAGAAAATTTTATCTTCCGAAGAGTATCAGAAAATTTTCAAGAATCTAAGGAAAGTCTTCAAAAAGAATTTTATATCCAAAGAAACATGAGCTTATGAAAGTGATGAACTAGACAACTTAGGACACACATATTTAAGAAGAAATAATTAGAATTAGTTTTAAAAAAGTCTACTCAAAGTTAATCATCCCAATAGCTGATATCAGATATTTAAATCTCTGTTCATCAAAAGCTTTTGTAAACAGATCAGCATATTGTTCATCTGTATGAACTTTGACTAGTTTAATTAATCCCTTTTCATAGTTATCTCTTATTAAATGATACCTGATATTGATGTGTTTGGTCCTTGAGTGCTGCACAGGGTTCTCAGTGATAGAGATAGCACTATTGTTGTCTATGTGGATAGGAGTCCTTGAAGTTAAATCCATAGTCCAGCATCTGATTTTGAATCCAAAGCACTTGAGCACAGCAGCTTGCAGCAGCAATGTATTCAGCCTCAGCAGTTGATGCAGACACACAGGATTGTTTCTTGCATTGCCATGAGACAACCCTTCCACCAAGGAATTGACATCCCCCAGATGTAGACTTTGCAGTCATGTTGCAACCACCATAATCACTATCTGTATAAGCATACAGATTGAAGTCAGGATTCTTTGGATACCATAAACCAAGTGTTGAAGCACCTTTGAGGTATCTTAAATCCTTTTGACAGTGATTAAGTGAGACATCTTAGGGTTGGCTTGATATCTTGCACAAATACATGTAGCAAACATGATATCAGGCCTGCTAGCTGTAAGATACATAAGAGACCCAATCATAGCCCTGTATAAATGTTCATCTACACACTCCCCCTCAAGATCAGGTCCAAGGGAGTGGTTTCTGGCTATGGGTGTCTTAGCAATCTTACAATCAGTCATGTTGAACCTCTTGAGTATGTCCTGAACATACTTTGACTGACTTATGAAGATGCCATCTTCAACTTGCTTCACTTGAATTCCCAGAAAGAAATTGAGTTCTCCCATTGCACTCATTTCAAATCTGTCTTTCATCAGCTTCTCAAAGTCTTTGCAGAGCTTTGGATTAGTTGAACCAAAGATGATGTCATCTACATATACTTGAACTAGCAATAAGTCATTTCCCTGTCCTTTGATGAAGAGAGTTCCATCTATAGTACCTCTCCTGTATCCATGTTTACAAAGATACTCAGACAGTGTCTCATACCACTTCCTGGGTGCCTGATGCAGCCCATAAAGAGCTTTGTCAAGCTTGCAGACATAATCAGGATGATCAGGGTCTACAAAACCAGGTGGCTGTTTGACATAAACCTCTTCATCAATCACTCCATATAAGAAAGCACACTTTACATCAAGTTGAAGACCTTGAAGTTCTTGGATGCAGCAAATGCCAGGAATATCCTAACAGCTTCTAATCTTGCTACAGGAGCAAAGACATCAGTGTAGTCAATCCCTTCTTCTTGTGTGTATCCTTGAACAACTAGTCTTGCCTTGTTCTTGATGATAATTCCTCTATCATCCTTCTTATTCCTAAAAACCCATTTGGTTCCAATGGTAGTCTTCCCATGAGGAAGAGGACAAAGGTTCCAAACTTTCTGCCTTTTGAATTGAAGCAGCTCTTGTTGCATAGCTTCAACCCAACTTCCATCCTTTAGAGCTTCATCAACTTTCTTGGCTCTATCTGAGATAAGAAACAAGAGTGAAGACAAACATTTGCTTCATGGGTTTGTCCTCTTGTTCTTACCCCTGTGACAACATCTCCAATGATGTTTGTGGTGGGGTGAGACTTGTGGATCCTTAGCTGAGGGATCACAGCAAGTTGCTGAGAAAGATCCAAATTTGAGAAATTTAGATCTGGCATAGATGATTCACCCTCCACATTACCACACTTATCAAGATTAACTTGATCCAATGAGTGTGTGACATCATTGATGTTGTCATCTATGGTGTGGTTATTAGCATCAAGGAATTCCTGATCACTATCACCATCACCATTGTTGTCTTCTACAATTGAGGTATCTTTATCTGGTTGAGGAGCCTCTGAGCTGGAATTTGAAGGCATACCAGATGTATCAGCTGAATTTGTCATTGTAGTGCTGATAGAGACCTCATTTGCTGAAGTAGTTCCAACTGGAGCTGAAGGTATGAGTTGAGGGTCTTCCTAGCTCAAATCTTGGATCAGGATCACCTGTATTTAGATTTTCTGCAGATCCTGAAACATTCTCACAAGATTTGTTAAAACAGTTGGTAACTAAATCAAGATCAAATAGCCAATCAGGACCAGAACCAGCCACACAGGGTGTGTGTTCATTGAAAGTCACATTGGCTGACTCCTCAACAATTCTAGTTCTGAGATTGTATACTCTATAAGCCTTAGCTTGGGAAGAGTATCCAATGAAGTGTCCATCATCTGATTTCTCAGCAAACTTGGCAATTTGATCCTTGGTATTCAAGATGGTGCAGGGACATCCAAATGACCTGAGAAAACCAATGAAAGGTTTCCTCTTGTGCCAAAGTTCATAAGGAGTCTTACCATGTGTCTTAACTACTAAAACTCTGTTTTGCACATAGCAAGCAGTATTACTGCCTCTGCCCAGAAGGTGATGGCAGTTTAGAGTCAGACAACATAGTTCTTGCAGCTTCAATTAGTGTCCTGTTTCTCCTCTCAGCAACTCCATTTTGCTGAGGAGTCCTGGGAGCACTATATTGTCTTGTAATACCTTTTTCATCACAAAATGTATCAAGGATTTGGTTCTTGAATTCAGTTCCTTGATCACATCTTATGGTTTTGACCTTGTGATCACTTTGATTCTCAACTTTTAAGATGAAATTCTTCAGAATCTCAGGGGTTTCATCCTTAGTTCTAAGAAAGAAAACCCAAGTGAATCTTGTAAAATCATCTGTGATCACTAAACAATAAGAGGTCCTTCCTAGACTCATTACACTGGTGGGGCCAAAGAGATCCATATGTAACAAGTGTAGGGGAGTAGTGATGGAGTTCCTTTCCTTAGGCTTGTGAGATACCTTGTGTGCTTCCCTTTCAGGCATGCAACACAATGATCATCACTTGTAAACTCTTTCTTTGGCATTCCAGTTACCAAATCATGTTTAATTAATTTATTCATGTTCTTAAAGTTTACATGGCACATTCTTTTATGCCATAGGAAAGACTCATCACTATTTGCTTTAGATAGAAAGCATGAAACTTCTCCAGAGGGAGATGTTTCTTGCAAATCCATCTTGTACATGTTCCCTTTCCTGGGGGCTCTGAGCAGGATATGCTCATGAGGAATGACCACTCCAGGCTTGAGAACAATGCACTCATGCTCAGTAAAGAGCATGTTATGACTCTGATCACAAAATTGGGATACACTCAGAAGATTGTACCCAAGCTCCTTAACAAAGTTTACCTTCTCAATGCTGAGCTTACCATTTGTGACCTTGCCCCTTCCTGAAATGTAACCACCTTCATCTCCTCCAAAAGCAACTGGTCCTCCATCAATTCTCTCAAAGTTATGGAGTAGAGACCTATTGCCTGTCATGTGCCTGGAACAGCCACTATCAATTATCCAGACATTCCTGCTTGTCTTGAGCTGTTCCTGCACAAAGAAAATGATTAGTTACATTGGAAACCCAAGCCTTACTTGTCTTGGGCTCACTAAGTGTAATAGAAGGTAATGCAACAGTAATAGATCCTATGGTTGTACTAAGGGGATCTTCAGCTGTTGTTGATGGAGAAACTTCAGTCATTTGGTCTTTCTTAGACTTCCACACCACCTTTGGAGTCTTGGACTTGACCTTCAAAACCTTAGAAGCTTTTGGGACTTCACAAGTTTTGATGACTGAACCTTCGGAAGATTCTACAGTCACTGCAGCAGACTTCAGTGCTTCGGAAGAACTCCTTTCTTCCGAGACCAATTTTTCTTCCGAAGGTAATTTTCCATTTACCTTCTTCTTTGATTTGGAGCTTCCGAAGGAAACAGACTTTCCTTCCGAAGCTTGATCTTCTTGAAACTCTTTGAAGTCTTTGTATGGTCATGTGGATAGTACTTTTAGGATTGTATGGGCAATCCTTAGCAATGTGAGAGGTACTTTCACACATGACACATAACATTTTCTTCTTCAAAAGAGTCCCTTATGAGAGCAAGACTGGCTTTGGTCACATCCCTTCTCCACCTTTCTTGGTAGATGCTGAGACAGTTCTTTGGGCTGTGAACTGTTCTTGGAGTTTGATGGTCCAGGCTGTGCAGCAGTGGTACACAGCAGCTCAGTCTTCTTCTTTGTACTGAGATGATTTGAACAAGAACCAGACTCTTAGCTGAGGAGTCTTGGTTGATGTCTTCAGTCCTTACTACTTTAAAACCTGCAAGATAAAAAACTTGTTTCTGCTTAGAATCAAAAGTAGCCTTGATCTCTTGAGCCTTCTTTGCTTTCTTTTGCTCTTCCTGATCAAGTTCTTTCTCTTGGACTTGGTCATCACAGTAGATTTCTTCTCCTCAGAAGGATAGTGGCCCTTGGAAGAATCCTCTTCTTCACTCTTCTCAGAGGAATTCTTCACTATCTTTCTTCATCCTCCTCACTTATAGGATCTATGAGAGGAAGCTCATCTTCACAAGTTCCACACCTAGGAGATCTTACAGACAAGATTGTGTGTGGAGGAGCTATCTCATTTGATCCCAGTCCCTGTCTATTTTGATAGCACACTTTGTTGTGCAGGGATGAGGATATCATGTTCTTGAAGGTCTCTTCTTCAAGAACACTCTTTTCTGCCTTGGCTTTGCTGATCACAAGCTCAGCCTGGCACTCAGTCAACTTAGTTATGAGATCCTGGATTTGAGTCCTAAAATCTGTATGTTCATGTTTTAGTACTGAAATGGTTTTCTCCAAGTCCTCTATCTTTAACTTGTAATCATTTTCAGACTTTCTAAAATCAGATTTTAATATGTTTAATGACTCAAGATCAGATCTCATTCTAAGTTGTAGGACCTGTATCTGTTTACTTTAGCAATGCATTCAGGAGTACAGAGAGTGTTCCAATACCTTGGCTTCATCATGGTCTGCCATAGTTTGGTTTGGAGAAGCATCTTCCACCTGAAAGCTCCAGTCAAAGCCTCCCTCTTCAACAGCAACAGCAATGTTGCTTTGGCTTCTCATTCTGAGGGGCTTTGTCAGTGTAGTTTGGTCTGGTTTGTGTTTGGCCCCATTTGTTTTAGGTGCCTTACACTCCCTAGCAAAGTGGCCCATCAGGTTACAGTTGTAACACTTGACTTTGCTTTTATCCAGCCCAAACTTTCCACTGGTTGCATTGCTTGGAAACCTTCTTCCTGTTCTTGTAGAACTTCTTGGCTCTGTGAGTGAGGAGAGCCATCTGCTGAACTATCTCCATGTACTCCAGGTCATCTGGATGGATACAGTCCAGGTCTTCAAGAGTGAAGAGAGAGTTCCCACAGCTTTCATCAGTAGACACAAAGGCTTGAGAAGAGCTTGTCTCTTGGAATGGGCTTCCTTGAGTGAAGTTCTCCCTGGTGTCTCTGGGAAGGTGATGAAAGGACCCTTTGGTGAGTTGTCAGGGTAGCATATGAGATGATGTTGGGGTTCTATGCTATCCCTTTCAACCACATGAAGGGCTGAACCCATTTGATTGTTGGAGTTGCCAGATGAACCTTGCATGTTCATCTCCATCTGGTATCCACTGAGAATCCCATATAACTCTGTCAGAGTAAGAGTTTGAGGTTCTCAGTCCTCTTGATCACCACACAATAGTGTGTCCATTGCCTAGGAAGTGAGGACATGAACTTCCTTACAATGTCCCTGTTCTCAAGAGGAACTCCTCCATCCACTAGGGTATCCACTATCTCAACATACCTGAAGTATTGTTGAGTCATGGTTTCACCTGCTTTGAAGGTGAAGTTTTCAAACTGCTGCTTCAGGAGATCCTTCTTGTTCTCCTTGGCTTCAGAGGAGCCTTCATACATCAGCTTCAGTGCATCCCACAGCTGTTTAGCTGTTTTGCACTTCTTAAAGCCTCTGTACACAGAGTTTGGGAGAGCAGTCTGAAGAGCAGTCATGGCCTTCCTATCAATCTCTACTCTCTTCCTATCTTCATCAGAGTAGTTGGCCACATCTTTGGAATCATACCAGCACCAGTAGCAGAAGGAGTGCTGGGTATGAAAGGTCCATTCTCAACAGATTCCCACATTCTTGAGTCTAAGAGACCTGATGAAACCTTCCATTCTCATACACCAGGTGTCAAAGTCATCAAGAGTGATCAGTGGGGATTTGTTCATGGTTCCAGTCTCCATATCAGTCTTTGAGATGGATGCCATTTGGAGAGTTAGTTTTTGTGTGTGTGAGGGATCTTAAGATGGTGAGATCTTATATCAAGAGCCTGAAAAGCTCTGATACCAATTGCAGGACCGTTAAGGGCTTGAACAATTACAACACAACAACACAATGAGGAGAACAACTAAATTTGATCAAACAGTGAACTGGATTAACCATATTGATACAAAGAACACAAGTAAAGTAAAGAGACAGAACAAGAGAGTTGGGTTTCAAGGAGGCAGTATATTGCTTTCTCAAGTTCTTTACAAGTGTTACAAAGCATAAAGAAAGATACAAGAACTTGGAATACTTATACTACAACCTACAGCCGGCTATACTTTGAAAGCCAGCTGGATACAATGACTAGACACTAACAAAATCAATTGTAGGATCAAAAGGCATATCTGCCTTTTGACCTTGTGACTATGACATGCCATAGCTCACATCCTTATCTATTACAAAAAGGATAAAGTACATAAAGTAGAAAGTTACAGACTCAAGACCTCAATGTACAGTTACCAAAAGCATGGACCTTTTCACCAACTCATGTAAGTTGGTGACTTTACAGAGATGCAGCGGGTGTCCAGCTTTATGGAACAGTACATCAGATAAAGCATGTATACTAAAAGTCTTCGGAAGAATCTGTCTTCATAGGTTGAAGCTTCGGAAGACTTTGTCTTTGAGGCTTCGGAATCATGTTTGGCTTCGGAAGATATTGGTCTTGGCTTCGGAAGATTTTACACTTAGAGTATTTTCTAGTGTATTGTGTAAAACTTCCGAAGCATTTCTTACTTCAGTACTTAGTGCATGTTGCAGAGAGACATTGGATGTTTTGGGTTGCATCAGACTTAAGGAATCCTTACAGCCTTTATTCTAATGGGATCTTTTTTGTGTTTTTTCGAATGGATGTGGTTATGTGATGTATCTGAGACTTTATGGTTAGGTGATTAGTTATCTTGATGATGATGAGAATTACCTCATTTGAGACTCTTTTGTTTGGTGATTCATAACGTTGATCATGATGGAGATTCCTCATCTGAGCCTGTTGGCTTGGTGTCATTCTTGGTTCTATTTGAGGTTAATTTGTTGGGTGGATATATTTGAGACTGAGCCGCATATGACTTGATGCTTTCGTTGGCTATGTCGTTGTGCTAATGATGCTTAAGTTGAGCTGCCTGCTGATTATGGTTAAGAAAGATAGCTAAAGTGTCACCTATTCTATTTCAAGTAAATGACGATGGTGTTTTGTTCATTTGAGACATGAACCTGTGTTCCTTTCATTGCTCGGTTACCGTATAGTATTATATCGGGCTATGATGATAAACAACAATGGTATCGGTTGCTTTGGGATGTGATGTATTGAAAACACATCCTTTTTATTTCATGTTTTCGGGTCACTTATGTTTAATTTTAGTTAGATTCATTAGTTTTTCTTATCGTTTGTTATTTTGTGTTTCAATAGGTGCTTGGGTCTAAAAGTGAAAACAACGCTTGAGAAACGAAGAAAAGAGCCAAACAATGGGAAAAAGTTAGCACTTAGAATATTTTCTAAGTGAAAAACTAAAAGTTTCTTTAAAATCCCATATATGCGATACGCACAGCAAGAGGGCTCCTCCTGCACGTATCGCATAGATCATGTTTTAGGGTTTGGTAATTTTTTTAATCTATGCGATACGTACAGCAGGAGGGCTCCTCCTGCTCGCACTGCATAGATTGTGTTTTTTTTTGGAAAATTTAACAAAGTTTGTATTTAAATAAATTTTCTCACAAAAAAAGGGTGTCAACCAACAGCCATTTCAAGAGCATTCTCAAGGACGATTTGAAGCTTTTGCATGGATTTGAAGCCAAGGATAAAAGCTAGGATCGAAGGAACAATCGCAAACATTTGATCACGGGTTTTCATCTTTGTAACTTTGTTGATTCAGACTTTGTTTTCAACATGTTGATCTTATTTTCATTGTTTGAGATGATGTTCTACTGAATATGAGTAGCTAAGATCATATTACTACCTGTTGATGATAGTTGCGTTAACTCGAGGTATGGTATTGAACATTTTTGGTTTTTGAACTTTTTTTTTTGGTGGTTAATGCTTATGTAATGACGTTTATTATATCTATTGGATGTGTTTGAGTGTTTTGGCATGATTGTTGATGATTCCTATATTCCATATGTTAGTTGTTGAATGTCTTTCATAGAAACTTGCATATCTAGATCAATTACTTTGTGTTTTTGATTAGTTGATGGTTTACTAGACGTAGTAACCATAGGAATTGGGTTGATTTGATTATTAAGCCTTAATGCCCTTCTTAATTTGATTATGAGAGGTGAGGATTAATCGAATTGTCTTTGTGGTTAGTTGCTTAGAAGTAAGCGGTTCGAAAGAAGGTTTTTCTAAGCTAGTTAATTGCTTTGCTTTCCGTGTCCAATAGATTGTTTATAGCTTGCCCCTTTCATTATCAATGAATTATGTTAGTTAGATCAAGAGATTAGCTATCAACCGGGCACATAAGTATTGTCAAAGAGCCTTAGCGGTAATTTGACTAATCGGTAGTTTCATTCTTCTTCTAGGTTCTCCTTTTGGTTTGATCCGTAGAATGATCCAGGATCCATTAAGTATCTTAGAAATTTGTTTCATTAGATCCCGATTCCAAAATAGTTCAATGGCCATTTGAAGTTTGAGGGTCACAACTAGGATCACCTAGGTAGTATCTTTCTCATTCTTGATTGTTTAAGTGTTTTAATTTTCTCTTTTTTTGGTTGGTAAGTTGGGTGTCTTTTTAATTAATTTAAGTAGTTTTTAATTCTTTAGGTTCTTTATAAAAAGAAAGTTATTTCCCCCCATTATTAAATCTATTTTTGCTTGTTCTTTCCGAGTCTAGTTTATTCTATGATTGTGTCTCTAGGGTTCGATTTCGGTCTTCCTTAGTCTTGCCTACATTCGATTAGGTTCACTTGCCTATCTTGTGGTCTAGGTCTAGGTTTTCTTGGGTTAAATTTGAGTTTCTAGATTGTGTCTAATTTAAGTGTTTTGATTAGATCACTTTGAGAGCATCAAGTTTTTGGCGCCGTTGCTGGGGACACTTAAGTTTACAGTGTTCTAGATTTGGTTAGGTTAAGTTTTGGCTAAAAGTTTTTTCACTTTGTTTTTAAGTTTTTTTCTTTTTAGTCTTGAGTTAGTTATAATTTTTAGTTTTTCTCCTTATTCTTCTTAGATATTTTCTTTTTTATTTTTTTCAGTTGCATGCCACACACTTGTTCGAAAGGTTCACCTGAGTTTTTGTGTTTTTCTTACCCTAAGCGAGAATATCGTGAGAGGCAAGCACCACCTTGTGCGCGTTTACGTGTATTCTTATATTCTAAGGTACGTTTCATTCCTTTTCTTGATTTGATTCACATGGGTGACGCTAACCCCACCTAGGCGTACTGTTCACGAGAGAGCATCGCATGGTTTTACGAGAGGCAGACCGTCGATCAACCGTCCCACGATTAATAACGCGAACAACTGGCAAATTCCCTCGTATGTCATGTCTACCATCACGAACTACCCAGTTCCATAGATTGGATGATGAGGATGCCCCCGGTCACGTCTCACGTTTCGTTCGTATCTGTGACACCTTTAACATTTCTGGTGTGATAGAAGATGCCATCTATCTTCGTCTCTTTCCGTTCACTCTGCAGGGTCGAGCTGCTTCGTGGCTCGACACATTACCCCAGGATTCCATCACCACTTGGGCTGATTTGTAGACGAAATTCCTTAAGAAGTATTATCCACCATCTAAGGCCGCCCGACTTTGGGAGCAGATTCACTCTTTTGGCATGGATCCTGATGAACCTTACTACATGGCATGGGAAAGTTTCAACACGCTTCGTAGTAAATTCCCTCAGCATGGATTGACCGAGTGGGCACTTGTCGAGAAGTTCTACAACGGTCTCACCTATGCAACTCAGCTCATGTTCAACACTGCTGCACGGGGACACATTATGGAGAAGAAGACTGCAGAAGAGTGTGAGGAGATGTTTGAGAGTTTTGCATTGGCTGAGCAACAGCATCCTCAACCTAGGAATTTCATCCCTAGTACTAGAGCCCCCGTTTCCTCTTCGAGGGGTGTTCATCACGTCACAACTGATACTAGTGGGCTGCTGCCTTAGAAGCTATGCAACGTGAAATCCGAGACCTGAAAATGAGTGTTAATAAGTGTGAGGTTTGTAGAGGTGGCCATGATACGAGAGAGTGCCCGGTTATGAGTCAGAAGCAAGTTGATTTCGTGAGTGGTCATGGTAGGGTTCGAGTGGTGCATTTTCCGGTTCGTATAATCAGGGTTGGAGAGGATACCCTAATTTGGTTGGAGATCTGGGGGGAACCCACTTGGCTTTCAGCAGAGGCAAAATAAGCCGGGTGGAGGAGATACAAGCACTAATGCAGGTGCTAGTGGGGGTATGGACAAGGAGTTGAAGGACATACTCGCTACCAGACTAAGCTACTAACTCAAATAATCAATAAAGATCAAGAAACTTAGAGACGGTTGAGTGAGCACGATGTTATGCTTAAGAGTCAGCAATCTGCTTTCCTAGACTTGCAGCGTTCCGTAGGTGACATAGCTAAGAAATTAGAAAACTGACCTGTAGGTTCATTCTCAGGAAGTACTCTCCCGAATCCCAATGCGACTGCAAAAGCAGTGACGACATGAAGTGGCAGAGGAGGTGAAAAGGAGAAGCTTGTGATACGAGAAGGAAGAGGAAGTAGATGAGGAGATTGAAATGGAGACTCCGGGAGGGGCGCAACAGAGGCTAGACCCAACAATTATCACACCGAGTAGTGAACTCCACAAGAGGAGGTAGTGGAGAAGAAGAAGGTTGAAGTGAAGAAGACAAATCCTGAGATAGATTTGAGCCGAGTTCCATATCCTGCTTATCTGATGAAGCAGAAATTCGCTAAGGATTATGGGCACTTTCTGGAGTTGTTTAAACAACTAAAAGTCAATTTTCCATTCGTAGAGGCGCTCCAGCATATGCCTAAGTATGCCAAATTTCTTAAGGATCTTCTTTCCAACAAGAAGAAGCTGGAGGACCTCTCAATCGTCACTCTGAGTGAGCATTGTTCTGCGGTGGTGCAGAGTAAACTACCAGCGAAATTAGCAGATCCGGGTATTTTCACTATCCCGTGTTTGTTTGGTAGTTCTACTGTGAACCATGTGTTGGCTGATCTTGGTGCTAGCATAAATTTGATGCCTTACTCGATTTATAAGAAGCTAGACCTTGGAGATCCGACTCCAACACGCATGAGCATATCTTTAGCCGATCGATCGGTCAAATATCCACGGGGCATTGTGGAGAATTTGTTGGTGAAAGTTGAAAAATTTGTGTTCGCGGTGGATTTTGTCATCCTTGACATGGAAGCTGACGATAGAGTCCCTCTCATTTTGGGATGCCCCTTCTAGCTAAGGCATTGATTGATTTTCCTGAAGGTAAGATCACACTTCGTGTGGGGGTGGAAACCGTCACTTTTGATGTCTCTAAGGTGATGAACCATTCTGGTAGTCAAGACGATTCAGTCTATTTTCTTGATGCATTCTTTTCTCACATGGATAGTTGCTTGGACTACATCAGTGGAGCAGATCTGACGCCCACATCTGACCTCGATAAAGAGAACCAGGAAGTTGAGATAGAGGGTGATCCTGATCCTAGTCTTAACTACCTGGTCAATGAGTTTCCTTAGTATCCGGAGGTGTTTTCTGTTGGAGATGTTACTGAAAAGGGGAAGAAGCCTTCAGTAGAAACATCCCCATCTCTAAAGCTGAAGGAGTTACCATCACATCTAGAATACGCATTTCTAGATGGTGAGGCAGGTTTACCCGTCATCACATCTTCACATCTAATGGTGGAGGAGAAAATAAGGTTGATTGAAGAGCTTAAGGAGCACAAATAGGCGATTGCGTGGAAACTCACTGATATTAAGGGCATCAGCTCTTCCTTTTGCACGCATAAAATACTCATGGAGGATGAGTAGGTTGGATCAAGTAAGGCTGGTGCAAGCAAAACTAACACTTAGACTATTCTGGTGCAACTGATGAAGAACTTCCGAAGGCAAATGAAGAACTTCCGAAGGCAAATGTTGAGCTTCCGAAGCTTAAGCTAAAGGAGCTTCCGAAGAGAAACTCCAACTTTCGAAGACAAAGTCTTCCTTCTTCCGAAGTTCAACACTTAGAAGAAATCAAGACAATGACTTTCGAAGTATGAAGACCTGAAGAATGTCTCAAGCCTCGGAAGAAGTAGCCTCTTCCGAAGTATAAGTGGCTTCGGAAGAACACTTGTTCTTCCAAAGCCAGTTAACCTTCGGAACAACCTACTATGAACAAGTGGACATAAGTATGGCCCTTCTGACACTCCGCTGCAAATCTCTGAGATACTGCACGGTGCTTTCCCACGCCCATCTAGTTGACCATACTTTATTCCACTGAAGCAACAATTTGAAAGATTCACTGAAGCAACAATTTGAAAAACTTCACTTATATTGCTAGAAAGACCCTTAGCCAGGAATACTTCTGGTATATGGATCTTATTTCCTCCCTTTACTCAGTGGGAATTGCCCTAGAGTTGAGAGATATCTTAAGAAAATTCATGAGTGCACTCCCAAATGAGTGGACGTTCTACTTTGTCTCTATCAAGAGGACAGAAAACCTGAACTCCCTCACCATGACTGAACTATATGGCATCCTTGATGGATACCGCCTAGGGGTGGAGAACAAGAGAGGCCACCAGATGAGCAGACCCTCAAGCCTTCCTGCTAGCAATGCTTTAATGGTTGCTGAAGGCTTAGGACCCCCCAAACTATGCAGTACATGACTTACTCCTAGCAGCCATCCTATTCTTCTGGGCCATACATCACATTCCCTGAGACTCCAAGGTCTCAACAGGCTCAGCCAAGTTCCTTGCAGGACAGCTGTGCCTTTGTCTCACGAAATGGGCATTCTAGTGACTTTCAGTGTTGCTTTGACGATCTAGAATGTTTTAGCCCAGATGATGTCGAGTATGTGGATATTGACCAACAGATGGCTCTGTTAACTTACAGAGCAAAGAAGTTCTTCAAAAGAACTGGAAGGCAGTTTTCCCAAAACCCAACTAACAACAAGTTTGGGTTTGACAAGGTAAAGGCCAAATGTTACAACTGTAACCAACTTGCTCATTTTGCCCAGGAATGCAAGGCTCCCTAATAAAATCCGGGAACCTCACAAGCCTCCACACATCCCTCTACACCTAAAGCCACCGGGAAGTCAACTGAAACAGCTGATGTAGCTCAAGAAGTTGACTGGAGCTTCATGGTAAAGGATGTGACTCCTGCTCAAGCATTGATGGTTGGAACTAATGACAGCAAGGTATATGAACACCTCTGTACTCTAGCTTGTATTGCTAAAGTTAAATTATATCAGGACTACAATATGGAAATTAAATATGATATTGAGTCTTTAAATATCCTAAAATCTGATTTTAAAAGGGCAGAATCTGACTATCAAAAGAAAATTGAAGAGTTAGAGAAAACTGTGTCCTTGTTAAATTATAAACATACCAACTACAAGACTCAAATCAAAGATTTAATCTCCAAATTGACTGAGGCTCAAGCCCAGCTTGTCACAACTGAGGCTCAAGCAAGGAACCATGCTATATCTGAGGAAAACTTCTAAGACATTCTTGCATAATCCTCTCACTCAAAACTTTGTTATCAAAACAAGAATGGGTTGGGAACCAATGAAATTGCTCCACCACACTCTTATGAGTCTATTAGACAACCAAGATGTGGAACTAAAGAGCAAGAGGTTCCATCTGTTGACCCACATTCCCATGAGTTAAAGAATGATGCAACTATGGAGACCATCACAGGAAAGAACCAGGTAAATCAAACCTCCTCCACCAGTGATGATAAACCATAACCACCTGTTGGCCCAGGTTGAACACACTTGAATCAAATCATGAAGATTATAGATCTAACTAAGATGAACACAATCAAAACCCCTTTGATCTTCAAATAGATTGCAAATGATGTTTACAAGTAATCCCTTTTGATCTTCAAATAGATTGCAAATGTTGTTTACAAGTAATCCCCCAATCTCTTGGTCATACAACCATTAACCTCTCTAATTACAATTAACATATTTATAGTCTAGTTAAAATTCACTAATTGCACTTAACCCCCTAGACTTAGGCTAAATAATGAAAATAACATATGAAGCATAAAAATGACTAAAAACAAGATAAAATATATTGTGTTTACACAAAATATATTTATTACAATAAAACTTCTAGTCATCTAAATCTTCAATGTCTCGTCTTGGTTCTTCGCCTCGAACGTGTCGGGTTTTACTTTTGCGTTGACTTTGACCGTGACGTTGACTTTTGCTGACTTTGACTGTGTTGATAATATAGACTATCTTGTACAGCTCCAATACCACCAAAGCCAGAAGAAACAGGGCTAAGGCAGCAAGAAAAACTACCAAGAAAGTGGATGAATCCAAGCTAAAGATTGACCTAAAACAAAAGGGTGTATTAATTTCAGCTGGATTCCAGGTGGTGGAAAACTCTGATTCAGGAAAGGTGTGTAGTACCAGCACACCTGTCCTACAAAAGGATCAGAAGTTAAAGGGAAAGACGGTTGATGAAGACAAGAAAAGCAAGAAACAACAGTCCTCAAATTCCCAAAAGATTAACATTGCATGCATAATGTGTGGTTTGCAAAACCATATGGCCAAAGATTGTTACTACAATCCTGCTAGCACACATTATGCAAATAATGTTAAGAAAAAAGGAGTCAAGGAGGGTTTCACATTTGGACCTTATCACATGGTTCAAGTGATGAAGAAGGGAAAGCTTGTTTCCGAAGCAAAATTGCTTTCTGAAGGAACTCATTCTTCCGAAGGGAAAATAGCTTCGGAAGATAAAGCTAAGAAAACTCAAAAGAACAAGAGATTTCCCTTGAAACCTTCCGAGAAGAAGACTGCTTCGGAAGAAAAGGTGGTGAAGGCTTCTTTCGAAAAGAAAGAAGCTTCGGAAGAATGCCATGCTGCTCAAGCTTCAACAAGCTCATCTACAATGATCAACCAAAGGATGGAATGGAAGATCAAAGAAGATGATGCAGCCCAGACCTCTTCTTCAAAGACATCCGTTGAACCCTCATGCATAAATTTTGGTTCAATTATGTCATCATCATTGGAAAATCCCAAGACCAACAAGGCTTGGGTTTCCAATAAAAACTAACCTTCTCACCTTATGTGTGGGGACATTCATATGACAAGAATAACAATGTATGGATTGTGGACAGTGGATGCTCCAGGCACATGACAGGGAACAAATATCTTCTTCAACAATTTCAACGTTTTGATGGAGGTCCTGTTCAGTTTGGAGGCGAGGCCGGAGGATATATTTCTAGCAGAGGGAGTATATCCAATGGTAATTTAAAAGTTGACAAAGTACAGTTTATCAAATAACTTGAACACAATCTATTAAGTGTTTCTTAGCTTTGTGATCAAAAGCACCTTATGCTTTTCACAGAACATGAGTGCATTATCCTCAAACTCGGGATGACAATTCCTCAAGAATTGGTGCTTCTTAGATCTCCCAAGAAAGGGGATATGTACAAGCTGGATATGAATAATGCTTCCCCACTAGGTGAAGTATCATGCTTTCTTTCCAAAGCTGATGGTGATGAGTCAACACTATGGCATAAACGAATGTGTCATGTCAGTTTTAAAATCATGAATAAATTGGTTAAAAATAACTTGGTACATGGTTTGCCTAAAAAGGAATTTTTCTGCAAAGATAACTGTGTTGCATGTCTGAAAGGAAAGCAACATAGAGCATCTCATAAATCCAAAGTAGTTAACTTCATTACCATTCTATTACACTTATTGCACATGGATCTATTTGGTCCTACAAGTATAATGACCATTGGAAGAAAATCATATTGCCTTGTGATTATTGATGATTTTACTAGATTTACATGGGTATTCTTTTTAAGAACTAAAGATGAAACTGCTAAAATTTAAAATCTTTTTCTCTTAAAATAGAAAATCAAATTGATCACAAGGTTAAGATAATTAGAAGTGATCAAGGGACTGAGTTTAAGAATCAAGTTCTTGACTCATTCTGTAACTCAAAAGGGATTGCCAGACAATATAGTGCTCCTAGAACTCCTTAACAAAATGGTGTTGCAAAGAGGAGAAACATGACACTTATTGAGGCTGCTCGGACTATATTAGCTGATTCAAAGCAACCTCTAACATTCTGGGCAGAGGCAGTCTGCACTGCATGCTATATGCAGAATAGGGTTCTTGTAGTTAAGCCATATGGAAAAACCTCTTATGAGCTATGGAACAAGAGGCCACTGTTCATTGGCTTTCTAAGGTCCTTTGGCAGCAGGTGTACCATACTTTACACAAAGGACAATTTGGCAAAATTTGCTGAAAAGTTGGATGATGCTATCTTTGTTGGATATTCCTCCAACTCTATTCCTTATAGATTTTATATCATTAAAAATAAACAATTTGAGGAATCATCCAACATTGTTGTCAATGAGCACACTCCTTGTGTTAGGGGGAATGGCCCTGATCATATTTTTGATTTAGAATTGTGTCCCAACTATTCTAAACCTTCTTGTGAGAATGTTTCAGCTGGAACAGGTACTCAAAGTGATTCTGATAATGACCAATTGTTTGAGTTACCCAGACCTTTTCCAAGTTCTTCAAGAGTTGTTGAAGATCAAGTTCCCATAATTGTCAGATCTGATAGTATAACTATCTCAAGAGATAGTGGAGCTTCAACCAGTTCTCAACCTAGTGAGCCTCAAAACTCATCCGGTAACACTGCACAACACCAAGCTAATGGAAGTAGCATCTTGAAGGAATACACATGTAACACCCGGTTATTTTCTTTGAAGCCGACAAAAGAAAGAAAAAAAATAAAGTCCCAAGTCGAGGGACCAAACTTGCTAAAACGGGAGAAGGTTGGAAGAGTGGGGGATTAAGAAGGGAGGGCAGCCCACTCTCCTCCCCCCACACTTAGAAATTTCAGCCATAGAGAGAAGATAGTGAGAAAAGAGAGTTCAAGCTTCGTTTTTCTTGGTTTCGAGCGCAAAAGTTGAGGTGTAGCGGGTTGAATTGAAGCTATACTCGACGGGGTTGTTTGTGTGAGTTCTAGGACCCCTCTTTTACATGTTTTCAACTGATACACATAGTAAAACCCGTTTTTGAAGTGTGTGTTTTGAACACGTCTGTATGTGTTTGTGTGTGATTCGAGTGGGGTTTGACTTCGGGCTTGTGTGTGCTTGAATAGTGTCGTGGTAGGTGTTTCTAAGGTTTAGGATGGTTGATTTGAGCTTAGAACAGGTTTGGGAGGGCTTGGAGGCCGAAAATGGCAGATTGGGTTCGGGGAGAAACTACATTCTGTATCAGCTAGGGCTATGCGACCGAACGGCATGCGACTGGAGGTCATGCGACCAAAAGGAATGCGACTGAGGTGCATACGCATGTGAGTCATGCGACTGGGTTCCATAGCATGTGAGTCATGCGACTGAGGTTCATTCGCATGGGAGTCATGCGACAGAGGTCCATACGCCTGAGAGCTCATTTGCATAGTGCTCATTCGCCCTTAGTATCCATACGCATAGGTCCATTCGCATAGGGTCCATTCGCCTGATGTCCATTCGCCTAAGTGTCCAGTCGCCTGGGAGGCCATGCGACTGAAGGGTGTCCATACGCCCAAATAGGGCTAATACGCCCAAAAGAACATAGTTTATTTTCTGACTTCCGGGGGAAAGTGCAGATGTAGGCCTTGACTTGGGAGTTTTCCAGGGTTTCATGTAAGTTGACTTTTAAGGTCATAGACATTATGATGGGCATGTTGATGATGTATGATTGATGTTTATGCATGATGGTATGTATGATGTGTGTTATGTATGTATGATGGTGCCGTGCTTGGCGATGTTTGCATGTTTATGTTGATGTTCCTTAATATGTTTGGTTATTTTCCCGTGGCTTTACGTTGAATGTTAATGATTGAAATGAAAGTATTATGTAACGTAAAGTGGAAGATAATGAAAAGAGGAACATGATGAATGAATGCATGCATTAATGAACGAAGGAAAGTAAAGTAAGCGTTGCAAGCCTTGTATGTGGGAACACGCCCAATGAAGGGTGTTAGTCCAACGGTGTGCTGGTTAGCTACCCCAGAAGGATGCACACCGGGGTCTTTCTTTGTGATTGACCATATGTATAGAACCTTTGTCGCTTACCCTAGATACTGTGGCCAGGCTGCTGTGCGCTATGACGGGAGGTCTATGATAGACCTCGACCCAGTATCCGCTTTATGCATGACGGTGGGTATAGCACATGACAATAGTACACCTCAATTTACCCTTAAATACTGTGGCCAGGCCGCTCTGCGCCATCACAGGAGGTCTATGATAGACCTCGGCCCAGTACCTGCTTTATGCATGACGGTAGGGTAAAGTTCATGGTTTTTGATGGAATGAAAGAAGTAATGCTGAACGTATGAATGAAAGTAAGAAAGCATGAATGAATGATGAAGATAAAAATGATATTATCTATGTGTACGTATGATTTGGGATCACATGCAAAAGTAAAGAACGGTTGTAAACGAAAGATAAAGTATGTTTTATTTAAAACTAGAACTCACTCAGCAACGCTGACTTTTATGTGTTTCCAGTTGGCAGGTAAAGGTTGCTGAGGATGGCACGGGGCGGCTACTCGGCTCATTTTGGATGGCATCCATATTTGAAATGCTTTTGTGATGTAATGCAACAAGTATTTTGTAATTTGATCACGATGTATTATATTGCAAAAGCTTTTATGATGAAATGGAATGTTGTTTTAATGTTTCCGCTGCGATGTTTCTTCAAGTTAATAAAATTATATGTTTTATTTGCGATGATTTACCAGCTGTAAGCGTCCCGGGAACGGGGCCTTACAAGTTGGTATCAGAGCCAAAGTTTAAGTGAAACGGGTAAATTTTCCAAATAAACCTTAACTTAAACTGAAAATGTGACGGAAAGGGAATGGGATGCCAATCTGAGTAGCTGTGTGTCATCAGGTATTTTCTTAATGATAATCGGTATTACGTGCGCATGTTATGTGGTTTATGTGCTGTATATAGATTTAGATACTGATGTAGTCAGGATAGGTAATGCTCGGGGTATGAAGAGTAAAGTAAGTGGCTAATCACAACTGGCCACTGTAATTAGGGACTTACTATACTTGACATGAACTGAGCTGTTCCCTTGAATGACCGTGTTAGTGTTTGAATCTTTCAGTGTGTTAGAGAATGGCCGGTGGTAGATCGTCTAAAGTTTCACTTGGTGGAGGTCGTGGTGGAAGTGGTGCTGAACCGCGACCCAAAAGAGGAAGACCTAGAGTCAAAAAGGTGGTTCCTGAAGAACCCGAGACCCCTCATCCAGAGGGCGGAGATGAGAGTGCGAATTTGAGAGACTCAGTGAAAGAGGCAGTTGTAGAGGAGGTTCATCAGGTCATGCAGACGATCTTACCGTCTGTGGTGACTGAAGTGATAAGGGTTGTACGAGAAGGAGAGAGAAAGGAAAGGAACAGGTCCGCGGGAGGACAGGAGGGGCCTGAGACCGAAATGGTTCTCTCCGATAATGAAGAAGAGGAAGAATAGCCTGCGCCAGAGGCGGCACGAGGCTGTAATTATGGGGTATTTATGAGATGCAAGCCCCCAACTTTTGATAGTAACGACACTGCTGCTGCTGCTCACCGGTGGGTGAGGGAGATGGAAGCTGTTCTTGATATCAACGAGTGTCGAGAAGACCAGAAAGTGAAGTTTGCTGCCCACTCGTTTGTGGACTCAGCTCTGTGCTGGTGGGACAATATTGTCCAAGCCGAGGGTAGCAGGGCTATCGGGAGAATGAGGTGGTCTGAACTGTAGAAATTGGTGATTGAGGAGTTTTGTCCTCATCGAGAAATGGACAAAGTTGAGAGGGAGTTCCTGCAGCTGGAGGAGGGAACGATGACACATCAGCAATACACTACCAAGTTTAACGAAATGGCACGGCTGGTGCCGGATCAGGTGACGCCTCTGTCACGAAAGATCAAGAGGTATATTCAGGGATTGCCAGCGGATATCCGCAGGCACATGATCACCGCCCGGCCGAGCACGTTTAGGTCGGCGGTTGACTTGGCAGGGAGACTGTATGATGAAAGGGTGGTGACCGAAGGTAGCAAGAAAGGTGGTAGTGATCAGAATTGGAATGGAAAAAGGTTTGGTCGAGGTGGTGTCCCGACGAGTAACAAGAAGGCACAAGTAGACGACAGCCGTGTGGTCACATCTGGTGCAGGATCGAAGAAGTGTGGCAAATGTGGAAAGTAGCATATTGGAGAATGTAGGCTGGGATCGAACTTGTGCTTCAAGTGTGGGAGGATGGGACACATAGCAAAGCACTGTCATGCGGGCAGATGTTTTAATTGTGGCGCGGAGGGCCACATGAGTAGAGACTAAAAGAAGCCGAGGGCTGAGGATTCTGGGGGTGAAAGACCGAGGGCGAGCGCCAGAGCGTTCACGATGACGCATGAGGAGGATAGGACGGACCCTGATGTTGTGTCAGGTACGTTTCTAGTAAACCAAACTTTAGCCTCTGTGTTGTTTGATTCTAGTGCCAGTAAAAGTTTTATTTCTGCTGCTTTCTGTGCTAAACTGCATGTTAGTAGTAGGAGTGTTGATGCGCCCTTCAATGTAAAAACTGCCATAGGTAAGTCTACCAGGATTTCTGAGATGATAGAAGGTTGTGATGTGGAATTAGAAGGTCACAACTTTCCTGTTAGACCATTCATGATGACCTTAGGTGGTTTCGATGTAGTTCTTGGGATGGATTGGTTAGCGGACTACGAGGCGAACATTGTGTGTCGCAAGAAGATGATTCGTTTGACAGCGCCTGACGGGAGTTTGGTGACGGTTTATGGTGATCGGGTCACGACGATTCCGAAAGTGATTTCAATGGCGGTGGCGGGAAAGTGCATGAGGCGTGGATGTAACGCCTATCTGGCTTATGTAAAGGACGCATATAGACCAACACCACAACTGTCCGATGTACCGGTTGTGTGTGACTTTCCAGATGTATTTCCCGAAGACTTACCAGGAGTGCCACCTGACCGAGAGATCGAGTTTCAGATTGATTTGATGCCAGGTGTCCAACCTGTTGCCAAAGCACCGTATCGGTATGCTCCGACTGAGATGAAGGAGTTGATGGAGCAATTACAAGAGCTGCTTGATAAGGGGTTCATTAGACCGAGTATCTTTTCTTGAGGTGCTCCAGTCTTATTCGTGAAGAAGAAAGACGGTAGCATGAGGATGTGTATCGACTACCTGAGTTGAACAAGTTAACAGTGAAGAACCGATACCCGTTACCGAGGATTGATGATTTGTTTGATCAACTTCAAGGTGGCAGTTGGTTTTCAAAGATAGATCTTTGATTTGGCTACCATCAGCTAAAGGTGAAAGAGCGGGATGTTCCTAAAACAGCTTTTCGCACGCGTTATGGTCACTACGAGTTCCTCGTTATGTCATTTGGGTTGACCAACGCGCCAGCTGCTTTTATGGATCTGATGAATCGAGTGTGTCGGCCGATGTTGGATAAATTAGTGATTGTGTTTATCGATGATATCCTGATTTATTCGAAGAGCGAGATAGAGCATGCCGATCACATTCGAGAGGTGTTGGAGACGTTGAGAAGGGAGAAGTTGTATACTAAGTTCTCCAAGTGCGCATTCTGGTTGCGTGAGGTTCAATTCTTGGGTCACGTGGTGAATCCGGAGGGGATTATGATGGACCCAGCGAAGGTGGAAGCGGTGATGCAGTGGAAGTCTCCAAAGATGCCATCCGAGCTTCGTAGTTTCTTGGGTTTGGCGGGTTATTACCAAAGATTCATTCAAGACTTCTCTAAGATAGCTTCTCCCTTGACTAAGTTGACCCGGAAGGATGTAAAGTTTATATGGGGTCAAGATCAAGAGAATGTGTTTGAGGAGTTAAAGGCGAGGTTGACTCAAGCTCCTGTTTTGTCGTTACCCGATGGAAGTGAAGATCTGGTGGTTTATTCTGATGCTTCTTACTCGGGGTTGGGGTGTGTGTTAATGCAGAGAGGAAAGGTTATAGCCTATGCATCCCGACAACTGAAAGTTCATGAGGTTAACTATCCTACTCATGATTTGGAGCTAGCAGTCGTGGTCTTTGCGTTAAAGATTTGGAGACGCTACCTGTACGGGACGAAGTGCACCATATTCACTGACCACAAGAGCTTGAAGTACTTCTTCGAGCAGAAGGACTTGAACATGAGGCAAAGGAGATGGTTGGAGCTTATAAAGGACTACGATTGCGAGATCCATTACCATCCGGGCAAAGCCAACGTGGTGGCGGATGCCCTTAGCCGTAAAGAGAGACCCGAGACGATTCGGGTGAAATCCTACCAGTTGATCATGACCTCGGATGCGATGAAGCAATAAGGAGTTTCAAGATGAGGCATTGAAAGAAGATCACCTTAACTCTGAAACAATGAGAGGTCTGGTTGCGGAATTGGGTGAAAACACACTCAGTGTTAGAACCCGATTCGGGCGAATGTGGATTCCTTGTTTTGGGGATCTACGGGTGAAGATCATGGATGAAGCTCACAAGACTCGGTACTCTATTCATCCGGTGCTACAAAGATGTATCAAGACATGAAGAAAGATAATTAGTGGCCGGGTATGAAGCATGATGTGGTGGAGTTTGTAAGTAAATGCCTTACTTGCTTACAAGTGAAGGCCGAGCACCAAAAGCCATATGGAAAGATCCAACCATTGGATATACCAGAATGGAAGTGGGAGCACATCACCATGGATTTCATTACGAAGTTACCGCATACCCTGAAAGGGTATGATGCTATATGTGTGATCGTTGATCGTTTGACGAAGAGTGCTCATTTCCTACCGATTCGTGAGACATATTCATCCGAGAGGTTGGCGGATTTGTTCATTAAGGAGATCGTAACTCGTCATGGTGTGCCGGTGTCTATTGTGTCTGATCGTGACACCTGGTTTACATCTAAATTCTGGAAGAAATTCCACGATGCGATGGGGACGAGGTTACACATTAGCACGGCTTATCATCCTCAGACTGATGGTCAGTCAGAAAGGACCATTCAGACGTTGGAAGATATGCTTCGGGCATGTGTTATTGATTTTATAGGGAGTTGGGATGACCACTTACCATTAGCGGAGTTCTCATATAACAACAGTTATCATGCCAGCATTGGTATGCCTCCTTATGAGATGCTATATGGTAGGAGATGCAGAACACCCGTGTGTTGGGGTGATATTGGTCAGAAAGAGTTAGGGAGCGTCGAGGTAATCGAGGCTACGACTGAGAAGCTTGAAAGGATTAAAGCCTTTATGAAAGCAGCCAAGGATAGACAGAAATCGTATGCTGATAAACGACGTAGACCGATTGAGTTCCAGGTGGGTGATAGAGTTATGTTGAAAGTCTCACCTTGGAAGGGCATCATTCGGTTCAGAGAGTGGGGCAAGTTGAGCCCAAGGTAAATAGGGCCTTTCCGAATCATTGCTCGACTAGGGGAGGTGGCCTATAGACTAGAATTACCAGAGGAGTTAAGTGGAATTCACCCGACATTCCATGTATCTCATCTGAGGAAATGTTTAGCAGACGAAAATACGGTTGTCACACTGGGAGATATCGAGGTAGACGAACGGTTCAATTATGTGGAGCAACCAATGGCAATCATCGACCGTAAAGAAAAGAGATTGAGGAATAAAGTGGTCCCACTTGTGCGCGTACAGTGGAAGCACAGAAAGGGATCTGAGTCTACGTGGGAGACGGAAGAAGAGATGAGACAACATTACCCACGTTTGTTCGAGGAATAACAGGTTTCGGGGACGAAACCTATATAAGGGGGGTGGACTTGTAACACCCGGTTATTTTCTTTGAAGCCGACAAAAGAAAGAAAAGAAATAAAGTCCAAGTCGAGGGACCAAACTTGCCAAAACGGGAGAAGGATGGAAGAGTGGGGGATTAAGAGGGGAGGGCAGCCCACTCTCCTCCCCCCCCCCCACACTTAGAAATTTCAGCCATAGAGAGAAGAGAGGGAGAAAAGAGGGTTCAAGCTTCGTTTTTCTTGGTTTCGAGCGCAAAAGTTGTGGTGTAGCAGGTTGGATTGAAGCTCTACTCGACCGGGTTGTTTGTCTGAATTCTAGGACCCCTCTTTTACACGTTTTCAACTGATTTAGGGCTGGAACACATAGTAAAACCCGTTTTTGAAGTGTGTGTGTTGAACCCGTGTGTATGTGTTTGTGTGTGTTTTGAGTGGGGTTTGATTTCGGGCTTGTGTGTGCTTGAATGGTGTTGTGGTAGGTGTTACTAAGGTTTAGGATGGTTGATTTGAGCTTAGAACAGGTTTGGGAGGGCTTGGAGGACGAAAATGGCAGATTGGGTTCGGGGAGAAACTGCATTCTGCATCAGCTAGGGCTATGCGACTGAATGGCATGTGACTGGAGGTCATGCGACCGAAAGGAATGCGACTGAGGTCCATACGCATGTGAGTCGTGCGACTGGGTTCCATACGCATGTGAGTCGTGCGACTGAGGTTCACTCGCATGGGAGTCATGCGACTGAGGTCCATACGCCTGAGTACTCATTTGCAAAGTGTTCATTCGCCCTTAGTATCCATACGCATAGGTCCATTTGCATAGGGTCCATTCGCCTGATGTCCATTCGCCTAAGTGTCCAGTCGCCTGGGAGGCCATGCGACTGAAGGGTGTCCATACGCCCAAATAGGGCTAATACGCCCGAAAGAACATAGTTTATTTTCTGACTTCCGGGGGAAAGTGCAGATGTAGGCCTTGACTTGGGAGTTTTCTAGGGTTTCATGTAAGTTGACTTTTGAGGTCATAGATGTTATGATGGGCATGTTGATGATGTATGATTGATGTTTATGCATGATGGTATGTATGATGTATGTTAGGTATGTATGATGGTGCCGTGCTTG
The DNA here is from genome assembly GCA_025215565.1 of Flaveria ramosissima. Taxonomy (NCBI): domain Eukaryota; kingdom Viridiplantae; phylum Streptophyta; class Magnoliopsida; order Asterales; family Asteraceae; genus Flaveria; species Flaveria ramosissima. The sequence continues at coordinate 19,215,116 of CM046031.1, read as the reverse complement.
GCGATGTTTGTATGTTTATGTTGATGTTCCTTAATATGTGTGGTTATTTTCCCATGGCTTTACGTTGAATGTTAATGAATGAAATGAAAGTATTATGTAACGTAAAGTGGAAGATAATGAAAAGAGGAACATGATGAATGAATGCATGCATTAATGAACGAAGGAAAGTAAAGTAAGTCTTGCAAGCCTTGTATGTGGGAACACGCCCAATGAAGGGTGTTAGTCCAACGGTGTGCGGGTTAGCTACCCCAGAAGGATGCACATCGGGGTCTTTCTTTGTGATTGACCATATGTATAGAACCTTTGTCGCTTACCCTAGATAGTGTGTCCAGGCTGCTGTGCGCCATGATGGGAGGTCTATGATAGACCTCGGCCCAGTGTCCGCTTTGTGCATGACGGTGGGTATAGCACATGACAATGGTAAACCTGAATTTACCCTTAGGTATTGTGGCCAAGCTGCTGTGCGCCATGATGGGAGGTCTATGATAGACCTCGGCCCAGTACCCCCTTTATGCATGACGGTGGGGTAAAGTTCATGGTTTTTGATGGAATGAAAGAAGTAATGATGAACGTATGAATGAAAGTAAGAAAGCATGGATGAATGATGAAGATAAAAATGATATTATCTATGTGTACGTATGATGTGTGATCACATGCAAAAGTAAAGAACGGTTGTAAACGAAAGATAAAGTATGTTTTATTTAAAACTAGAACTCAATCATTCTAAATATGTCAATGACATTTTAGAAAGATTTGATATGAAAGATTGTAAGCCAGCCAAGACACTTATATCCAGAAATCACAATCTTTGTCCTGACTCTAAGGAGGAGTATACTGAACAGCATCAGTATAAGGCAATCATTGGTTCTCTGATGTATCTCACAACAAGTAAACCTGATATCATGTTTGCAACTTGCATCTGTGCAAGATATCAGGTTGCTCCAAAGGTGTCTCACCTAGTTGCTGCTAAGTGAATCTTCAGATACCTGAAAGGAGCACCTAAACTGGGTCTCTGGTATCCAAGAAACAACAATTTCAATCTCTATTCCTATTTTGATAGTGACTATGGTGGCTGCAACATTAACATGAAATCAACATCAGGAGGATGTCATTCTTGGTGGAAGGATCATCTCATGGCAATACAAGAAGCAATCCTTTGTTTCAACATCTACTGCCAAAGCTGAATACATGGCTGCTACTAGTTGTTGTGCTCAGCTGTTGTGGATTCAAAACCAGATGATAGACTATGGATTCAATTTCATGAGTACTCCTATCCACATTGACAATAACAGTGCTATCTCCATTACAAAAAATCCAATCAAGCACTCCAAGACAAAGCACATTGATATCAGGTATCATTTTATTAGAAATATTCATGAGAAGAATCTGATTAAACTAATCAAAGTTGATTCAAATGAACAATATGCTGATTTGTTCACCAAAGCATTTAATGAACAGAGATTCAAATATCTTAAACAATTAGGATGATAAACATTGATTAGTCCATCTCATTTGAAAACCTTTTCAAAATGTGTCTTGTCTTTGTCAAAAACAATCTAATCCCTGTTACAAAAGGTTTTTCTTCAAAATTTCACTAAGTATAAATTCTTCCGAAGAGGATTAACCCTCGGAAGATGTCATATATATCTTCCGAAGCAAAATTCCTCCAAGGGAAATCTTCTTTTCGGAAAAGTTTTAGTCTCAGAAGAAGCATTTGATGAAGTATCAAATCTACTTCCGAAGATTATAAATTTCTTCACTCGGAAAGCCATTTTACTCTCGGAAGTAAGAAATTTACCTTCGGAAGTAAGATTGGTTTCGGAAAAAATTACCTTCGGAAATTTTCTATACTCGGAAGAAAGCCTTACTGTGTAACGGAAATCCTTTGGGCCCCACACTGTAAAAGGAAAGAATTTTCTTAATGATGTCGAAATATTTAAATAGTTTAACCTTACCGCCCTTGTCACATCATACCCCAAACTATCACTTCACCTTATCCATCCGCCATTTTTCACCCATTTAAATACTTCTGACTCACCCACTTTAATCTTTTCACCGATTTTACTACCCAAAGCTTCCTTCGTCTCCAATTTACCCAAATTCAGCCTCATTTCTCTGCATCTTTCTCACTAAAATGACACTAAACCCTCAGCACAATCATGTCGCACTCCTTGATTCGTCCAAGGATGCTGACTTCTCTTAAATCATCTCCTTCCTAACCCAATCCACCTACTTCACAGTCCTAACTGTTAACTCCACTGTCTATTCAAACCACATGGCTGAATTTTGGGGGAAGGGACAGATTATAACCCTGAACGGAGTTAGGGTTATGAGGTCGGGCATCTGTGGTCACGAATTGATCGTATCTGAACAAGACATCAGGGAGCATCTAGAGCTTCATTATTCAGGCTCTCCTACAGAGTTCCCCAAAGCAGATCTTGATGACACATATACCCAAATGGGATATGGCAGTGATGTGAGCCGGTTAACGGTGTACAAGTTCAACTTCTCTTATCATTGGAAGTTCCTGCTGCACATAGTCCTTCACTTCTTGTCAAACAACTCTGGGGGATGGGATCAAATCCCATATGAACTAGGATGCCTAGTTCATGGGTTGGTAAAAGGCCTCTGTTTTAACTATTTAAGGTTTGTGCTGACCAATTTGATGGGAAACCTTCAAAGGGAAACATTTTACATGTATCCCCAATTCATTCAACACATCATTAACTGTGAGTTGGACCAGAGCAAGCTTGTATGTGCAGCTGCTCTGCCTATCCCTCACATGAGGCTGACCATCTTCAAAGTGCTGAAGAGGATGTCTACCAACTTCACCGGAAGACATACTGCACTTCTTCCAGGTATGATTGAGCGCATAGCTCCTGGTGACATCCCTGTTAACCCACAGGTCATGAACCCACACCAGCAATACCCTCACAATTCCAAATCTACCTTCTCACCCCATCAAAATCACATATCAGAGACGACCCAAACAAAGCCTTGTTCAATCTACTCTGATTGAACAAGTCCCCCTGTTCAATCCAAAAAGACTAGAGTGGAATCATGGGCTTCCACTCAGTCTGAGGTCACGCCTTCCTTCACATTTAAACTCAATATGGGTATTGAGTCTCCTCAGTCTCAATCCCATGAGCCTGAAACCCAAGTTGAAAACCCTTAGGATGAGTCACTATACTCTCCTGAGCAGCCAAAAAGTGACAGCCCTCTCAAAGGCTCAATGCCATTAGACATTTATCAAAGTCCCGGGTCATTAGGCATAACCTCTATATCTTTTACTGACCTACTTATTGGAACTGATGAGGAGATTATGTCTCTTCAAGGCAATGAAGTTGATCCACAACACCCTTTTAAGGATCAACTGAGCCTAGAGAGACACCTTATCTCTAGCCCCCATCAACAAGCCCAAACTAAGGTAAGTCCCACTGATGTGGAGGGGACTCATGTAGATTCAGCTGCAACTACTGAAGGAGCCTCATTGGATCACCAGGACAGTGGTAACATCTCTGAGATTGAATCTACGGAAACCATGCCCTTTGATGACTCTTAAAGAGACATCATTAAGCAAGGGAAACCAGGGTGCCAAGAAACCATATCTGGTGGTGAGGATGAACATACTAGGTATGTTACCTCATCTCCCCATGATTCTTCAAAAGAAGATGAGGGAAGTCTGCAACTCACCATAAGAGACCTACTTTCTAAAGTTTCAAACCTGGAATCCAGGGTTAAGACTTTAGAGGATAGGTCTGCCACTCAGCAACTTGAGATTAAAAGTCTCAAGGCCAAACTAGTTGAGAAACAGATTGAGAGATCTGTTAGGCATGTACCAATTCAGGTCTCCTTGACCTCTTCCTCTAGCTCATCAAGCTCTCAAGATGATGCTACCACAAAGGGGGAGAATGTTCAGAGACAAACAAAAGAGGAACCATAAAGTTTTTGCACTTTTAACTCTAACTTCAAGATATCCTGCTCAACAAGCTACAGTTTTCCCTGAGCCTGCTCCAATTTATCTTTAAATGGACCCAAGGATGCTCAAAGATCTAAGCAGGTTCTTTTCCAAGTTCCTGATGGGATCTTCCATTGAATAGCCAAGCCCAGATGTTGCTGTGGTGTACTTTGGAGTTGAGGAGCTTCAAAGGTTGAACGCACCTTCTACCACTGTCCAAGAAGTTGGTCAACCTAAGGTTCAAGTTGAACCTAAGATTGAATTCGAAGGGGAAATAAGGACTGATGGCCCAGCAACTGAAATAGTTGGGACCAAAAATGCAATCCCACAGACTTCCAAAGCTGAAGTCAAAGCCTCGGAAGAACCATTTCAAACTTCTGAAGTTGAGATTGACGCTGCGGAAGGGTTATTTTCTCGATCCGATGATCTCATTGTCATAGATGCAACTCTTGAACTAGCATCTGAGGTAAATAGTGAGGACTTTCTCAGCCTACCCCTCACTCAAACACCATTACTACCACTTGCTCCAATCACCACCTCTCAACCTGAAACCTCTACACAAGAACCTCCAAAGTCTAAATCTTCCGAAGACACCAAAGGGAAGAGGAAGATGACCGCAGAAGAACTTTAAGAGGAAGAAAGGTTAGAAAAGCTTAAAAGAAAAGATAGACTCCCCACTGGAAAGTTGCTAGCTGCAAGTACTAAAGTACCTGCAGCTAACCATGAGGCTATCAACAATAAGAAGAGGGTGGAAATCATTGACAGGCTTGTCATTCTTGGATATGTCAGTGAAGATGTGCTCCTGCTACCACTAGAGGATCTGATTGAGTTAGAAAAAGCAACGCTGCTACAGATTGAGCAAAAAGAAGAAGCAGCAAGGTTGGCCTTAGAGGAAGAAAGAAGGAGAAAGAAATAAGAAGCTGACCAGCAGCTAAGGAGTGAAAGGATAGCTTTTCTAAGCTCCAGGGGATTCTCTCTTGAGGAATTAACTCCTCACAACAATGACACGATCTTGTGGCTTCTTAAGAAAGAGCAAGATCAAATGGAGAAAGAGAGAAAGAAGGTTGCCAAGGAGAAACTAAGAGAGAGGAAGAAGAAGGAGGAAGAAGCTGGACTTGCATCTGTCAAGAAGCTAGGTGACAAAGCCTGCATGAAAGACTATCTAAGGGCTCATGGCTTCTCTAGCAGGCAAGTGAGTCCTATGTCTGAGAAGACCCTGCAGCGACATGTTAGTGACATCAAAGCTGACATTCGAGCAGGAAGAAGGAAAGAGATGTACAGGAGTGTGAATCCAAGGATCGCAATCAGGAATTATCGGTGTTAAAGGAAATCAAGTTAATGTTTGTGGAATCAACATTAACATTGTTTAATTGTTTGATAAATAAATATAGAATATAATGAATAATGATTATGATGAACACAATGATATGAACACAATTAATAAGCAAACAGGATTTGATTCAAACGTATTTCATTAAAATTGATTAATGATTACAGATGAATAAATATTGAATGATATAAACAATAAATGCTTTGAACATGTTGATGTTGAATAAATATTGAATGATATAAACAATAAATGCTTTGAACATGTTGATGTTGATGTGACGGTTGCTAGGGTTTATGTTTGATTGATTGTGTGAATCGATGTGATGTTTGTGTTTTCCATCTGGTTGCTTGTGTGCTCGTGTTCATTCATGATGTGAAACCTAGTACCCATATTTATAGGCATACGTGATTCTGTTAAGGAAACACCGGATCTCTTGGGATTTGAAATTGTCTTGTTGACTTGTAACACTTGTATTATTTAAATACAAGTGTTTGGACTCCGCAACTTAAATGGTCTTCCGAAGGTAATTTGTTCTTCCGAAGGTAATGTCTTCCAAATGTACTTTGTCTTCCAAAGGTACTTTGTCTTCCGAAGGTGTTTGCTCACCACAGGAGTCTTTACTTGAACTCTTTGATTGAATTCTTCACTTGAACTCTTTGATTGACTTCTTCACTTGAACACTTGAGCTGGTTGTTCATCCGTAGAGGATCTTCGGATGTTTGTTATTGTAAGAAACATATCTACGGAAGAACAAAATGTTCATCCGTAGATGTTTCTTACACTTAGTCAATTTCAGTACTTCACCAAGTATAATGTTTATGCCTGCAATCATACACATAAATCAACACACATATGGGTTAACTATATATACATAATGCATACATCAAATAATGAATTATAGATATTCATTACAAGTTTTGATTAAAGTTCTAAACCTATACAAAATGAGCTAGATCTATTGACCCTAGATCTAACAAGGAGAGTACAGGGGATGACTTCCAGACCAACACCTCAAACCCAACCTCAACCTGAACCAATCCCTTTCCCTTTTCCCATCAAAACTGAGCCAACCTCTAAACCATACACTCCTAAACCCACACCATCAACAATACCCTCTTCCTCACCATAACCACCTCAACTACCCATCTTCAAACCCAAAACACTCCCCAGAACCCAAACATCATTACCTACCCAACAACCACCCAAGTCATCCTCTCAGCCTTCCAAACATCTTCCCTTAGAAGAATTCAAGGAGATCAAGACGAAGCTCATCAAGTGTACTACTTTGAGTGATATCTCCTGCGAGGAGGGGTTAGTCAAGCTAACCTATATTTATGACTCATCATGTTCCCTCACTAGAGAACAATTCCTTGATCTGCCAAGAGGAACATTGTAACGCCCGAAATAAAGTCAAAACGAGCCAATTATTAATAATGGGCTTAGACGGGATTATTTAATATAAATAAGATGGAAATGGGTTATAGACCGAGTTAACCTTTCGGGTTATGTGTTCGACGAGTTTAAGGTCCTGGGAACGCTCGGTATATATAAACGGATCAGCTTGAGCCGCTCTCATTGCAACTCAACACCAAACTTCTAGAGAGAGAGTGTAGAGAGAGAAAGTAGAGAGGATGTGAAGATTCAAGGCTCGGTTGATCTAGAGATTGAAGATCGGTGTTTGTGGACATCCAAACAACAAGAAAAGACCAAGAATCCAGGTAAGAAACATCATTTAACCGTTTCTTTAGATTAAACCTTGATTCTAGGGTTTGGGGGTTTTTAAAGTGGCAAAGAATCATCCAAAACTCATGTTTTTGTGTAAGAAAACATGTAAAAAGCTTAGATATAGCTTCATGGATGATAAACCAAGGTTTTGGATGTAAAAGATTGAAGTTTTGGGTTAAAATGGGCTGATTCGTAATTTCAGCCCGTTCTGCGAAATTGGATGTTCATCCAGCGAAATTATGCAGTCATCCAGCGAAACTATGGATCTTCCAGCGAAACTATAGTTCCGCAGGTAGATTCGCAGACTTGAATTTCCAACGAAAGTTGGGCGAAACTAGCAGCGAAGATGCCAGCGAAACTGCCAGCGAAATTGTTGGCGAAACTAACAGCGAATCTGCGGATGTTGCACCGAAATTAGCAGCGAAATTAGGCATAAGTTAACCCCTTTGAGTGTTAACTTATCTGCAGGCTGCGTAGTGTGACCCTTGCTTAGAAAGCTTGATTGAGAAGCTACGCACTGAGTTCAGGTGAGTTCTAGATCCCCTATTTTAAAGGTTTTAAACTTGTTTGGGGCTGGAAATGCAAACCAAATATACGTCTTTGAATGACCAAGATTTTAAGAGGTTTAACACGAAGATCGATTTTTCTATAACAAAATATGCTAGGGGCTGCTGCCCCTTGGACCCCACTAGGGGCTGGAAATGCATACCAAATATACGTCTTTGACTGACCAGCCAAGGGCGTTGCCCCTTGGACCACACTAGGGGCTACTGCCCCTAGGACCCCGCTGTCAGCGGCTGCCGCCCCTGAACCCCCGCTGTCCCGCGGAGGGTCGGTTATGTTCATTGATGACTTGTACTTGTTTTGTATGTGTATGTGTATGTGAGTGGATGATGTGTGATGATTATATGATGACGTGTGATGATGTTATGTATCTATAAGTTATGTTTTCTTTATGTTCCTTACGTATTATTGTGTAGCTTTCCGTGGTGTGATTATAATGATAAACGTAAAGTATTATATAATGAAAAGCGGAAATTAATGATAATGAAAAGTGGAACGTAAAGAACGAATGAATGCATGCAGTATTGAAAGAATGAATGAAAAGTCTTGAAAGCAATTGAAAGGAGGTTCACACCCAATGAAGGGTGTTAGCTCAACAGTGTGTGGGTTAGCTACCCCGGAAGGATGCACACTGTGGTCTAATCCTTGTGATTGACCATACGTATGGGATCCTTGCCGCTTACCCCAGTACTGTGGTTAGGCCACCGGGCACAATGTATGGGAGTCTATTTATAGACTTCGACCCAGTACCCGCTTTATGCATGATGGTGGGGTGTAGCACATGGCATTGGTCCGAATGAATATAAAGGTTAATGATGTATGTATGGAATGAACGATACGAAAGAGAATGAATGAATAATGATAATGAATGATAACGAATAACGTACGATGGTGAATGATGATGAAAGATAATAATAAGATTATCTATGTGTACGTATGATGTATGATCGCGAATGAAAGTAATGAATGGTTTTAAGCAAACGTAAAGTATTTTATTTATAAAACTAGAACTCACTCAACAACGCTGACTTTTATGTATTTTCCAGTTGACAGGTGAATGTTGTTGAGGATGGCACGAGGCAGCTACTTGGCATTTTGGATGGCTTCCATGTGTATAACTATGACGTTTTTGTGATGTAATGCAAACGATAATATTTTGTAACTTTTAACAATGATGTATTATTTTGCAAAAGCAGTCATTAATATATAAAATGGTTTTAAGTTATTCCGCTGCGATGTTTTTCATAGATGTAAATGTACATTTTATGTTTTATGTGCGATGATCGTCCAACTGTGAGCGTCCCGGGAACGGGGCCTTACAAACATTGGACCAAGCCGTTAAACTCCTTGGCCTCAACTCTGACTCACTAAATTAAGAAAAGAAGAAGCCAAGAAGAAGGCTAATGACTCTACTGGATTCAAAGAAAGGGGACAAAGTACCAAGTCAACCCCTTGTACCAAGAAAGAAGATAATCCAGTGGAGGTTCGAAGACTCTTCTCTCAACTTTGTTGTTGAGAGAGAGATGGCGAGATAAACAGGCTTAATGCCTCATCTTTGTTACACTTAAGCAGGTTTAATATTGTTGAGTTAGCAGAGACGCCATTCTCCAACCCCTCCAACTCTAAGATAGCTACTCATATCAGAAATCATCTGAGTAGACTTCATCTGGTCGAGCTAACCGCTAGGACCAAGATTGAAGAGGAGTTGAAGCTGAGAGAGAAAGATGAAAGGGAAGGATCAGCTACCAAAGACAAAGCCTTTCTTCAAATGGTTGAAGGTCCGGAAGGTGAATCTATAGTTAGATGGGAGTATGAGTATAACTCCCATCAACTAGCTCTCTTAAGAGGGCCACAACAGAGGGTAAATATCATTCAAAGTGGCAGACTGGATCTCTTGTCTACGAATGATTTGTACAAGCTTCTCAGCACCACATCTGGGAAGAACAAAGAGACAGATAAACATCTTCTTTCACTGGTGCTAAAAGTTCTAAGAAGCAGAAACAAGTGAGGTTTTGGTAGCATCAGCCTAGGGGGAGTTTGTTGGATCAAGTAAGGCTGGTGCAACCAAAACTAACACTTAGACTATTTTGGTGCAACTGATGAAGAACTTCTGAAGGCAAATGCTGAGCTTCCAAAGCTTAAGCTTGAAGGAGCTTTTGAAGAGAAACTCCAACTTCCGAAGACAAAGTCATCCTTCTTCCGAAGTTCAACACTTAGAAGAAATCAAGATAATGACTTCTGAAGTATGAAGACCTGAATAATATCTCAAGCCTCGGATGAAGTAGCCTCTTCCGATGTATAAGTGGCTTCGGAAGAACTTCTTCTTCTGAAGCCAGTTAACCTTCGGAAGAACCTACTATGAACCAGTGGACATAAGTATGGTCCTTCTGACACTCCACGGCAAATCTCTGAGATACTGCATAGTGCTTTCCCACGCCCATGTAGTTGACCATACTTTATTCCACTGTTCATTCCTTATCAGTTAGTACAGTTACCAACTTTAGTTTGTGACAAAAGGTAAGTCATGGACATGTCATGACTACCATATCTTAGATAATATTTTATCTAAGATACCTTATCTTTAGCAATGTAGTATTTGCTTTAGTTATAGGTTTCCAGTTGGTATCAAAGTATATCCGGTTGTAGGTGATACTATATATAGTTTCTCATTGTAACTCATGTAATATGCTTGTAAGAGTCTTGTAATACTTTGAGTTGAGAAGTAATATATAAAAGTACCTTGAAAATTATCTTTCTGTATTTTAAGCTACTTAGTATATTATTATCAACTCTTAGAAGGGATTCTGCATCATCAAACCGAGTGTGATTCAGTGAGTTTGAGAGAAAACAAAAGTGTTAAGTGACAAAAACCGATCCTGTACTATAGGAACTACACCTTTTAGGATAGTTTATGGTAAGACGTGTCATTTACCTCTGGAGTTAGAGCATAGAGCATTTTGGGCGCTCAAGGCAATTAACCTTGATTTGTCTAAGGCAGGTAAGAACTAGTATCTCCAATTAAGTGAGTTAGAGGAACTTAGAGATGAATCATATGACAGATCTTGGAGTTATAAGGAAAGAACAAAGTCATTGCATGATAAGAAATTGAAAGAGGTGAAAGAATTTAAGTGTGGGGATAGAGTTTTGTTGTATAATTCAAGATTTAAACTATTCCCGAGAGAGCTTAAATCTAGGTGGAGAGGACCATTTACAGTGAAACAAGTGTTTCCATATGGTGTGATTGAAATTCAAGATGATTCCAGTAGTTCATGGAAAGTGAATTGACACCGATTGAAACATTAAATAGGAGAATCCATGGAGAACGAGACCGAGGAGGATATAGCCCTCCTTGATGTACCTAAGGTTTGAGAAGTGAGAGGTTGTCTTCGGGTTGTTTCCTGAAGTGTCAAGTTTATAAAAGTTTTGTGTTTATTTGTCTTTAGTTTAATTGTGTGTTTGCTTTCATCTTTCTTTTTTTTTCGGGTGCTATGCTTTGGTTTTGCTTGTGTTTTGTAGGAATTCATGCTAGAACTGAAGAGAGAATCAACAAGGAAAGAAGTTCCAGGTTTCCCATAATCAAAACAAGAATTGGAACATTTTTTTAAAAAAGTGAAAAGTGGTGAAAAATTAAGACTTAAAATTTTTTCTAAGCAAAATTCACAAAACTTTCTGAAAAAGTTGACCTATGCGATACGCACAGATGATTACCACATCCTACGCGTACCACATAGCTGAAAGTCAAACGGTCAAATTCACAGTCTACGCGATACGCGCAATAGGAGGTTTGACCTGCGCGTATCGCATAGGGGCCATTATCTGCGAGAAACCACTACTTTTAACCGCGGCCACAAGGAAAAAATCCCATTCCCTTTTCACACAACCGACCCCCACCACCATTTTTCTTCATTCAACCTTCTTCTTCCTTTCCCCATCACCAAACCATTACCATCACCCTTTCACCCTCACCATATCCCTCCACCATCACCATTTGAACCCCACCACTCGACCACCACCTCTCACCACCACCAAACCGCCGCCAACTACCATTATCACCCATCTTCTTCACCTTCTCTCAACCTCTTTTCACCAATTTTCAGTCAATCTTCCCAAAATCAAATCACAAGTTGAAGATTTTAAAACTAGGTTTTTCAATTTCTTGTTCTTGTTCTATTTTTCTTCAAAGAAAGGTATGTTTTCTTATTTTCTTCTTAGTCTTTGTTTTTTGTTTGGTTGATTTTGTTTAATTCTTAGTTTATTTGGGTTATTATTTGATTTCTCACTATTTGAACCCGGTTAGTGCTTGACATGGCTTGAAATTGAAGTGGAATTTAGGAATGTTTGTTGGATGAAATTGGGGATTTAATGTCAAATTAAGTGTGGGTATTATTCGTGGAAGACTATTATGTCCGGTTTGAACTTAATTTTAAATATTGTTCATGAAAAGTGAGAAATGGACATTGTGGATGATATTGGTTTTTGATAATAATTTAGGCAATGTTGTGGGTTGACATATGTTGATTTATGCAAAATGGTTTAAATTTTATCACTTTGGAAGTGACTTGGGTAGTGATTTGTGGCTCATTATGCTAAAATTTTCCAATGTATACCATTCAAATGGTGTGTAAGTGTGGGTATTGTCAATAAGTTGCTATCAGGTTTTAATTTGTTGATATTTTGATTAGGGTTTTTAGGTATGTGCCTAAATCAGGCTTGTCTTGATTGTACTCAATCTCCATTCAAGCAAGACAGATCTGATTGTTTTGAGTTTTATTTTTATTTGATTTTTCTTTGTTTAACTTATCTATTTCTGTAAATCCAGGATAATCAAACTTGAATCAAATCATAAAAATCAAAATATGATAATCACAATCAAAACCCCTTAGATCTCTATTGATTGCTAATAATATTGTTCACAAGTAAATCCCTCAATCAATTGGTCATACAATCATTAACCAACACTAATGGCAATTAACCTATTTATAGTCTAGACTAATATTTCACTAATTGCACTTAACCCCCAGACTTAGGCTTATAAATACAAAATTACATATTAAGCATAAAAATGACTAAAAACAAGATAAAATATATTTTGTTCACACAAAATATATTTATTACAATAAAACTCCTAGTCATTTAAATCTTCAACGTCTCGTCTCGGTTCCTCGTCTCGAACGTGTCGGGTTTGACTTTTGTTGACTTTGACCGTGACGTTGACTTTTGTTGACTTTCACTGTGTTGATAATATAGACTATATTTTACAGCTCCAACAATACTCCCCCTTAGTCAATCATTATCAACGTCTTCATACGAATTCAACCTGAGAAGTCAACAGTAGAAAGATCTTTAATTTGAATCTTTTTGAATCTGAAGAGAAAGATTTTTCATCTCATAAGCTCCCCCTATTTGTATGCTCCCCCTTTTCGAGTGCAAGCTTTACAAGGATATTGGAACAGTTTCTCAAATCTCTAATCTTGAGTGCTTCAGAAGATATAGGAGGAGGATTCCTAGGTCGGTATCTTCTACAAACTTGAGGAACAGGTCTCTGATAAGGTACACTGCTCAACTATGATCGGCCATCACTTAAAGCAAAAATCTGAAACACATTCACAAACACATCTCGACATTTCTAATTAGATCATTTCATTTTAACAAAAAAAACCCGTGTTTATCTGTGTTTGAAAAACAAGCGAACCCGTGTTCGTTTGTGCGTAATTTCCGTGAAATGCATGAAAAATTATAAAATTGAAACAACATAATATGGAAGACCTAAGAGAAATTAAAATGAAATTTTATTTTAATTTTTTAATATTATATACATTTATTATAACATTTTTTTATCTATTATTATTTTTTTGTTTTGTTTTTGTTTTTTTACAATTAAAACCGAGAACTGAATCGATCATGAGATCACATCCTCAAGATATACTTAGCACAAAGATGAATTTAATCATCGACAAGCAATGAGATCACACTGATAACTGAATCTAATCACAGTCTTTGAATGATTTTGAAATTCTTAACAGACCAAAAACGATTGCTGATATATTTGTCCACTTAAACTCATGCCCTATCTTTTTCAACAAGCAGCAAATGATTTGTTAAGGTTCGATTAGATGCTTTAGAATGTTAGGACCCCACAATCATTTGGCAAAAAACCCTCACCCAATCTCAGGATTTCTTGAATTTTGTTATGATCTTTATAGAGCAAGGCTTGTATATTAGTGTGCAAGTGATTATCATCAGAATATTATATTCTGTGATGATATCATCGTTAGATGATTTGACACAACTTAGATCAAAATGGTGAGAGCTCCAGGTCTATACTCACATATAACAAAGGAGATAACCGTTTAATCATGTGCCGATGAGAGCTCCAGGTCAGTACTATCGTACAGCAAAGGAGATCATCACTCCAGGTCAGTACAGCAGAGGAGATTAGCACAAACACAAGTAACATAAATACACCAGACATGGCTCAAAAGATATGGATTATATGATTTGTATCATGGTGGGTGAAAGATCAATTCTCAATCCAATTTTTGTTGGGACTCAGTTTTGGTGCATGCCAAAATGATTGCGTAAATCCAGACGTCCTTAAGCATATATTTTAATTTAAATCATTATGTTGCTGTCTACTTTATTTTTCAGGCTGAGTCTACCAAGCATATCATTAAAGCGTCTGTTTTTTTTTCTATTATTTACAATTAAAAATAAGATATGAATCAGATAACAGCATCAGTTACTATTATTTCTCATTTTTCAAACGCAAGTCATGCAAAAACAAGCAATTCAAGAAGATATACAATCATTTCTGTATCATCTCGAATCAAGTTCTCAGTTCTCTTTTCATTTTTATTTACTTATACTCTCCCCCTAAATTTTTATTTTTGCAAAAATTTTTTATTTTTTAATTTTTTTTAATTTTTTTATTTTTTAATTAATTTTTTTTATAAAACTATACAAAAATAAAAAATTATCAAAGAAGGTCTTCCAAACTACACTGATTATCAAGATAAGAAATGAATTATCAAGAAATATATAGTGATTATGAAGTGAGAACTGTGATTGTGCAGATAAGAATCCAGATTGTGGATAAAATACCATGACCTTAACCTGTTTGTTCCGCCTCAAATTTAAATTAGGAACAATCTCTGTCAGTAAACCGGATTACTAACAGTCCTCCTGAATTGTTCCTGCACTCATTAACAAATTAGTTTGAAAGGGGAACCCAGGCCATCATAGTCCTGGGTGTTCCTTTTGCAACGGCAAAAGTAACCTGCTTCAACAAACAATCTGCTGAAATATCGGGGAGAACTGTATCCTTCTTTTTAATTTTCCAAATTTGTTTTGGTTTAATTAATTTGGAATTGAATGAATTAAATTTGAAAATCATTTTCTGTTTAAGATTAGAAGGAAAAGAATTTGGTTTTAAACCTTTGGTCATTTTCATCTTTAAATCATGTGAAACGGCTTCACATGAAAAGGTTTGGATGGAGGGTTTTTCATCCAACCATTCAAAGATGTGTGTTGTTTACCTCTTGATCCAGAGAAGCAACCCGTGTTGCCTTTACCGTCTGGAACATTCTTTTTAGACTTACATTCGGATAAGCAATTTGTTTTGCCTTTACCATTCGTAGCAAGCCTTTGAGGACATTTCTTTACCACATGACCTTCTTTTCCACACTCAAAACAAGTCTTGAAAGGCTTTTGATGCTTTGTAGTCCCATGTTGTGCAGGTGCTGAGAAGGATTGCTTTGAGCTTGTAGCAGATTCTTGCTTGTTTTGGCATTTGCTATGCTGATCATGGAATGAGATCTTCACTGATTGACTAGGTTGCTTTGCAATTGGAGAAGAGATCTGTATTGGTCTTAATTCAGCTTTTGGAAGCTTGTGAGACTTGACAATGTCAGGAGATATATTAATCTGTGAGGAACCAACACGCTCCTGTGTGTTTGATTCATCATCTGAGCTTATCCAGTCTTGTATACACAAATCTGCTTCCAAAGGATCTTGATTGACACTTCCTATTATGTCGGCTTCGGTTATAGGATTTTGTGTGCTTGACGATTCAACAACTGTTCCTTCTTTGACAAACCTGACAGGAACAAACGAAGGAATGTTACCTGTTTTGAATTTGTTGAAGAAGGTTGGTGAAGCAACTGATATTGATTTTGGAGCATCAGAGGTAGAATCGTCATTAATCTTCTTATCAGACCCCTGCCTGAGAAATCCCAAACCTATAGGAGAATCCTGCACATCTCTAACCTCTTTAAGATTAACGTTGCTTAAACCTGCATTTAAACTATTAGTTTCTGCAGCTTCAATCAAGTCATTAGATGGATGAGGTTGAGGCATATGAGAGTAACAATGGGTGCTAGGAGGAGGATAGACGTATGGATTTTCACCACAACCCACTCCGGTTTTAATCCTAGCTCCCCTTTGTTTACACAGTAGCTCTTCCTGTTTCATTCCAGATATGGTCCATCTATCAAGCTTTGTTTTAAGCTTACTTGTTTCAAATTCAGCCAATGTAACTCTTTCGTTTAAAAGATTAATTTCAACATTTCTTTCAAGAAGAATTCGTTTTAAATGATCATTTTCTTTTAAAGCTTCATTTAATTTTATGAAATACTTGGCTTCATTCTTTTTAAGTTCTGCGCTTATGGTGGTTAACTCCTTTTGCTTATCTATAAGTAACCTATTAGCTTTATACACACCAAATAAACGAATTTTGCAAGCAGAAGAACACATAGCCTGAACTGTCTCGTAAGGAAGATCCAGGATAACTCTTTCAGCAGTAAGAGCCTTCTCGCAGTTGCAAACTCTGGTATTCCGCTTCCATTCCTCTTCCTTCTCAGCATCACAAACTTCAGCATTCAACTCAGCTCCACCTTTACCCATTGATGTCTGCTTAAGCTCCTCCTGTACCTCTTTAGTTCCAGGTTTCAGTAAACCGTCGGAATTGGTGCCAGAATCTGATCTCTCTTCTGGTTTCTCTTTGGAGTTTGAAGTGATCTTTGGAGTTAGATATGTCGCTTCATAGTACTCACGACGTTTGATATCCAACTCAATCTCTTTCAGTTTGTTGATCACCTCCATCAGTTTGTAATCCCGAAAGCCTCTATCTTGTTGAATCGACTTGCCGTGTGAGCTCCATTCTGATGGGAGGGAATCAAGCAATCTCAGAACTTGTTCATGATATCCTAATTGGGCATCAAACTTCTTCAGATTACTTGCCACCAACAGAAAACGATCAACAAAATCAGACATCGTTTCATTCTTTAAAGCTGCAAAATTATCAAACCGACATTGTGCAATTGTGCGATCATCATATTCGAAGGATTTAATCAGTTCTGCAAAAGCCATTTTTATTTTTATTTTGTTTAAACAATTAAACGCTCCAAAAATATTTTTCCTAAAATTTCTAATAATTTCTCCCCCGGGAAAAATATATATTCTTTTTAAATGTCACGCTAGACAATCTTATAAATCTTGTTAAATCGATGAAAATTTCTTTATCGGGATGAACTCAATTAATCCCAACTAAAGGGAAAAAGTCATCTTTTAACATTCGAATTTCGCTGAAGAAATGATAGTTTTGCTGTGAACTCTAGTTTCGCTGAGAACTCTAGTTTCGCTGAGCCGACAGTAGTTTCGCTGGCAATTTCGGCAGCAGTTTCGCTAACCAAATGCTTGAGACTGCTTAGTTTCGCCGAAAATTTCACACAAAACAAGCTTGAACTTTCGTTCAAAGATACTTTCGACAGCAATTTCGCTTGTAATATGCACACAAACACTGTTGAACTTTCGTTCAAGATCACTACTTTCGCGGAGATGCTGAAATTAACTACAAAGTGTAAAACACTTGTAGTTTCGCTGAAAGAACAGGCAGTTTCGCTGGATGAATTGGTAATTTCGCTGGACGAAGCTGAAAAGCTTTTTCAACACGAAATCAATCTGAAAACGCCCAAATCTTAATGGATTTGAAACCTGATGATTAACAGAGCTTTCCCAACCAATAACAAGCAAACTTCAATCAATTTCCATATCAATAACACTCAAATTTGATCCGAAATTGATGAAAACATGATATTGAACAAAAACAACCAAAACCTCAACTTCTCTCTCTAAAAATATTCAAATCTTCAGTGAATTTGATCCAAAATGGCTCTGATACCAAATTGTAAATCCAAGATAATCAAACTTGAATCAAATCATGAAGAATTAGATCAAAATATGATAATCACAATCAAAACCCCTTAGATCTCTATTGATTGCTAATAATATTGTTTACAAGTAAATCCCTCAATCAATTGCTCATACAACCAT
This sequence comes from Flaveria ramosissima, assembly GCA_025215565.1. Lineage (NCBI taxonomy): Eukaryota > Viridiplantae > Streptophyta > Magnoliopsida > Asterales > Asteraceae > Flaveria > Flaveria ramosissima. The sequence continues at coordinate 19,197,210 of CM046031.1, read as the reverse complement.
TAGCCTAATCCTAATTACAATTAGGCTATTTATAATGAATATAATATTCACTAATTGCACTTAAACCCCTAGACTTAGGCTATTTAATGAAATTACATATAAAACATAAAATGACTAAAATAAGATAAGATATATGTTTGTTTCACAAAATATATTTATTACAATAAAACTCCTAGTCATCTAAATCTTCAACGTCTCATCTCGTTTCTTCGTCTCGAACGTGTCGGTTTTGACTTTTTTTGACTTTGACCGTGACGTTGACTTTTGTTGACTTTCACTGTGTTGATAATATAGACTATCTTTTACAGCTCCAACAATTTCCTTTAAATTTGTTTTGTTCTGCCGACTGCAAAAGAAATGTTGTACAATCGTTGGATTTTGCATAACACCTCTGTTGACCAATACATGTTTTAAATTTTCAGATATGGATAGAGGTGCAAGTTCATCATGATCAGGGAAACACAGAGCCAGAGGAGCTCCTGAGGACCAACCATGTGCTCATGTTATTACCAAAACCATCAGATATGATGCAAATTATGTGGTGCCTAACCCAGGCGATTAGCCAATTCCTAAAGACGAGAGGGATTTGATGAGTCACACTTTCCTTAGATTTGCACTAGGAAATAAGGAATATGAGAAATGTCTGAAGTTTGTAGAAATGAATTATTGAGACATAGGACAATTGATTGGAACTTGATGAACCAGTTGGATGCTACTCAAAGAATCAATCAGTTTTTGGGACCCAGATGGATTAATGCTATTCAGTGTATTGAGTCATAGTATTTAGAGCTTACAAAGGAGTTTCATTCCACTTTGAAATATAAGGCGAGCAGGTAAAACTGGGCTAATACAGTGTCATTTTCCTTGGGCAGACAAGTATATGAAATGAGTGTTGAACAATTTGGTGTGGCTGCGGGGTTATATACTAAGGATGAGACTAGGATGCCAAGTTTTCAACTGGCTTTGAGGGGTAAAGATAAGAAGGATGTGGAACATACGGTTTCTCAAGCCGTATTGGGTGAGTTTTGGAGATCGATTAGTGATGGTCTGTTTTCGTCTAATATGGTTGCATCCGCCATCACCGACCCGTTTCTGAAGTACATTCATCGTCTACTTGTGGGTACTATTGTTGGTAGAAAAGGAAAGGACAAGATCACGAATGTTGACCTATTTGGTTTATATTGTATTGTGAATAGAAGAGACATCAATCTAGCATGCTATCTTCTGACGTCATTCACAAGGGTAGGAAGGGTGGCCTTACTGCTAGATTGGATCTTGGTCCTTATGTCACACGCATTGCAAATCATTTGCGTGTTTTCGATCATTATCAAGAGAATCATTTGACTAGAGGGCCGGGTACAGGTGTTTTTGGATTGCGGGAACTTAGACAGTCCAACATTATTGAGTGGGATGAGCCGATCAGATGGGTTGGTGTACGTCTGGGCCCGCAGGTTCCACTACCAGCGGGTTCTGCAGCTGCCGAGACTATCTAGATAGGTGCACCAACACACAGACAGAGAAATATCCGTCGGCCTCACCATGAAATCCCTCAACAACAGTACTCCTTGAGAGAGTTTCTGCCCGCATCATTTGACTTACGGGATCTGTGAGACCAGTTGTTTACACGAATGGATGAGTAGGACGAGATGTACCGCAACCAATTTCAAGCCCATGATCAGATGGTTCAAGGTCGATTGGATCGCCAAGATGGGGCGATCAGATACATGATGGAGCAGCAACACATGCCAGTGCCCCCTTGGTTTACTTACCCTAACTAGGGGTACCCTCCTTACTACGGAGATTATGGTGGTGCTGGTGATGTTGGTGGTGCAGGTGATGCTGGCGGCGCCGATGGCGCCGATGATCAGGATGATTAGACGGCCTGAATGGAACAAGACTCGCGTGGATTCTCATCACATACACTAAGGGAGTCTGTTCCACTTTATCACGCTTTATCTTTATTTGCTTTTGTTTGTTTTGTTTCTTTATGGTCGTTTGTTTAAGTGTTTCACTTGCGTAGTCTTTCAAGCCACATTGAGGACAATGTGTGTTTTAAGTGTGGGTATAAGGGATTTATGTGTTTGTTTAGGGATTTTTAAAAAATAAAAAAATATAAAATATAATAAATAAATAAATTTTTCGAAAGAGTTGTGCAAACCATAAAGAAAATGATAGAAAAACTTGGGAATTGGTTTTCAAAAAGAAAAAAAATTGATGATTTCTTCAAACAAATAGCGATTTGTCACTTGGTAATCATTCAGTGACCCAGCTAGCTTTGAGGATTTTCTTTAAGTGTTTTTAAAAAAATAACCTATTTAAATCAAGGAATCTTGTCGGTTATCATCTTAGGGAAACATAAATTCCTTAACTAAATAATTAGGCACCGGTGTAAACTTTACAACTTACACTAGTTAAGAGTGATTGCCATAGAATGAATTCATAGCACGCCTCTTTCTTTTCATGAGAATGAATTCGAAAGAGGTGGCGCTCCACCAGATACATCTCATCAAGCATTAGACCGAAAAAGAATATATATATATATATATATATATATATATAATATATATCTATACATATATATATATATATGTAATGTATATATATACATATATATATATATATGTATAGTATATATAGACATCTGTCTCTCTATCTCTCTATCTCTATCTCCCTATCTCTCTCTCTCTCTCTCTCTGTCTCTCTCTCTCATATCTCTCTCTCTCTCTCTACTATCTCTATCCCTCTCTCTCCCTCCTCTCTCTCGTCCCTCTCTCTCCCCTCCCTCTCTCTCTCTATCTCTCTCTTCTCTCTCTCTCTCTCTCTCTCTCTCTCTCTCTCTCTCTCTCTCTTCATCTCTCTCTCTCTTCTCTCTCCCCCTCCCTCTCTCTCTCCTCTCTCTCTCCCTCTCTCTCCCCCCCCCTATCTCTCTCTCCCCCCCTCTCTACTATTCATATCCCTCTCTCTATCTCTCCTATCCTCTCTCTCTATCTTCTCTCTCTCTCTCTCTCTCCTCTAATCTCTCTTCTATTCTCATATATATATATCCTGTGTGTGTGTGTGTACCCTGCCATAAGCAATACCTTTCTGTTCATGGTTCTGGAACTAGGCCTATCGTAGACCTTCTATAACGGTGCGTCGCACCTCGTGGTCACAGTACCTAAGGTATGCAGCAATAGTTCCTATACAAATGGTCAATCACAAAGAAAGACCCCGATGTGCATACCATGCTTGCAAGACTTCCTTGGCTTTCATTACTCATTAATGCATGCATTCTTACTTCATGTTCCTCTTTTCTTTGTCTTTCACTTTACGTTACATAATACTTCATTTTATTCAATAAGATGATACATAAAGCCACCATAAAGATAAACATACATCATAATAAGGAACATATCATACACAGTCATCATCATCATACAGGGCACCATCATACATACATAACATGCATAAAAATGCAACATCATCATCGTCATCATGCCCAACATGCTCTCTAAGGTCATAACAGTCATCTTGCATGCTTTTACAGGAACCTTTACGTCAAAACTTACATCTGCTCTTTCCCCCGAAAGTCAGAAGTCGAACTACACTTTCCTTCGAGTGCAACAGCCCTATTCAGGCGTATGGACACCCTTCAGTCGCATGGCCTCCATGCGACTGAACATTATGCGATTGGACTCATGTGGATGAACATCTATGTGAATGGAAACCCATTCGTGCGTATGGACCTCATGCGGATGGAACTAATGCGAATGAGCACCTATGCGACTGACCTCATGCGAATGGACTTAATGCGAATGAGTCCATGCGATTGGAACTAATGCGACTAAGCACCTATGCAACTGGACCCTCAGTCATATGTCTCCCCATGCGACTGGACTCCTAATCGTACGAATGAAACCTTAGTCGTGCGAATGAACCCTCAATCCTGTGAATGAATCACAATCGTGCGAATAAACCTCAATCGCCTCTCAATCGGCCGTATGGCCTCCATTCAGTCGCCTAGCCCTAGCTAATGCAGAAAGGAGTTCATCCCGAACCCAATCTGCCATTTTCGGCCTCCAAGCTCATCCAAACCTATTCTAAGCCTAAATCAACCATCTTAGACCTTAGGAATGCATACCACAACACCATACAAGCACACACAAGCCCGGAAACATACTCTAAACGCATCACACACACGCAACACACCCCAAATGGGTAATAAACACACACATACAAGAACGGGTTTTTGATGCTTTCCAGCCCCAAAATCGATTGAAAACAAGTAAAAGTGGGGTCCTAGAACTCACACAAACGAGCACAACGACAAGGGCTTTGATTTGACTCGCTCTTCAACGGTTTTGGCCACTCGAATCAACCTGAACCGACACTTTTTCCTCTTTTCTCTTCTTTATCTCTTCTCCTCTTTCTTTGGCTGAATTGTGAGTGTGGGGGAGAGGGTAAGGGCTGCCCTCTCCCTTATATACTCCCACTCACCCGACTTTCTTTCGTTGGCGAGTTTGGTCCCTCGACTTTGGACTTTATTTCTTTTTCTTCCTTCGTCGGCTTCAAAATAATAAATAACCGGGTGTTACAAGTCCACCCCCCTTAAATAGGTTTCGTCCCCGAAACCTATTATTCTTCAAACAAACATGGATAATTCTTTCTCATTTCTTCCTCAGTCTCCCACGTTGACTCGGATCCCTTCCTGTGCTTCCACTATACACGCACAAGAGCAACCACTTTTCTCTTTTCTATCGATGATTGCCACTGGTTGCTCCACGTAATTGAGCCTTTCGTCTACTTCGATATCTTCTAATGGAACAATCATATCTTCATCTGCCAAGCACTTTCTTAGATGAGATACATGGAATGTTGGGTGAATTCCACTTAACTCATCCGGTAGCTCCAGTCTATAGGCCACCTCTCCTACTCGAGCGATGATTCGGAAAGGGCCTATATACCTTGGGCTCAACTTACCCCGCTTTCGAAAGCGGATGATACCCTTCCAAGGTGAGACCTTTAACATAACCCGGTCACCCCCCTAAAACTCAATCCGCCTGCGTCGTTTATCAGCGTACGACTTCTGTCTGTCTTTGGCAGCCTTCATGAAGTTTTAATCTTCTCAAGCTCTCAGTCTTAGCCTCGATTACCTCAACGCTCCCTAATTTCTTCTGACCAATATCACCCCAACAAACGGGTGTTCTGCATCTCCTACCGTATAGCATCTCATATGGTGGCATACCAATGCTGGCATGATAGCTGTTGTTGTACGAGAATTTGGCTAACGGTAGGTGGTCATCCCAACTTCCCCCAAAATCAATCACACATGCCCGAAGCATGTCCTCCAGTGTCTGAATGGTCCTTTCTGACTGACCATCAGTCTGGGGATGATAAGCCGTGCTAATATGTAACCTCGTCCCCATAGCATCGTGGAATTTCTTCCAAAATTTAGATGTAAACCGAGTGTCGCGATCAGAGACAATAGACGCCGGCACACCATGACGAGTTACGATTTCCTTGATGAACAAGTCAGCCAACCTCTCGGATGAATATGTCTCGCGGATCGGTAGGAATTGAGCACTCTTCGTCAAACGGTCAACTATCACCCATATGGCATCGTACCCTTTAGAGGTACGCGGCAACTTCGTAATGAAGTCCATAGTGATGTGCTCCCACTTCCATTCCGCTATATCCAAAGGTTGGATCTTCCCGTACGGCGTTTGATGCTCGGCCTTCACCTGTAAGCAAGTAAGGCACTTACTCACATACTCCACCACGTCGCGCTTCATACCCGGCCACCAATAATCCTTCTTCATATCTTGGTACATTTTGTGGCACCTGGGTGAATGGAGTATCGAGTCTTGTGAGCTTCATCCGTTATCTTCACCCGTAGATCCCCAAAACGAGGAATCCACACACGACTGAATCGGGTTCTAACACCGAGTATGTTTTCACCCAATTCCCCAACCAGGCCTCTCATTCTTTCAGAGTTAAGATGATCTTCTTTCAGTGCCTCATCTTGAAACTCTTTGACTTGCTTCATTACATCAGAGGTCATGATCAGTTGATATGCTTTCACCCGAATCGGCTCGGGCCTCTCTTTCCAGCTAAGGGCATCAGCCACCACATTGGCCTTGCCCAGATGGTAGTGGATCTCACAATCATAATCCTTTGTAAGTTCCAACCACCGTTTCTGCCTCATGTTCAGATCTTTCTGCTCAAAGAAGTACTTTAGGCTCTTATGGTCAGTGAATATGGTGCACTTCGTCCCGTAAAGATAGTGCCTCAAATCTTTAACGCAAAGACCACGGCTGCCAGCTCCAAGTCATGAGTGGGGTAATTGACCTCATGAATCTACAACTGTCGGGATGCATAGGCTATGACCTTTCCTTTCTGCATTAACACACATCCCAACCCCGTGTAGGAAGCATCAGAATAAACCACCAGATCTTCACTTCCATCGGGTAATGACAGAACTGGAGCTTGAGTCAACCTCACCTTCAGTTCCTCGAACACCTTCTCCTGAGCTTGACCCCATACGAACTTCACATCTTTTCGGGTCAACTTAGTTAGTGGAGAAGCAATCTTAGAGAAGTCTTGGATAAATCTCCTATAGTAGCCCGCCAAACCCAAGAAACTACGAATCTCGGATGGCGTCTTTGGTGACTTCCATTGCATAACCGCCTCCACTTTCGCCGGGTCCACCATAATCCTGTCGGGATTCACCACATGACCCAAGAACTGAACTTCGCGCAACCAGAACACGCACTTGGAGAATTTAGCATACAAATTCTCCCTCTTCACAGCGTCTCCAGAGAACCTCCCGAATGTGACCGGCATGCTCAATCTTACTCCTCGAATAAATCAGGATATCATCAATAAACACAATCACTGATTTATCCAGCATCGACCGACACACACGGTTCATCAAATCCATAAAAGCAGCTGGCGCGTTGGTCAAGCCAAAGGACATGACAAGAAACTCGTAGTGACCATAGCGCGTACGGAAATCTGTTTTAGGGACATCCTGTTCTTTCACCTTCAGCTGATGGTAACCAGATCGAAGATCTATCCTTGAAAACCAACTGGCACCTTGGAGCTGATCGAACAGATCATCTATTCTCGGTAAGGGGTATCGATTCTTCACCGTTAACTTGTTCAGCTCGCGGTTGTCAATGCACATCCTCATACTACTGTCCTTCTTCTTTACAAACAGACCGGAGCACCCCAAGGAGAGATACTCGGTCTAATGAACCCCTTATTAATCAGCTATTGTAACTGCTCCATCAATTCCTTCATCTCCGTCGGAGCTAACCGATACAGTGCCTTGGCAACAGGTTGGGCACCCGGTATCAGATCAATCTGAAACTCAATCTCTCTGTAAGGTGGCACTCCTGGTAAGTCTTCTGGGAACACGTCTGGAAAGTCACACACAACCGGTACATCAGACAGTTGTGGTGTTGGCGTATCTACATCCTTTACGTAAGCCAAGTAGGCGCTACATCCACGCCTCATACACCTTCCTGCCACCGCCATCGAAATTACTTTCGGAATCGTAGTAACCCGATCACCATAAACTGTCACTAAACTACCGTCAGACGCTGCCAAACGAATCATCTTCTTGCGACACACAATGTTCGCCTCAAAGTCCGCCAACCAATCCATCCCAAGAACCAAATCGAAACCACCTAAGGTCATCACGAACGGTCTAACAGGAAACTTGTGACCCTCAAGTTCCACATCACAACCCTCTATCATTTCAGAAATTCGGGTAGACTCACCTATGGCAGTTTCTACATCAAAGGGCGCATCGACCCGCCTACTACTAACAGGCAGCTTAGCACAGAAAGCAGCAGAAATAAAACTTTTACTAGCACCAGAATTAAATAACACAGAAGCTAAAGTTTGGTTTACTAGAAACGTACCGGACACAACGTCAGGGTCCATCCTAGCCTCCTCCTGCGTCATGGTGAATGCCCTGGCACTCGCCCTCGATCCTTCATTCCCCGTCTTTCTTCATCCGGAACTCTCAGCCCTCGGCTTCTTACAATCCTTATTCACGTGGCCCTCCATGCCACAATTAAAGCACCGGACCGTACGACACTCCTTGGCTATATGCCCCAGCTTCCCATATTTGAAGCACACATTCAGCCCCAGCCTACATTCCCCACTATGTTCTCTCCACACCTACCACACTTCTTTATACCAGCACCCAATGCAACCACACGGCGGTCGTCCACACGTGCCTTCTTGTTACCCGTCGAGGCATCACCCCAACCAAACCTCTTCCCCTGCCAGTTTCGATCACCTCCACCCTTCCTGCTACCTCATGTCACCACCACCATTCTCTCATCATACAGTCTTCCCGCCATGTCCACCGCCGACCTAAACGTGCTCGGTCGGGCAGCGATCATGTGCCTGCGAATATCCGCTTGCAAACCCTGAATGTATCTTTTAATCTTTCGTGACAAAGGTGTCACTTGGTCCGGCACCAGGCGCGCCATCTCATTGAACTTGGTAGTATACTGCTGATGTGTCATGGTCCCCGCCTCCAGATGCAGGAACTCTCTCTCAACTTTATCCATTTCTCTATGAGGACAGAACTCCTCAGTAAACAACTTCTTCAGTTTGGGCCATCTCATCCTCCCGATTGCCCGATTACCCTCTGCTTGGACAATATTGTCCCACCAGCATAAAGCTGAGTCCACAAACGAGCGGGTGGCAAACTTCACTTTTTGATTTTCCCGGCACTCGCTGATGTCGAGAACAGCCTCCATCTCTCTCACCCATCAGTGAGCAGCGACAGCAGTGCCATTACCGTCAAAAGTAGGGGGCTTGCATCTCATAAACGCCCCATAGTTACAGCCTCGTGCCACCTCTTGCACAGGCTCATCTTCCTCTTCCTCATCTTCATTATCAGAGAAAATCGTTTCAGGCTCTGGTTGCTCTTGTCCCCTCGAAGACCTATTTCTCTCCTTTCTTTCTCCTTCTTTCACAGCCTTGATGACTTCTGTCACCACAGACAATAAGATTGTCTGCATGACCTGGTGTACTTCTTCAACAACAGCCTCCTTTACCGAGGCCCTCAAGTTTACACTCTCATCCCCAGCCTCCAGATGAGGGGTCTCAGGTTCTTCAGGAACCACCTTTTCAACTCTTGGCCTTCCTCTTTTGGGTCGCGGCTCAACATCAGGCCCTCCACGGCCTCCACCCCTAGAAGCTTTGGAGGATCTACCACCAGCCATTCTCTATATCACTCTGAAAGATTCAAACACCAACACGATCATTCAAGGAAACAGCTCAGTTTATGTCAAGTATAGTAAGTCCCCAATTACAGTGGCCAGTTGTGATTAGCCACTTACTTTACTCTTCATACCCCAAGCATTACCTGTCCTGACTACATCAGTATTTAAATCCATACAACACATATCCACATACCATGCGCACATAAAACCGGTTAACTTTACGAAAATACCTGATGGCACGCAGCTACTCAGATTGGCATTCCATTCCCGTTCCGTCCCATTTTCAGATTAAGTTAAGGTTTACTTGAAAATTTTACCCATTTCACTTAAACTTTGGCTCTGATACCAACTTGTAAGGCCCCGTGTCCGGGACGCTTACAGTTGGTCATTCATCGCGCATAAAACATATATTTACATTTGTATTTAATAACATCGCAGCGGAACATTAAAATAATCTTTCATTTCCATATAAATGCTTTTGCAAGTTAATACAACATTCATTACAAAACAGTTTGTTCGCATTACAATGCAAAAACATTAATCAAAAGAATGCCATCCCAAAAGAGCCGAGTAGCTTCGCAGTGCCATCCTCAACAATCATTACCTGCCAACTGGAAACACATAAAAGTCAGCGTTGTTGAGTGAGTTCTAGTTTTATAATAAAACATACTTTACTTTCATTAAAACCTTTCGTTTCCTCATGCGATCATACATCATACGTATACACAGATAATATCATTATTATCTTCATCATTCATTCATACAGTAACTTTTAGATTCATTAATCATTACAACTTTTCTCTTTTCTATCAACCATAAACCTTACCCTTCTGTTTATGGTACTGGACCTAGGCCTATCATAGACCTTCTATAACGGTGCACTGGACCTCATGGCCCCAGCACCTAGGATAAAGTTTTAGGTGTACTATGCAATACCTTTCTGTTCATGGTTCTGGACCTAGGCCTATCATAGACCTTCTATAACGGTGCGTCGCACCTCGTGGTCACAGTACCTAAGGTATGAAGATATGTGTACCATTGCCATAAGCAATACCTTTCTGTTCATGGTTCTGGACCTAGGCCTATCGTAGACCTTCTATAAAGGTGTGTCGCACCTCGTGGTCACAGTACCTAAGGTATGCAGCAATAGTTCTATACAAATGGTCAATCACAAAGAAAGACCCCGATGTGCATACCATGCTTGCAAGGCTTCCTTTACTTTTATTACTCATTAATGCATGCATTCTTACATCATGTTCCTCTTTTCTTTATCTTTAACTTTACGTTACATAATACTTCATTTTATTCATTAACATGACACGTAAAGCCACCAGAAAGATAAACATACATCATAATAAGGAACATATCACACACAGTCATCATCATCATATAGGGCAACATCATACATACATAACATGCATAAACATGCAATATCATCATCGTCATCATGCCCAACATGCTCTCTAAGGTCATAACAGTCATCTTGCATGCTCTTACGGGAACTTTACGTCAAAACTTACATCTGCATTTTCCCCCGAAAGTCAGAAGTCGAACTACACTTTCCTTCGAGTGCAACAGCCCTATTCGGGCGTATGGACACCCTTCAGCCGCATGGCCTCCATGCGACTGAACATCATGCGATTGGACTCATGCGGATGAACATCTATGTGAATGGACACCTAGTCGTGCGTATGGACCTCATGCGGATGGAACTAATGCGAATGAGCACCTATGCGACTGACCTCATGAGAATGGACTTAATGCGAATGAGTCCCATGCGATTGGAACTAATGCGACTAAGCACCTATGCGACTGGACCCTCAGTCGTATGTCTCCACATGCGACTGGACTCCTAATCGTACGAATGAAACCTTAGTCGTGCGAATGAACCCACAATCGTGCGAATGAATCACAATCGTGCGAATGAACCTCAATCGCCTCTCAATCGGCCGTATGGCCTCCATTCGGTCGCCTAGCCCTAGCTGATGCATAAAGGAGTTCATCCCGAACCCAATCTGCCATTTTCGGCCTCCAAGCTCATCCAAACCCATTCTAAGCCTAAATCAACCATCTTAGACCTTGGGAATGCATACCACAACACCATACAAGCACACACAAGCCTAGAAACATACTCTAAACGCATCACACGCAACACACCCAAATGAGTCATAAACACACACATACAAAACGGGTTTTGATGCTTTCCAACCCACCCCAATTGGTTGAAAACAAGTAAAAGTGGGGTCCTAGAACTAACACAAACGAGCACAACGACAAGGGCTTCGATTTGACTTGCTGCTCAATGATTTTGGCCACTCGAATCAACCCGAACCGACACTTTTTCCTCTTTTCTCTTCTTTCTCTCTTCTCCTCTTTCTTTGGCTGAATTGTGAGTGGGGGGAGAGGGTAAGGGCTGCCCTCTCCTTTATATACTCCCACTCACCCGACTTTCTTTCGTTGGCGAGTTTGGTCCCTTGACTTTGGACTTTATTTTTTTTCTTCCTTCGTCGGCTTCAAAATAATAAATAACCGGGTGTTACACTTGAACTACAATGAAGGTCTTGACCTGATCAACATGCCACTTTTCAACCCAAGTCAATCAAGACAAGCTGACAGGTTAGCACTCAGGATTCAAGACAGAATTACTGAAGAGTTCAGCCTTAGAAGGAGACAAAGGCAATCAGGTAATGTCATTGGTCAACTGGATGCTGAGGCAGACCCTGAGATTAGCTTCAAAGGGGAAAACCTTGGCTGAAGGCCCAATGATAGAGCCTAAGAGCCCTATCACACCAAGAACTGCTTTAGAAAAATATTCCCTTTGTGAAACACTGGCTGATGAAGGTGTCTCACAACCTCTCTCTGGCCAGAGCTTGGATGCTACACCAAGCAATGAAGGCCAAAGCTCTCTCCACCCTATGTCACAAAGGTCTGTAGGTGACAAAGGGAAAAGGATTTTCAACTCCTGAGGAGATTGAGGAGGAGGAGAGAGAGAGGAAGAGGAAGCTAAGGGGAGAAAGTTCCTCTAGGTCTTCAGGTTTTATGCAAGCTGCAATCAGGGCTGCCCCCAGACCAAACACTCAAGAAGATGAGTTTAGGGCAGTCAAGATTACTTACCTGCAGACCAGGAACTATAACATAGATGAGATTATATCTCTCCCCTTAGAAAAATTAAATGAACTGGCTGACATGGAAGTGTCAAGAGATATGAAGGAAGTAGAGGATGCAAGGCTACTTCTCCAATTTAAAGAGGAGAAGAGACAAAAAAAGGTTATACAAGAATGCTCCAACTCTCTCCCCAGTTCAAGAAAGCCCTGTGCAAGAGGATGTGGCAGCTACACAAGAACCTCAGGTAGACAAGGAAACAGATAGGCAAAACATGATCAACTACCTGAGTGCCACAGGTCTCTACCAAGCATCTGCACCTCTTCCCTTGTCCTTTGAGTACATTGAGTTTAAGTATCTCAAACAGCTTGAACTTTAAATGCTCATAGAACAAAAGGCAACAAAAAAAAGATAAGGGAAGATGCTGCAAAGTCAAGAGCCATCATCCAAAAGAGTATGAAGAAGTCTGCTGACAGACAAAGGATGATGAGCTTTTTGAAGCTGTATCGATTCTCCGAAAGGAGACTTGGCCCTATGTCTCTATCCACAATGGATGAGCATATCAGGGTAATCAAGCAGAAGATTAAGAGCGGAGAGCTGATTGACTTACACTCCCTTCCAAGTCCAATCCCACCTGAAGTGGAGGTTAAGGTTGAACAACTTGAGACAACATAACCTGGACCTCCTGCTAAGCCTCAGCAAGCTTCATCTTCTGATCCATATCAGGATCAAACTCCCTCTCCTTCTGAACCTATGAGGGAGGAACACCCAACTGAGAAAGACAAGGATGATCAACAAGGTGCTGCAGACCAGTCTTCTCAGTTGAAGTCTTCTAAGAGAAAGAAGAGGATGGCATCCAAACTAAAGTCAAAGAAGAAGAAGCCTGAATCATGCACCTCTACACCTCAGGCTGAGTCAGATCAACCTGAGGAAGTGCATGAAGAGGCAGCCCAATCAACTCCAATTCAAGTGGCTCCTCTTGCTATTGAGAGACCCATCTTATCATGGACCTTCACTACTAATCCAGAGAGATGGCATGTGATCAGAAATCAAGGTGTTCAGAATGTCTATACATGGCAAGACATAATCAACTTACCTCTGCATGATCTCTTTGAGATGAGAAGATATTATGAGAGTCTAAGTGATCTTGACCATCTGATGAAGAAGGCTATGGTCATCATCATCCTGAAGACTACAAACATCTAAATATCTTCTAAATGTTTTGCTAGCATCAGCCTAGGGAGAGTTTGTAAGGATTCCTATAAGTCTGAGCAACCAAAACTTCCAAAGTTTCTCTGCATGCATGCACTGAGAACAGAAGTAGAAATGCTTCGGAAGTTTTACACCATGCACTAGAAATATTCTAAGTGTAAAATCTTCCAAAGCCAGACCAACATCTTCCGAAGCCAAAAGTGAAGTCTTCCGAAGCTTCAAAGACAAAGTCTTCTGAAGCCAAAAAGTGAAGACAGATTTTTTCCGAAGACTTTTAGAGATAGCCTTTATCATGAGTACTTTACCATAAAGTTTGGACCACCTTCTGCTGCAACTCTGTAAAGTCACCAACTTACATGAGTTGGTGAAAGGTCCATGCTTTTGGTAACTGTACATTGAGGTCTTGAGTCCATGCTTTCTACTTTATGTACTTTTATCCTTTTTGCAGGACCGGTGAAGGGTGGTCACTTACAACAGAACAACACAAAGAGGAGATTTAACCAAACTTAATCAAACAGTAAACTGGATTAACCACAATAATGATGCTAAGAACACAAGTAACAAGTAAGAGATAAAACAAGAGATTGGGTTTCAAGGATGCAGTATATTGCTTTCTCAAGTTCTATTACAAGTGTTACAAAGCATAAAGAAAGATACTAGAACATGGAATACTTATACTACAACCTACAGCCGGCTATACTTTGAAAGCCAGCTGGATACAATTGACTATACACAAACAAATCAATTGTAGAATCAAAAGGCATATCTGCCTTTTGACCTTGTGACTATGACATGCCATAACTCACATCCTTATCTATTACAAAAAGGATAAAGTACATAAAGTAGAAAGTTACAGACTCAAGACCTCAATGTACAGTTACCAAAAGCATGGACCTTTTCACCAACTCATGTAAGTTGGTGACTTTACAGAGATGCAGCGGAAAGGTGTCCAGCTTTATGGAACAGTACATCAGATAAAGCATGTTACTAAAAGTCTTCGGAAGAAATCTGTCTTCATAGGATGAAGCTTCGGAAGACTTTGTCTCTGAGGCTTCGGAAGACTTCATATTTGGCTTCGGAAGATATTGGTCTTGGCTTCGGAAGATTTTACAGTTGGAATATTTCTAGTGCATGGTGTAAAACTTCCGAAGCAATTCTACTTCAGTTCTTTAGTGCATTGCTTGCAGAGAGACTTTGGATGTTTTGGTTTGCATCAGACTTGAAGGAATCCTTACAAACTCCCCCTAGGCTGATGCTACCAAAACATTTAGAAGATCTTCAGATGTTAGTAGTCTTCACCACAATGATGACCATACCCTTCTTCATTAGATGGTCAGGATCATTCAGACTTTCATAGTATCTTCTCATCTCAAAGAGATCATGCACAGGTAAGTTGATTATGTCTTGCCATGTATAGACATTCTCAACACCTTGATCTCTGATTACATGCCATCTTTCTGGATTGGTAGTGAAGGTCCAGGATAAGATGGGTGTCTTAGCTGTAAGAGGAGCCACTTGAATTGGAGTTGATTGGGCTGTGTTGGTCCAAGTGATCGAAAAACAGTACAATTGAAGTGATGAATTGCTCAATATCTAACATCCATGCTAAACAACAACAATTGAGAAGATATAAGAGAATTCTAACACATATTTGATAATCAAATGAACAATAGCAATCAATAACATGAAGCACAATAGTATTCTGTGTAAAAACTGCTTAGAATTGGTAACTTGCAACAATGATCCACGATTAGGGTTTTGCAAGCTTACCTTACAAAGAGAATTGACAAAAGTACATATAGCAGTTGTAGTTTCGCTGACAGTTTCGCTACCAGCGAAACTGTCATGCCGAAACTATAGTTTCACCCGGTAGAACACAAGTTCGCCGGGTAAACTAGAACAGCAAACTGTGAGCGAATGTATAGATTCGCTCACAGTTTCGCTGGACTGCCAAAACTACACATTACTAAGAACATACAAAAGGAAACTAACAATAGTCCTATTACAATGTAAAGTAAACAACTATACTAAAGTGAGTCCAACCTAAACATGATCTTCAATACTCCCCCTAGGTTGGATCTCACTATCTTCACTTGTCTTGATTTGACTTGTCAGCTCCAGTTTCCTCTGCTGCCGTTGATCTATCTTCATCACCTCTTGCAGCAACATCCTCAGAAGCTTCAGCCACAGATCCTCCAAGGTTCTTTCCTGCATCACTAGCTTCTTCAGAATGACCACTAGCCTTTGCAAACTGCCTGGTCAAATCTTGAACATCCATAGCAAAATCATCCTGAGCTCTCACCCTTTCAGCTAGCTTCTTACCTCCAACCTACTCCCCTTATCTTGTTTGCAACATTCATAAACCAACTGGCCTCTTTTCTTGTTTCCTCTCCAGCCCCAGCCTTAATGTGATTTTCATATAGTACCAAAGGTCTTCATCACAGAAGCTAAATAACTCCATCGGATCAAACACTCTGAACTCTTTTCCATGTTTAGCTCTAATCACCGCCTCTCCAGTATTGTTGTCATAAAACCACTTTTCAAAGTCCTGTAGTTGTTGGGGAAGAGGATCAGCCAATCTTACCCGATTTACAGTCTTTGGTGGTTTGACTCTTAGTACAATCCTTCCTTTACCTGTCTCCCAATCTTTATCCTTCTTTGATCTTTTTCTTTCAGCTTTCATATATCCAAAAGACTCAAAATTATCATTAAGTCCATTTTTAATTTCCTTCTCAAGAAATGATGCTCTTTCACTTAAGTGAGCATTGATCAAAGGTAAAGTTGCCAGACGTCTCAAATCCCATTTGGGCAAGGTCTTAAAAGCCTTCCTCTTAAGCATATAACTTATATTTCCCCCTCGTCTCTTGATCATGAACATCTTTAAACTGGGATTGTAGCACCAGCTTATGATTTTCTTATCTGCTTCCTTCCTGCTTAATCCCTCTAGATTTTGAAATAAAGGAGTAATTTCCTCTACCTCCTTCTCTTTGACAAACCAATCATTCTTATCCATTTAAAAACATCAGCATCATCTTCTCCCTTCTTAGCAACATAAATCAGTGGTCGCTCATCAACTTCATAAAACTCTGGTTCTGAATCATAGTCTATCAGTTGTTCATCTTCCTCCTCTTCATCAACCAACCCTTTCCCTCTATCAGATACTCCTTTAGAGGTAGCTGTAACAACAACTTCTTCACCAACAATATCTTTGTCAAAATCAAACTGCAAGTTTAAACCCAGCCTCAATAATATCTTCTTCATCATTCCTTCCAACATCCTCTCTTGGTATTTCCTGTTCTCCTTCACCAGTAGTTGCTGCTCCAGAAGTACCCTCTCCTACCTTAGATGAAGTACCCACATTCAAAAATGAGTACTTTGATGTATCAGTCAAATCATCTAACTCAGATTGAGTCAGTTGACTAGGTAGGCCGGCTGCAGCTTTCATTTGTGTAATCTCCTCAAACAACTTCTTACTTAGTTTGTTTTGGTCAACCAACATTCTCTGCATTTCCTCAATCACCTCATCCTTCTGTCTTTCTCTGATCTCCTGATTCGTAAGCTTAGTCTTAATCATACTCCGCTCATTTGCCAACGAAGTATTTAAATTACGTATCACATCCTCATCAAGATTTTCACTAGCCTCTCTTCTGGCTGTAAATCCCTCATGTTTATGTTTGGTTCTCCGTTCAGGCTCAGCAAAATCAGTTTTCTTCTTAGACCTCCTTTCTTTCTCTACCCTGATCTCTTCAGCTTGTGCATCAATATCCTCTTCAAAATCATAATCCTTTTCTTTAGCATATCTCTTCCTTTTCTTAGTAGCATCAGCTTGCTGTACTCTTGTTTCTTCAGCTCTTTTACTCTCAGACTCATCCACCCGTCTAATATAATTCTAGCGTTCTGGAGGATACATATTTTCCCAAAGATGGGTAATTTTACCACTAAAGTCGTGGCGGATAGCACAGCAATCAGCAAAAATACGAGGATTCATCTGCACCAGTCTCTTGATTTCACCATGCTTTGGAACATCAGGTATAAGATCATCAAAAATCATCTGAAGAAAGCGAGGGTATAACAGCCATTTGTCTTTCTTTACCGCCATCACATTCTCTGCCATACATGTAAAAATCAATCTAGCAATGTTGGCCTTCTCCCCTTTACAGCACAGCACCATAGCTTTAGCCCAATCAAGATTAAGTCCATCAGATCCACCTTTACGGTGATCTAGACACATGATAAAAACATGAGCGATATATCTCCTATTCTTTAGATAAGAAAGACTTCTTGATCTCTTTCCTTGAACCAAAGGCTGGTCCCTCGTTCACCCCATTCTTCTGAAAGCTTGAAACACTTCAGACTCTGTCATAGCTACTTCATCTCCAGAATCATCATCAAGTCTAAGAATCCTTGAAACACTCTCAGCAGTGATAGTCACATCATGATCAATAACTTTGGCAGTGATTCTCTGTACATCTCCTCTAGTATCGTATTCTGCTGATCGCCAAATATCTCTAATATGAAGATCATAAATAGTAGGCGAGTGAGATATACCATAGGCTATAGGTGATCTCTGAAGCCATCTGATACAATCACGAAATCCAGCTGCCTTAGGGAGAGTATCATCTAAAATAGCTGTGATGTTATTCCTCTCATCAAATTTGAGATTTGCCATGATAACCTGAGAAGGAAAACAATTAAATTTGAATGAGAAATAATGAAAATAAGAAAATAATACTAAACAAAAGAAACTAGCAGTTTCGGCGAGCGAAACAACAGTTTCGCTCACTAAGACATGATAGTTTCGCTGAACAAAAGCAGTTTCGACAATGAAAACAAACAGTTTCGACAAGCGAAACAATAATTTCGCTCATTGAAACATGTTATTTTCGCAGAACAAAAAGCAATTTCGACAAGGTGAGGATAGATTAAAGAAGTTTTGCAATTAATTTCTCCAAGCACAAACATAGTTTCGCTGTAACAAATTAGTTTCGCTGTTCTAAAATTAGTTTCGCTGTTCACAAGAACACATGATCAAGCGAAACTGTGCAAGATTAAGACCAGACACTGCGAAACTAAAGATAATTTGGCGAAACTGTTAAGTTCGCCCGGACAGCATAACTTTACAGTTTCGCTAAAAAGATGAGAACTTTCGTTCAGTTTCGCAGAAGAATCAGTAGTTTCGCTGGATGAACAGCGAACCCACCGAAAAGTCACAATCTAAATCACTTAAATGGAGATGATTTTAACCAGATTAAAAGATGTTACAAGGTTTGAAACTCACATGCGAAGCAAATAACACTAATAATCAGTCCAAAACACAATCACAAAGCAAAATCGCCAAATAAAGTCACGGAGGAACCCTAAGAACTACACAGAACGATTTTGCGAAATTATGTGAAAAATTTCGCAAAAATGACTTAAATAGCAAGTAGTTTCGCAGCTAGCGAAACTATAAATTCGCAGAGCGAATTTACAGTTTCGCCCAGTGAAACTGTAATTTCGCTAAGAGATAACTAGTTAACAACTAATTAGCAAACCTAGCGAGATTGCAGTTTCGCTTTGCGAAACAATTAGCGAAAGAATAATTTCGTCACCTATTTTTTATATTTTTTTATTTTATTTTTTATTATTCATATTATTATTAGTTTTTTATTATTTTTTTTTAATTTTTAAATATTTTTATTTAATTAACAGGAAGCACATCACATAATGAGATCTAAATTAATCAGAGATCACATTCTCTAGATATTTATGAACATAAAGATGATCAAAAATCATCTACCAGCAATGAGATCATACTAAATACAAGATCTGATCACAATCTGCACAGAAACAACTGAAATTAGAACAAATAAAAAATGATTGCTGATATAATTGTCCACTTAAACTCATGCCTTATCCTTTTTCAACAAGCAGCTTATGATTCATTTAAGGTTCAATTAGATGCTTTAGAATGTTAGGACCCCACAATCATTTGGTAAAAACCCTCACCCAACCTCAGGATTTCTTGAATTTTGAATCAATCTTCATAGAACAAGGCTTGTGTGTTAGTGTGTAAATGATTATAAACAGAATATTTCATTCTGAAAGAAACTCATCGATAAGATGATTTGACATAATTATATCAAAATGGTGAGAGCTCCAGATCTATACTCACGTATAACAGAGGAGATAACCATTTAAACATGTGCTGATGAGAGCTCTAGGTCAGTACTATCGTACAGCAGAGGAGATCATCACTCCAGGTCAGTACTCACGTACAGCAGAGGAGATAAGCACAGACACGCGACATCTTAACACCAAATATACCAGCTGTGGTTCAAGGTGATGACATAACAAAGCAAAATTGACGAAAGATTCATTCTCAATCCAATTTTTGTCAGGACTCAATTTTTGTGCAAGCCAAAACAATTGAGTGAATCCAGACATTCTTAAACATGATATTTAGTTTAGTCATAAAGCTGCTGTCTACTTTATTCGTCAGGCTGAGTCTATCAAGCATATCATTAAAGAATCTGATCAATTTTCTTTAAAAATTTATGTGAAACAGAATCCAGTATCAGTTACTATCATTTCTCATTGAAGCACCGGTCATGTATATAGAAATACTTAGAGAATATACAATTATTTCTCATCATGTTAAATTCCGATCTCAGAACTATGAAATTACTCCCCCAAATTTTTGTTTTCAATAAATCATATTTGTATTAGTATAATTAAAAAAAATTTATTATTTTTAATCAAAGAAATAGAAAATGAAAATTTTAAAAGATATTAACCCGAGCATAGAAATCAATTCATAAAAACGAGGTTTATCAAATGTTTTTGTGAAAAGATCAGCTTTTTGATTTTTTGTATCGATTGGTATAATATCAATGAAACTCTTTTTTTGAGCATCACGAATCGCATGAATTCATGTCTTGATATGCTTGGTTCGGGAATGATGAATGGGATTTTTAGCAATTCCAATGGCAGCTTCATTGTCACAAAATAAAGGTGTATGGAGAAAATTAATCCCATAATCAATCATTTGGTGTTGGATCCAGAGAACTTGAGAACAACAGCTTGAGGCAGCAATATATTCAGCTTCCCCTGTAGAAAGAGAAACAGTAGTTTGTTTCTTACTCTGCCAGGATACCAAACAATTTCCCAAATATTGACATCCGCCAGACACAGATTTTCAGTTTAACCTGCAACCATTGGAGTCACTATCAGAGTAAGCATGTAAATCAAAATTCCCACCATATAAATCCCATATAGCCTAATTTTGTAAGAAGATGAGCACATATCTTGTATTACCTCATATGGAAGTCCCATTACCATCCTTTCAGCAGCTAAAGCTTTATCACACATGCATACTGGAGTACTTGATTTCTTTTCCTCAACAGTAGCAGCAACATCATCCTTCTCCTTTCCTATCTCATCTCTTGAATTTCTTGTCTCACTTGAAGTAGATGATTGACCACCAAAGTTCTTTCGTCCTGTTCTTTCCATGAATCTCCGAGCTCTTAAAGTTAACATCGCCATTTGATATTGAATATCAGTTTCTTCTAAATCATCAGGATCAACCTGATACATGTCCTCCATAGTTATTCCTTTACCTTTCAGTTCTCCAGCAACAAGAGCTTCATAGCTCTGAACAAACATTCCAAAAAGAGCCATTGTTTCAGATGGAATTGAAGTTTCAGCATTGACCTTACAATTTCCCAAATCTTTTCTAACATGACTATTACTACTCGAGAAATTACTTGTATTGCTCCCTCCTTGAATTGGATTTTGAATGTGAGAGTTTGCAGCGGATGACAACAAAGCAGCATTTTAAGAAAAAACAGATGTGGGCATCATAGTCTGGTTAAATTCTCTTCTTTTCATATCCAACTCAAAAGATTTCAACTTGTTAATGATATCCATCAGCTTGTAATCTGTAAAACCTCTTTCTTTTTTAAGCATTCTCACATGAAGACTCCACTGTGGTGGAAGAGAATCGAGAAGCCTATTAACTTGTTCACTGTTGGAGAGCCTTTCATCATACTTCTTTAGAGTGCTTGAGACGGTTAAGAAATGGTTTGTAAGATCTGTCAGACTCTCATTCTTGTATCCCACAAATGAATTGAACTCCTTTTCAGCCTGAATACTCTTGTCTTTTACCAAATCTGCATTACCATCATAGAATTCACATAGAGCATCGTAAAGAGATTTAGCATTTTTATGCTCTGCAAAACGGTTGTAGATGTCTGGAGCTAAACAGAGAGTTAGAGCACCAAAAGCCTTTTGATCACGATCAATCAATTTCAAATCTCTTTCAGTATAGGAAGATGGGTCCTTGTTCTGAGAAACAACATCACCAACAGTAACCGTTGGTATGTGAGGACCAGAAGTAATCGATTCCCATTGATTATGATCAGTGTAGAAGAAGAAAGCTTTGAGACATCTCTTCCAATCTTCAAAATTATCTCCATTAATGAGTCTTGGAGGTCTATTAGGAGCAACACTTTCAAGATCAGCAAGTGTGAGAGTAGTTAATTTCGACATTATAGTTTCGGCAGAAAGCTTTATAATTTCGCTGACAAATTCGCAGAAAAAGATGACTTGGATGACAATTTCGCTGAAGAATTACTTTCGCTGACAATTTCGCTGAAGCTGACACTTTCGCTAGCAATTTCAGCAGCACTTTCGCCTGAACAGAGACACCACTGGCTTAGTTTCGCTGCTAACTTCGCACGAAACAAGCTTGAACTTTCGTTCAAAAATAAATTCGGCAGCAATTTTGCTTGTTGATTGTTCACAAGCACTGATGAACTTTCGTTCAAGGAATTAGTTTCGCAGAATCTCTAGAAAACAACTTCTGATCCAAGATAACTCATAATTTCGCTGAAAGATGATGACAGTTTCGCTGTAAGAACATCAATTTTGCTGATCGATCTCAAAACCCTTTTTCACCTCAAAATCAATCTGAAATCATCCAAAACTCAATGAATTTGAGATCTGATGATTGTAGAATCTTCCTCAATCAAAAACGAGCATAATTCAATCAATTTCCATGTCAAAAACAACTGAAAATCCAATGAAAATTGATTGAAACTAGATATTGACCAAAAACCACAAAAACTCAACAAATCAAGAGCACTAAGGCTCTGATACCATATTGTTGGTCCAAGTGATTGAAAAACAGTACAATTGAAGTGATGAATTGCTCAATATCTAACATCCATGCTAAACAACAACAATTGAGAAGATATAAGAGAATTCTAACACATATTTGATAATCAAATGAACAATAGCAATCAATAACATGAAGCACAATAGTATATCTGTGTAAAAACTGCTTAGAATTGGTAACTTGCAACAATGATCCACGATTAGGGTTTTGCAAGCTTACCTTACAAAGAGAATTGACAAAAGTATATATAGCAGTTGTAGTTTCGCTGACAGTTTCGCTGGTAGCGAAACTGTCATGCCGAAACTATAGTTTCGCCCGGCAGAACACAAGTTCGCCGGGTAAACTAGAACAACAAACTGTGAGAGAATGTATAGATTCGCTCACAGTTTCGCTGGACTGCCAAAACTACACATTACTAAGAACATACAAAAGGAAACTAACAATAGTCCTATTACAATATAAAGTAAACAACTATACTAAAGTGAGTCCAACCTAAACATGATCTTCAGGCTGCCTCTTCATGCACTTCCTTAGGTTGATCTGACTCAGCCTGAGGTGTAAAGATAGATGATTCAGGCTTCTTCTTTTTAGACTTTGGTTTAGAAGCCATTCTTTTCTTCCTCTTAGATGACTTTAATTGAGAAGACTGGTCTGCAGCACCTTGTTGATCATCCTTGTCTTTCTCAGTTGCGTGTTCCTCCCTCATAGGTTCAGAAGGAGAGGGAGTTTGACCCTTCTGTGGATCAGAAGATAAAGCTTGCTGAGGCTCAGCAGGAGGTCCGGGTTGTGTTGTCTCAGGTTGTTCAACCTTAACCTCCACTTCAGGTGAGACTTGACTTGGAAGAGAGTGTAAGTCTCAGTTCTCCACTCTTGATCTTCTGCTTGATTACCCTTATATGCTCATCCATTGTGGATAGAGACATAGGGCCAAGTCTCCTTCCGGAGAATCCATACAGCATCAAGAAGCTCATCATCCTTTGTCTCTCAGCAAACTTTTTCCCTTAGCTTCTTCTTAGTTGTCTTTCTGTCTTTGACTAACTCAAGGTCAAGTTGTTTTAAGTACTCAAACTCAACATAGTCATAGGACAAGGGAAGAAGTGCATCTGCCTGATAGAAGCCTGTGGCACTCAGGTAGTTGATCATTTTGATCCTATCTTCTTCTTTGTCTACCTGAGGTTCTTGTTGAACCACATCTTCTTGTACAGGGCTTTCTTGAACCGGGGAGAGAGTAGGAGCATGCTTGTAGAGTCTTTTCTGTCTCTTCTCCTTTTTGAATTGGAGAAGTAACCTTGCATCCTCTTTTTCTTTCATCTCTCTTGACACTTCCATGTCAGCCAGTTCATTTAGCTCATCTAAGGGGAGAGAAATGATATTGTCTATATCATAGTTCCTTGACTGTAGATAATTTATCCTGACTGCCCTTAACTCATCATTCTGAGTATCTGGTCTGGGGCAGCCCTGATAGCAGACTCCATGAGTCTTGAAGACTCAGCAGAGGAACTTTCTCCCTTCAGCCTCCTTTTCCTCTCTCTCTCTCTCTCCTCCTCCTCCTCAATCTCCTCAGGAGTCAAAATCCTTTTCCCTTTGTCACCAACAGACCTTTGTGACTCAGGGTGGATAGAGGTTTGACAGGATCAAAGATCACAAGTTTGAAGTATTAGAGTGTAATGCAGCGGAATGAAGAGAAGAATTAGTCAAATTATAGCAAGAGTTTGTTACTTGTAAACAAATACGAGAGAATATTTTTCTGTGATTAGGAATGTTTCAATAATGCCCAATATTATTGCAAAATCATTCACCGTTACATAAAGGTTGGCACTCCTTATATAGAGTGCAATTACTGCTGTAATCACGGGATGGTGATTACTAGCAGATCTAGTACAAAAATAACTAATTCTTAATAAACTACTGAAATGTCCACAACTACTGAGAACATGTCAGAGTGCTAAGTATAAAACATGAAACAACTGAAAAGAAACTACTGATACTACAACGACTGAAGAACAAACTCTTCAGTCGTTTTACAAAACTACTGAAAAGAGAAAATATAAAACTACTGAAAGCAAACCGTCACAACTACTGAAGAAGTCCTCTTCAGCTGTTGTGACAACATCTGATACTTTGTCTTCAGCACTTGTCTTCAGACTTTGTCTTCAGCACTTGTCTTCAGACTTTGTCTTCAGCACTTGTCTTCAGACTTTGTCTTCAGCACTTGTGTCTTCAGACTTTGTCTTCAGCACTTGTGTCTTCAGACTTTGTAATCAGTTGTTGTCTTCAGCTGTTGTGGACTTCAGTAGTTGTTGTGACGTCTGTGGGACTTAAAGGTTTTTCTGATCCGGCTCATTGGTTCTTTTGGTCCAACAAACTCCCCCTGAACCAATGCAGCCAAAACCTTTAACTTTATTGAGGTCCCACTTATTGTTGGCAAAATGGATGGTCTTTTTCCTTCTTGATCAGTTGAGAAGATGACCCATATAAGTACCGGCCTGGAAGTAAGTCTCTGATGATTTGGTTGGCAAAGTGTGGATGGGAGCTCTGTATTGGGGAATTGGACACTGAGCTGTTCCCCCATCCATGAAACTCACTTCCCATGTATAAGCCTGTAGGATTCTCTGGTGTATGCTCTGAGAAACATGATTTGTTCTTCCATAGTAAGATTCTCTGGTTCACCATCGAACAATCCTTCACGCCCATACAGCTCTGAGATGTATTTGGCCTGTTTGCCATTTTTGAGCTCAACTGTTGTGATCTGTCTGTAGGCAAACTCATCTGGATGATTACCTTCAAGTAACAGACTGAGCTCATTTTGTTTGAAGTTCTCAAGCTTCTTGTAGACTAACCCCTTCTTGATTACTCAGTTTTCTAACATCTTTTGGGGAGGCTGTTTAGTCTCATAAGCCTTCTTGAAGTCTTCTACAATCTCCCAGGGTGATACTACAAGGACCACTATGATCTCTTCATCTACGATCCTTTTTATCTGGCCCTTGTATCGTGCAGGAATGTCCTTCTTCACAATTCTGTGAGCCACCCTAGGATCAGGCCACATCCTCACCTTTTCCTTTTGATATTGAAATGTGTTGGCAAGGGTGTACAGTCTCAGAGCTTCTTTCTTCATACTTATTATTGATGAAGAAGCAGCATAAGTTTTATCTATACTCTTTAGCATCTCCTCATCATGAAGCCTTTGCAGTTGCTCTTCTTCGATCTTTACTCTCACAGTTTCCATCTGTGAGGTGGGAGTGATGGGCATAGATTTGGCTTTAGGCAAAGTTAGAACTGCAGAAAGAGGCAGCCTATCTTCTTCCTCATCATCCTCTTCTTCTTCTTCTTCTAGCCTCAACATCCTTCTCTTCTTCTTCTTGGATGCATCATCGGCTGTTGGTTTTGAGGGTAAAGGAGTTGGTTTAATGGGTTGTGGTAGTGGTGATTTTGAAGTGGTAGGTTTTGCAGGTTGTTCTAGCATTCTTGTAATGAGTGAGGCTTTGGAGTATTTTGCTAGTTCGTTTCTGTTTCCAGCACCTGCTTCATTTAATGCTTCAATCACTAATCCCTTTGTGTATGCTTCAGACGTACAGATCTTGGTGGTTATTGCCAAGATACTGTCCCTGGTCCATGACTTAATCTCTATCAATGATCTTCCAAGATACTTTGCAATGAATCTGATCATGATCTCCAGTCTTTCTCTTTCTAGCACATCATAACTTGCCCATCTTGAGTTAATTTCTTCAACTTCAAGTCTTCTAATCTCTGAGTCAAGCTGTGCAGTATCGAACCCTTGTCTGTATAGTTGGTCAATAATGGAGTCCATAGATTTACTATGTGTAGCATCCGCCATTTTGACCATCTCATCAAGTTGGAGTTCTTTTTCTTTTCTTTCAATCTTCCTCTTCTTATATGTGATGTGAAAGTCTTTGTGACTTTCACTCACTTGATCAGTGTCAGCTCCCTTCACATACTCTTCCTCCTTCTCAGTCTCTTTCACAACAACCTCTTCTTCTTCCTGTTCTCTCTCTATCAATATGCGCTTCCCTTTGTCTTTCACTGACTGACTCTCCCCCTTTTTGGTTGCATTGGTTGCAAGGGTTTGAGTAGTAGAAAGCCTTGTGCTCACAATCTCCTCCACCAGTGGCTGTATAATTGAGGGAAGTTTGTCATCCAAGGTTTTGATCACAATGTCGGTGATCATTGGGGTGATGAGAGGTAGGGATTTGTGGAGTATAGCAGCTGTTTGCTCAGAGGGGTTCTGTCCCTGAGAAACAGTGCCAGAAGTAGAGGCTGGTGGATTGAATGTTTTTAGTGGCTGAGTGTTTAGGAGACCTTCAGGTGAAGGTGCCATCTGTGGGTGTATGGTGGTATCAGATGGACTTGCTTCTTGAGAGAATTGGTCAAGTAGTCTTTGTAGTCTACTGACTTCTTCCTCAAGAATTGTGTTCTGGGCTAGAACATCATAAAAGAAGCCCAGGTCATCATCAGCAGATGCTGAATCACCTGACCTCCTGCTAGTAGCAAGATGTACATGCTCTGGGTGTAGACCAGATGTAGCATGTGCCCCTTTTTCTTGGAACTGGGGACTTCCAGCCTCAGGACGATGTCCTTCATCAGCTGTTGCCTCTGATGAGGTCTTAGCCATGTTACCAGCCTCAGTCTGATCATGTGCTGATGCAGAAGAGGTGGCAGCCTCACCAGATATTCTTGTCTCCGTATCTACACTAGGAGACTGAACATTTAAACCCCTGTGCTGTGGGTTGTCAGAAGCATGTTGATCCTCTACCTCAATATCTGTGGTTTTCCCTTTAGGTGGTTGTCGGGGAGGAGGAGAGGCATGCAGCTGAGTCAGCACATTTGCAATTATAAGTGTTGGACTTTGGGGGGCATTTTCATGAGGAGATAGGGTATTATGCACCTGGGGAGAATGGTGAGTTTCAATGGCAATCTCCTCAAATGAGGAAGATTCCAGATTTGTGGGTACCCCTTCTTTGGTTGCTTCAGGTTCCTTTTGAGAGGAATCCTGAGCGGCTGTGGCTGGGTGAGTCTCTGATACTACTGGGGGGTTTACACCAGTAAGTATATCCTGTCTTGGTGGTACAGGAGCATCTTCAGGGGACTCATCTTCCTGAATAGCTGTTTTGGTTCGTTTTGTTTTTGGTTTGGTGGGGACTTTGGATTTTGTGGTGGTGGCTGTGGGTTCCAGCTGCGTGGGTTTGCGCAGCTTGGCAGCCATTTTGAGTGATTGGTCAGAGTTGTGCCGGGAGTATACTTCAGGCAATACAGCCATAGCAGGGACTCCCAGGCCAACAAGTCCCTCAGCTTGAAGCTGGTTTTCAATTATGGCCATTATAAACCGAGGATATAATATCCAACGGTTAGAAAGTTGTTTTTGGGCCATATCCTTGAGCTCTAAGAATAATATTTCAGAAAAATTTAAAGGTTGTTGCTCAAGGATAGAGTACAATACCTGTTGCCACCTTGTGGACATTTGATCCCATGATGAAGTCTTTGGAGCCAGGCAGACATTTACCATATGAAAGATAAGCCGTTCAGCATCCTGGAAATGTTTCTTCAATATGGTAGAGGCACTCAGGTTGCCTTCGTATCCATGGTGGGCAAATGATAGATCAGTGGTGCCCTTTGGATAGCTAGTCGGGAAAGTGGCATCATCCAGATTGAGGGTTTGGCGAAGAATCTCTGGATTGATGACCACCTTTTGGCTATGGACAAACGAATGAAGTGACTCTGTGTCATTCTCCTCAGAGACAAGAGTGACGTTTGTCCAGAATTGGCTAAGGGATTCGGCATATATGGTGGGGTTTATCAGAAAGGCTGTTTGGTAAGGTGACTGGACCATTAAATCAATGGCGTTGTGAAACTTGGTCCAGAATGGTGATTTAGTAAGGTGAGCGACACAGTTGTGTCGAGGTTTTAGTTGCATGGTCGCCATGGATGAAGAGAGGGTACAGAGTTTTTGAACGTTAGGTTTGAGAGTAAAGGTGAGAAAAACTCTGGTGAGATAAGGGATTTATAGGGTAGGGTTATGAACCGACTGAAGGTTTTGGTGAGTCATCATTTGGTGAAACTGGTGATGACGTGGCATTAACTTTTAGAGGTTTGAAATGACTGACCGTATTGGTGTGATCATCAGTTGTTATAAAACAACTGAAGACTTGGTTTTAACCGTCAGACATTGAAACAGCTGAAGTCTTTGATTTAGTCTTCAGTAGTTATAAAACTACTGAGGACAATTTCGACTTCAGGTGGTGAAACAACTGAGGACATGGTGTTTGTCATCAGTGTTTGTCATCAGTTTTGTGTAAACAGCTGAAGACTTAGTGGTAGTCTTCAGTAGTTGTAAACTACTGAAGACATAGCTGTGGCTTCAGTTGTTTAGAAACAGCAGTTGTAAAAACAACTGAAGAGAAATTACTCATCAGCTGTTGTCGTCAATTCTTAGCTTTTCAGCTGTTTCAGTCTGACCTCCACATTTAAATCTGTTTGTTTCATTGGTCATCAGTACTTATCTGCATTTCTGACATCAGCAGTTGTAGTTACATCAGCTGTTGTGATTTCATCAGCTGTTATAACTACATCAGCTGTTTTAACAAATGAAGTACTTATATATGACATGGTTACCAATGATCATCAGTATTTATTACTGAGATTATCGGTAGTTGTCACTTATTCTAGCTGCAGCATACCAAGCCTTAACACCAGGTTGTGGAAGGTTGAACTATCCAAAGGCTTAGTAAAAATGTCTGCAAGCTCATCAGCACTAGGAACAAATTTTGGATCAATCAGACCTTTTTCAAAACAATCTCTAATAAAGTGATGTCTGATTTCAATATGTTTAGTCCTAGAGTGCTGGACAGGATTCTTGACAATACAAAGAGCTGAAGAACTGTCCATTAACAATGGAGTCTTAGTCTCAGTTATGCCATAATCCAATAATTGGTTTTGAAGCCATAATACCTGAGATGTACAACTTGCAGCAGCAATGTACTCGGCTTCAGCAGTTGATGTAGCAACTGAGGTTTGTTTCTTACTCTGCCAAGAAATCAAACAGTTGCCTAGGAATTGGCATCCACCAGAAGTTGATTTCCTGGTCAACTTACACCCTGCATAGTCACTGTCAGAAAAAGCAACTAATTTACCAGAATGTCTAGTAGAATACCATAAACCTAGAGATGGAGTGCCTTGCAAATATCTAAAGATCCTCTTGACTGCAATCAAATGAGACTCCTTAGGTGCAGCCTGAAATCTAGCACAAACACATGTAGCAAACATAATATCTGGTCTAGAAGCTGTTAGGTACATCAAGGACCCAATCATACATCTGTAAAGTGTTTCATCAACCACTTTACCTTTCTGATCTGTATCCAGTTGTGTGGTGTTGCACATGGGAGTAGAACAGGGTTTACAATTTTGTAAATCAAATTTTTCCAAAAGATTTTTGTATATTTGGACTGATGAATGAAAATTCCATCAGCCTTTTGTTTGATTTGCAAACCCAGAAAGAATTGTAATTCCCCCATTGCACTCATTTCAAACTTTTGTTGCATCAGCTTTGTAAAGTCATCACACAACTGTGGATCAGAGGATGCAAAAATAATATCATCTACATAAATTTGAACAAGTAGATTATGCTGCCCTGCTTTCTTAATGAACAAAGTTTTATCTATGGTGCCTCTAGTAAAATTATTTTCAAGAAGAAAGTTTGATAATGTCTCATACCAGGCCCTAGGAGCTTGTTTCAACCCATAAAGAGCCTTATCAAGCTTATACACCCAATTAGGATGTTTGTTGTCCTCAAAACCTGGTGGTTGACATACATAAACCTCTTCTTTAATTTTCCCATACAGAAAAGCACTTTTGACATCCATTTGAAAAACTTTAAGATTTTGATAAGCAGCATAAGCTAAAAACAATCGAATTGCTTCCAGTCTGGCTACAGGAGCAAAGGTTTCATCATAATCAATACCTTCTTCTTGTGCAAACCCCTGAACCACCAGTCTGGCCTTGTTCTTAACAATAAGCCCATTTTCATCAGTCTTATTCCTAAACACCCATTTAGTGCCTATTGCACACTTACCTGGAGGTAGAGGAACAAGTTCCCACACTTGTTGTTTCTTGAACTGAAGAAGCTCAAGCTGCATGGCATCAACCCATCCATTGTCCTTTAATGCAATGTGATAATTCTTTGGCTCTTGCTGACTAATGAAGAGAGCATAGAAGCAGAATTTGACAATTGACTTCTTGTTGATACTCCAGCAGTGATATCACCAATGATTTGAGACATAGGGTGATTCTTCAGATCTTGATACACAATGAGATCAGTGCAAGTGTTTGTAGCAGGCTCAGCAGCAACAGATGGTGATGGTGAAGAATTTCCTTGAAACCAATCAGTTGATGGTAGTTCAAAGGAAGTTGAAGTTGTAGAAATCTCATCAGCATTTGTTGTGGATTGTGCTGCTGGAGCTGCAGGAACATCAGGTCTAGCTGAATCAGGCAGTTGATCAGTAAATCTGAAGAGGTGAGTACTACTATCATCATCATCAGCACCAGCAGTACCACCAGGTGGAGAACTGTTGACATGAGCAACAGCAGGAGTTTGATGAGGAGCATATTGTAGTATGTCCAAATCAAATATCTCCACAGGATTTTGTGGAATCTTGTCCTTTGGAGATTCATTAAACTTAACATGTAGAGTCTCTTCAACCATCTTTGTTCTACAGTTGAAGACTCTGTATGCTTTGCAAGTTGATGAATAACCAACAAAATATCCTGCATCCACCTTAGAATCAAATTTCTGGAGTTGATCCCTTGTGTTGAGAATGAAACAAGGACATCCAAAAGCTCTAAAGAATGAAATTAGAGGGGCCAAATGATGAAGAACTTCATATGGAGTTTTCATCAACCTCTTATTCACTAGAGCTCTATTTTGTACATAACAAGCAGTATTGATAGCTTCAGCCCAAAAAGTCATTGGCAATCCAGAGTCAGCCAACATGGACCTTGCAGCTTCAATAAGGGTCCTGTTCTTTCTCTCCACTACTCCATTTTGTTCAGGAGTTCTTGGAATGCTAAAATGCCTCTTGATTCCCTTTGAGAGGTAGAACTCATCAAGTGTATTGTTTCTAAATTCAGTTCCATTATCACTTCTAATACACTTGACTGAGAGGGAATACTGCTTCTCAACATACAACACAAAGTTGATAATCTTCTGAGGTGCTTCATCCTTTGAATGCAAAAGAAAGTCCATACAAATCTGGAGTAATCATCCACAATTACTAGACAGTATTTCTTCTTAGCCATACTCATCACTCTCACAGGACCAAAGAGATCCATGTGAAGAAGCTGTAAGCAGGCTGTGGACTTAGGTTCTTCTATGGAAGGAAATGAAACTTTGTGCTGTTTTCCTTTTAGACAAGCAGTGCAGTCATCTTCACATTTAAACTCCTTCATAGGCAATCCCCTTACTAAACCATG
The DNA here is from genome assembly GCA_025215565.1 of Flaveria ramosissima. Lineage (NCBI taxonomy): Eukaryota > Viridiplantae > Streptophyta > Magnoliopsida > Asterales > Asteraceae > Flaveria > Flaveria ramosissima. The sequence continues at coordinate 19,165,032 of CM046031.1, read as the reverse complement.
GTTAATCAGCTGATTTATGTTTTTGAGATTAACATGACCCAGCCTTCTATGCCATAGTGTAGATTCTTGAGGGGAAGCCTTGGAAAATAGGCAAGGATGGCCTTTGAGATCTATTTTCTTAGAAAGATCTAAGGCATACACTCTTCCTGTCCTGTTGGCCTTAAGGAGAGTGTGTTTATCCAACACCTTGTCAATCAAACTCAGAACTTTGGATGACAGAATCCGGCAGTTCTGACTTGTGAAAAGAGCAACATGGCCTTTGTCACACATTTGACTGACACTCAAGAGGTTGTACTTGAGATTTTCCACATGGTTAACATCATCAAACTTTATTTCCCCATTGGAAACAAAGCCTTTGCCGATGATGTAACCCTTTGCATCATTGCCAAAAGATACAAATCCCTTCCTTCCTTGAGAGTAGTCATTAAGAAGTGATCTGTTTCCTGTCATATGCATGGATCCTCCACTGTCTACATACCAGATGCCTCTGTGGCATGTTGAAGAACCCTGCAGAACAAAGCAAATTAGTTAGATTTTGAGACCCAAACCTTTTTGGTTTTGGGCCTATTCACATCAACAGATGGTGGACTAACAAGTTTGCTAGAAATAACAGCTTGAGAGGAAGAAGATGGTGGAAAAGAGGAATCCTTTGGCTTGGACCTCCTTTTCTGTGGATTCAACATAGGAACATCTAATTGGTTGACTCTTCCCAATAGATGTTGAACCATCATAACCAGCTGTGTCTGATTTTGTGATAAAGCTTTCAGCTCTTCAGACACATTAGCACTGGAGTTTGATAAGTTCTTATGTTGCACCTTCTTCTTTTGAGCAACCTCAGCTGTTACCTGTTTAACCCCTTCCTTTTTGGATTTCTTTTTGGACTTAAGGATTACAGGATTTGATGTTGCTGGTACAAATGTGGCTTTAAACTCATTTTTCATTTTAACCATTTTCTCTTTAATTTCATCTTTATGTTTGAGTTTGGATCCTCTTTTGTACCAACAATCATCAGTGAGATGATTAAACAAACCACATACTTCACATGGTTTCTTTTTCATCTTATGTTGATCATCAACTAAAGAGGATGAAACTACTGAAGACTTGCTCTTCAGTACTTTGGAAGCACTATTTGCTTTCTTGACTTCCTCTTTAGTAGTCTTCAAACTCTTTCTACTGACAGTTTTCTTCTTTTCAGTGCTGTCAGTAGTTGGAGCTTGAACTTCAGGAGTTAAATCTTGCTCTCCAGTCCTTTCAGGACTTTCAGAAATAACTCCTGAGTTGACCAACTCTTTGATCATGTGAGTGTCAGCAATTGAACTATCAACATTAGCTGATAGGTTCTGAGAGGGCTTATTGCTGACTTCAACTTTTGATGATGCTTTATCAGAAAGTGAATCACATGATGAGGTGGATTGGTTATTGCTTTCTCCATCAGATTTCACCTCTACTCTTGGAGCAAAATCTGTAGGAGGAGCAGTGTGATTTAACCAATGCCAAACTTCACATTGGAAGCTGATTGCTTACTAAGAAGCATCTCAAAACTTTGCATGATTGCACCCATCGATCACACTCTACTTGGGTGACTGCAAGGGTTTCTTTAAGACTTTTCTGGTCCTCCAGAATAACCTCTAGCTTAGCCTTTTCATCATTTAATTGGCATTTAAGCTTATAAATCTCATCATTTTTACTATTAAGAGCAGACTCATACTCAGCTTGTCTTTTGGAAATTGTTTTCTCAAACTCAAGTTTTTCATTTATTAATGCTACATTTGCCTCTCTAATAGAGACAAAGGCAGCAATGCAAGATTCAGAACATAACTTGGCTTTGGCCTCTGAAGATACCTGAGTTACCTGTGAAGATGATGCAGTTGAGCAGGAACCCTCAGTTGATTCCAGAGCCATAAGTGCCAGATTTCCAAAGGACTATCACCACCATGTTGATCAGCACTTGTGAACAGTTGTTCATGACCAGACATGTCATCTGGCAAGCTGCTCCAATCAACAACTTCTGGGGTGAAGAAGCTATGTTGTTGAGGTTGAGGGGGTTGATGAGATGGTTGAGGTTCTGGAAGTGCATGAGGTTGTGGTACCATAGGAGCTTGAACTTGACTGGTTTGTGGCATGTAATAACACGGGTAAGGGTAAGGCATTTGACCCTGAGGAACAAAATATGCAGGAGATTGTAGTTGAGACTGATGACTAGAATTGACAGGATGTTGCCCTTTGTTTTGTTGACTATTGCTAGGAAAAGTCACAAAAGGTGCAGAGGAATTAGATCCAGATGATCTACATTCTCTAGCAAAGTGTCCAAGCCTTTGGCATCTGTGACACCTCAACTTACTCTTGTCAAAACCAACTTTGGTTTTGCCAGAGAGTCCTGGGAACTTTCTTCCAGTTCTTTTGTAGAACTTCTGAGATCTGATATTTATCAAGGCCATTTGGCTCAAAATATCCATCTCTTCTAAGTCATCATCAGCAATCCCCTTGAGATCATCCATGATGAAGCATAGATTGTCATTATTACACCCAGAAAATTGACTATCAACACTCACAAATGCTGAATCAGAAATGTTTGAAGAGAAATCAATATGCTCATCATACTGGCATTCAGATGAAGCATATTCTGACTCATGACTAACCAGAGCAGTGTTGCCTGGTACAAAGTCCTCAGTGAGCTTACCAGATGAAGACAGTTTTCTCTTTTGTTCTATCTCTCTCTCAAATGTGAGCAATTTCCCATGAAGTTGGGTGAGAGATAGTTTGTCCAAATTTGCACTGGAGCGTAGGACAATGGTATATGTATCCCATCTCTCAGGCAGTGATCTGAGAAATCTGTTATTCATCTGAATATTAGTATACTCATGTTTGACCATTTTCAATTCAGAGATCAAACAAGAGAACCGCTCAAACTGTTGAGTCAGTGTCTCACCCTTCCTATGAGAGAATGTCTCATATTGTTGGGCAAGGATCTCTCTATTATTTGCCAAGACCTCATCTGTTCCTCCAAATTGTTCTTTCAAGGCATTCCAGAGGTCATGGGCAGATTCATAATGCATTAGCCCAGAATAAATTTCATTGGGTAGTGCCATGGCCAGAATTCCATGAGCTTTTGCATCTATCTCAAACAATTTCTTATCCTCATCTGAGTATTGATCCTTCCTCTTCGGAACCATTTGATTGGTTTCCGGGTTATTCACCATAGGCTTGTGTGGACCATGTACCACTGATGTCCAACAACCTGAGTGTTAACAGACAGGTGATGGAGCATACGACGTTGCCATATGTTATACTCATTCCTAACCAGCATTGGAGGCTTGGTTGAGGAACCAGTATTGTGAGGATCATTGGAAGGAGTAGTCATTTTGAAACCAAAAACAATTTTATTCAAGCAAAAATTTAGACACACCACAACAAACTCAATGAAAACCAAGAATAAGTCTCAGGATGAATGATTAAAAGCACAGAAAATTCAATCTCTATAACAGTTTCTTGCAAAAGATGCTATTCACTCAAACTTGGATCTTGAAGAGCAGTTTCAATGATCAATTATTAGATCGATCAATGATTAACCTGCTCTGATACCATTTGACAGGATCAACGATCACAAGTTTGAAGTATTAGAGTGTAATGCAGCGGAATGAAGAGAAGAATTAGTCAAATTATAGCAAGAGTTTGTTACTTGTAAACAAATGCGAGAGAATATTTTTCTGTGATTTGGAATGTTTCAATAATGCCCAATATTATTGCTAAATCATTCACAGTTACAATAAGGTTGGCACTCCTTATATAGAGTGCAATCACTGCTGTATCACGGGATGGTGATTACTAGCAGATCTAGTACAAAAATAACTAATTCTTAATAAACTACTGAAATGTTCACAACTACTGAGAACATGTCAGAGTGCTAAGTATAAAACATGAAACAACTGAAAAGAAACTACTGATACTACAACGACTGAAGAACAAACTCTTCAGTCGTTTTACAAAACTACTGAAAAGAGAAAATATAAAACTACTGAAAGCAAACCGTCACAACTACTGAAGAAGTCCTCTTCAGCTGTTGTGACAAACCTGATACTTTGTCTTCAGCACTTGTCTTCAGACTTTGTCTTCAGCACTTGTCTTCAGACTTTGTCTTCAGCACTTGTGTCTTCAGACTTTGTAATCAGTTGTTGTCTTCAGCTGTTGTGGACTTCAGTAGTTGTTGTGACGTCTGTGGGACTTAAAGGTTTTCTGATCCGGCTCATTGGTTCTTTTGGTCCAACACTTCTCCCTGAGTCTCAACACTCAAGTGAATAACCTTAAGGGGAAGGTTACCATCCCCAGCCTTTAGAATTAAATCAACCCATTCCTAACCTTCAATTCTATACTGATGAGGACTTAGGTTTCAGTGAGTATCATGAATCTCTCTACACTTCCCCTACTCAAAAAGAGATGAGTACTCCTGAGTCTCCTATGTCTAGTCCATATCAGTCACCCATTACTGAGGTAGACCTCTCTGAACCTGTTCAGGAGATCCATATGGAAGATGCTCTCACTTTTGCAAGTGATTACATCATTAAGACCTCAACTATGGCAACTCAGCCCATTGACACTTCAACTGAGGCTGTAAGTGAGCAGAGGAAATCCAGCAGCCAAGAACATGAAGCTAGTGGTGAGAGTGAGGACTTTGGTCCAATTCTCTCATCCCCCATTGATTCTTCTGATGAAGATGATGGGAATTTGATACTAAAGGTGCAAAAACTGTCAAAAACATGGACCTATCTAGTCTCTAAGGTTAGTCACCTTGAATCTCAGGTGACTACCCTGCAAAACAGGGTCAATGATCAGCAACTTGAGATATCTTATCTTAGGGAAAAACTAGCTGGGAGACCTTTAAGAAGAGCTCAACCAGGAACACAAGAACCTATGGATTTGATTGATCTAACTCCTAGCTCACCTATGCAAGAGGGTGATGCTACCAAAAAGGGGGAGAAAGTCATTACAATCACAGAACCTGGGAGTTCTTCAAGGAGTATGGACATTGAGGACTCACCATCCTCACCTGCAATTGTGCATACTTAGCAACTTCCTCAAGTTCACATTGATGTGGACTCTCTAGACTCCTTCGTTTAGAGTCTCCTTGAGGAAGGCATTCCAAGGGCTATGTCATCCCCACCCTAAGAAACCTCAAACTACATTAGTGGGTGGAGGTATGATGCTGATAGAAGAGCCCTCATTCTACAAAGAGTTCAAAGGCAGCAAGAGTTATTCAACTTTCAGACCTTGAACTACTATGAAGGTCTTGACCTGATCAACATGCCACTTGTGAACCCAAGTCAATCTAGATAAGTTGGCAGGCTGGCACAAAGGATTCAAGATAGAATTACTGAAGAGTTCAGCCTAAGGAAGAGACAAAGGCAATTAGGTAATGTCATTGGGCAACTGGATGTTGAGGCAGACCCTAAGATAAGCTTTAAAGGGAAAACCTTGACTGAAAGCCCACTGATAGAGCCTTAAAGCCCTGTCACACCAACAACTACTTCAGCAATTCATTCCCTTAGTGAAACACCCACTAGTGAAGGTGTATCACAGCCTCTCTCTGGCAAGAGCTTGGATGTTACACCAAGAAATAAAGGCCAAAGCTCTCTTTATCCTGTTTCACAAAGTTCTGTGAGTTACAAAGGGAAACGGATTTTAAATCCTGAGGAGATTGAGGTGGAGGAGAAATAGTGGAAGAGGAAGCTAAGGGGAGAAAGTTCCTCTGGGACTTCAGGCTTCATGCAAGCTGCAATCAGGGCTACCCAGACCAAACACTCAAGATGATGAGTTGAGGCAGTCAGGATTACTTACCTGCAGACCAGGAACTATGACATTAATGAGATTATATCTCTCCCCTTCGAGGAACTCAATGAACTAGCAGACATGGAAATGTCTAGGGAGAGAAAGGAAGCACATGATGCAAGGTTGCTCCTCCAAATTAAAGAAGAGAAGAGACAGAAAAGACTGGACAAACATGTTCCTACTCTCTCCCCAGTTCAAGAAAGCCCTATGCAAGAGACTGTGGCAGCTCTACAAGAACCTCAGGTAGTAAAGAAACAGATTGGCAAAACATGATCAACTACCTGAGTGCCACAGGTCCCTACCAGGCATCTGCACTTCTTCCTTTGTCCTTTAAGTACATTGAGTTTGAGTATCTCAAACAACTTGAACTTCAAGTGCTCAAAGAATAAAAAGCAACAAACAGAAAGATGAGGGAAGAGGTTGCAAAGTCAAGAGCCATCATCCAAAAGAGTATGGAGAAGTCTGTTGACAAAAAGATGATGAGCTTCTTGAAGCTGTATGGATTCTCCGTAAGGAGACTTGGCCCTATGTCTCTATCTACAATGGATGAACATATTAGGGTAATCAAGCAGAAGATCAAAAGTGGGGAGCTCATTGACTTACACTCCCCTTCAAGTCAAGCTCCTCCTGAAGTGGAGGTTAAGGTTGAACAACCCGAGACAACACAACCTGGACCTCCTGCTGAGTCTCAGCAAGCTTCATCTTCTAATCCATAGTAGGGTCAAACTTCCTCTCCTTCTTAACCTATGTGGGAGGAACATCCAACTGAGCAAGACAAGACTGATCAACAAGGTGTTGCAAGTTACTCTTCTAAGTTTAAGTCTTCAAAGAGGAGGAAGAGGATGGCTTCTAAACCAAAGTCAAAGAAGAAGAAGAAGTCTAAATCATCCACCTCTAAGCCTTAGGGTGAATCAGATCAACCTGAGGAAATACATGAAGAGGCAGCCCCATCAACTCCAATTCAAGTGGCTCCTCTTGCATCTGAGAGACCCATCTTATCCTGGACCTTTACAACTAATCCAGAAAGATGGCATGTGATCAGAGATCAAGGTGTTGAAAATTTCTACACATGGCAAGACTTATTCAACCTACCTCTGCATGATCTCTTTATGATGAGGAGATACTATGAGAGTCTGAGTGATCCTGACCATCTAATGAAGAAGGGTATGGTCATCATCATAATGAGGACTGTCAACACCTAAAGGTCTTCAAATGTTTTGGTAGCATCAGCCTAGGGGGAGTTTGTAAGGATTCATATAAGTCAAATGCAGCCAAAACATCCAAGTCTCTCTCCATGCATGCACCAAAGTACAGAAATAGAAATGCTTTGGAAGTATTACACCATGCACTATAAAATATTCTAAGTGTAAAATCTTCCGAAACCAAGACCAACATCTTCCGAAACCAAAAGTGAAGTCTTCCGAAGCTTCAAAGACAAAGTCTTCCGATTTCAAAGAGTGAAGCAGATTTCTTCCAAAGACTTTTATGTACATGATTTTATCTGATGTACTTTACCATAAAGCTGGACCACCTTTCCGCTGCAACTTTGTTCAGTCACCAACTTATATGAGTTGGGGAAAAGGTCCATGCTTTTGGTAAGTGTACATTGAGGTCTTGAGTATGAACTTTCTACTTTATGTACTTTTATCCGTTGTGTAATATATTAGGATGTGAGCTATGGTATGTCATAGTCACTAGTCAAAAGGCAATCTACCTTTTGAATCTACATTTGATTTTGTAGTTGTCTAGTCTTATGTATCCAGCTAGCCTTCAAAGTATGGCCGACTGTAGGATGTAGTATAAAGTATCTCTAGTACTTGTAACTCTCTTTATGTGCTTTGTAATACTTGTAAAAGAACTTGAGAAGCATTATACAACATTCATGAAAACCATACACACCTGTTGTTTGCTATCTTGTTCTGTCTCACATTTTACTTGTGTTCTTAGTATCTTACTTATAAGTTATCAATTCCCTATTTGATTTGTTAAGTGTTCCAAAGAACTTTCCTTATTGTGTTGTTGTGTTGTAAGTGCATACCCTCAAATGGTCTTGCAGAGGCTTGGTCCAATGTCTCTATCCACTATAGATTAGCACATTAGAGTGATCAAGCAGGAGATCAAAAGGAGTGAGCTTATTGAGTTGCATTCTCCACCAAGTCAGGAAGCACCTGAAGTTAAGGTTAATGTTGAACCACAAGAGACAACATAACCTAGACCTAGTGCTGGACCACAACCAACTTCATCTTCTAATCCATAGTAGGTTCCTAATCCTTCTCCTTCTGAACCTGATAAGGAAAAGAACCAAACTAAGAAAGAACGAGAAGAACAATCAGGTCTTGCAGAGGCTTGGTCCAATGTCTCTATCCACTATAGATTAGCACATTAGAGTGATCAAGCAGGAGATCAAAAGGAGTGAGCTTATTGAGTTGCATTCTCCACCAAGTCAGGAAGCACCTGAAGTTAAGGTTAATGTTGAACCACAAGAGACAACATAACCTAGACCTAGTGCTGGACCATAATCAACTTCATCTTCTAATCCATAGTAGGTTCCTAATCCTTCTCCTTCTGAACCTGATAAGGAAAAGAACCAAACTAAGAAAGAACGAGAAGAACAATCAGGTGGTGAAGACCAGTCTTCTCACTTAAAATCTGGAAAGAGGAAGAAAAGGATGATCATGAAAAGGGACACAAAAAAGAAGAAGAAGTCCAAGGCATCCACCTCTTCACCTCATGATGAGTCAAAGCACCCTGAGGCTGCTCAAAAATAGGCTGCTCAACCAAGTGCATCTAATGTAGAGCCTCTTGCTGGTAGGAGACCCATCTTGTCCTGGACCTTTGCTGCTAATCCACATAGATGGTATGTCATCAGAGATCGAGGAGGTCAAGACATCTATTTCCAGCAATACATGCTTGACCTTCCTCTGCATGATCTCTAGACATGAGAGGATATTATGAGAGTCTAAGAGATCCTGAACAAATAATGAAGAAAGGAATAGTGTTGATCCTGATAAGGACTATCAACTGATGAATAACAAAGTTCAAAGATCTCTTCTGTTTTGGTAGCATCAGCCTATGGGGAGTTTTAAGGATTACACTTAGAGGGTGATCCAACCAAAGAGATCTTAGCATGCATGCATGAAATACAAGGAAGTTACTTCGGAAGTTTTACATAACTCAAGAAAAATATGCTAAGTTTAAAATCCTCTGAAGCCAAATGACCATATCATCTGAAGCCAAAGATGAAGTCTTCCGAAGCTTCAAAGACAGTCTTCCGAAGCCAAAGACTGATTTCATCCGAAGACATAGAAGACATGCTTTGTCTGATCAACTTTTGATAAAAGTTGAACCACTCTTCGTTGCCGTCTCTGAAGATTCACCAACTTAAATAAATTGGTGAAAAGGTCCGTACTTTTGTTAACCGTAGATTAAAGTTATTGGTTTGTAACTTCTTTTACTTTTTCACTTTTTATCTTTTTTGTAATATATAAGGATGTGAGCTATGGCATGTCATAGTCACTAATCAAAAGCCGATCTGTCTTTTGACTTTACATTGATCTTATTGTCTAGATTAGTGTTTCCAACTGGCTTTCAAAGTATAGCCGACTGTAGGATGTAGTATAAAGTGTATCAAGTACTTGTCTTTCTATGTATGCTTTGTAACTACAGGACAGTTTAAGGGTTGGTCAATACAATCAGTCTCACAATTAGGAGAGTGTTAGAACACTTAACAGATCAAATGGGGAACCAGGACTAAAGTTATGATGATACTAAGAACACAAGCAAAATAAGAGATAGAAACTTAAGAACAACATGACATTGGTTTTCAAGATTGCACTATATTTCTTCGCAAGAGTATTTTACAAGTGTTCCAAAGCATACCTAAGATACAAAGACTTGAGATACTATATACTACAGCCTACAGCCGACCATACTTTAAAAGCCAGCTGGAAACACTAATCTAGACCACAAGATCAATGTAGAGTCAAAAGACAAATTTGCCTTTTGACAAATGACTATGACATGCCATAGCTCACATCCTAATATATTATAAAAAGGATAAAGGTATATTAAGTAGAAAGTTACAAACTCAAGACCTCAATGTACAGTTGCAAAAGCATGGACCTTTAACCAACTTGTATAAGTTGGTGAGTGTTCAGAGTTGTAGCAGAAAGTGGTTCAGCTTTATGTAAAAGTACATCAGAGAAAGCATGTTATTCAAAGCCTTCGGAAGAAATTTGTATTCACATCATTGGCTTCAGAAGACTTTGTCTTTGAAGCATCGGAAGACTTCACTTTTGGCTTCGGATGATTTCATACTTAGAATATTTTCTTGTCCAGATTATGAAACTTCCGAAGCAACTTCTACTAAGTACCAAGTGCATGCATGCATGAAGCACTTGTGTTGTTTTGGGTGCATCAGCCTTTCTATAAGCCTTACAAACTCCCCCTAGGTTGATGCTACCGGAATAGAGAAGTGATTCGGATATTGACAGTCATCATGATCATGACCATTCCTGTTAGGTCTAGAATCAGTAGATCTAGTCATTATGTATAGGCTTAGTACTTGAATTAATATCTGTAATGAATTTTTGTATTTCATTATTGTGTATGCATTAAATATATAGGTTAACCCATTTATATATGTGTTGGTTTATGTATGGTTGCAGGAACAAACATTATATTTGGTCAATTTATGAAATTGACCAAGTGTAAGAAACATCTACGGATGAACATTTTGTTCTTCCGTAGATATATTTCTTACAAGTAATTCTTCATCCGAAGATCTTCTACGGATGAACAACTAGAAATTACCTTCGGAAGAACAAGTTACCTTCGAAAGAACAAGTTATCTTCGGAAGAACAAGTTACCTTCGGAAGAACTAGACTCCTTCGGAAGAACACAACATCTACGGAAGAACAAATTCCTACTGAAGACAATATTCCTGCGGAGTCCAAACACTTGTATTATACAAGTGGTACAAGTCAACAAGGCGGTTATGCGAATCCCGAGAAATCCGATAATTCCTTAACTGAAACAAATCAAATCCCAAGAGATCCGGTGTTTCCTATAACTGAAACACCTCTGTCTATATATATGGATCCTAGGTTTCGATTCAAACACGATTGAGTTAGACGATTGATTGATTGAGAATAGCAATAGCAATACAACAATCACCAAAGTCTTTCAATCAAACCTTAGCAGCCATAACATCATAGCATTCTTTGATATCATTCATTCAATACTTTTGTAATCATTAACACATTATAATAAAATACTGATTAATCATTAATTGTGTTTTGTTACGTGTGTTCTTGATCTTTTATTGATATTTAAAGTTGTTTAACATAATTAAACCAAATCAACGTTAATTCCGCAAACGTTGACTTGACATCGATTGACACTGATAATTCATGTTGACGATCCTTGGATTCACAATTCCCTTCTTCATCAATTGGTCAAGATCACTCAAACTTTCAAAATACCTTCTCATGTCAAAGAGATCATGTAGAGGTAGGTTAAACATGTCTTGCCAGAAGTAGACATCTTGACCACCTTGATCTATAGGAACATACCATCTGTCTAGGTTAGTAGTAAAAATCTAAGAAAATATGATGCAAGAGGCTCTACCAGAGTTGGAGTAGGTTGAGCAGCCCTTTCTTGCACTTCCTCAGGATGCTCTGACTCATCCTAAGGTCTGGAAGTGGATGCTTTTGGTTTCTCCTTTATACAGGCTTAGAGGCCATCCTTTTCTTCATCTTTTGAGTCTTTAACTGAGTAGACTGGCCTTCAGTATCAACTTATTATATTTTCTCTTTCTCAGTTGGGTCATCTTCCCTCACATGATCAGAAGGAGAGGGAGTTGGACCTTACTGTGGCTCAGAAGATGAAGCTTGCTGTGTTCCAGCATAAGGTCCAGGTTGTGTTGTCTCAAATGGTTCAACCTTAACCTGAAGTTCAGGAGGAGCTTGACTTGGTGGGGAGTGTAAGTCAACTAGCTCTCCTCTCTTGGTCTTCTCTTTGATCACTCTAATATGCTCATCCATGGTGGATAGAGAGATTGGACCAAGCCTCCTTCCAGAGAATCCATACAGCTTCAAGAAGCGCATCATCCTCTGCTTATCCGTAGACTTCTTTTGACTCTTTTGGATGATGGCTCTTGACTTTGCTGCTTCTTCCCTCATCTTCCTCTTAGCAGTTTTTTGTTCTTTAAGATCTTTAAGCTCAAGCTGCTTGAGGTATTCAAATTCAGTGTACTCATATGATAAGGGAAGAAGTGCAGCTGCCTGTCAACTTCTTTGCCTACCTGAGGTTGTTCAGTTGCAACAACCTCTTTCACATGACTTTCTTGAACTAGGGAGAGGGTAGGAGCATGTTTGTAAAGCCTTTTCTACCTTCTTTCTTCCTTGATATTGAGGAGCAACTCTGCATCTTCTACCTCCTTCCTCTCCTTAGACATTTCCATGTCTCCCATCTCATTCAATTCCTTTAAGGGAGAGAGATAATCTCATCAATATCATAGTTCCTGGTCACCAAATAATTATCATGACTGCCCTCAACTCATCATTCTGAGTGTTTGGTCTTAGGCAACCTTGATGGCAGCTTCCATAAAGCCTAAGGACCGAATAGAACTTTCTCCCCTTAGCTTCCTCTTCCTCTCCTCATCCTCAATCTCCTCAAGATTCAATATCATTTTCTCTTTGTCACCCACTGACCTTTGTGACTTAGGGTGGAGAGAGCTTTAGCCTTTATAGTCTGATGTAGCAGTCAAACTCTGGCCAGAGAAAGGCTGTGAGACACCTTCCCCAGCTGGTGCTTCACTGATGGTGTGGGATGCTGAAGTACTAGGTTCTGTGGCAGTGCTCATGATCACGTGTCAATAATTTGGTGTTTAATTGATCTAAATGTTTTATTTTACATCATGATTATGGTGGAACAAGTTCAAGTTGTTTGTGTTTTGGATTATAGGTGATTGGAGCTAAAGTAAGCTTATATTGGATGAAAAGATGCAAAACAGGAAACCGAGTTTGGTGAAACATGAAGAGTATGGAAGAAACGGGATGGAAATCAGATACCGAGAAGTGAAGATATGCAAAAACCAAAAGTTCAAGACCATGGTAACTTAAAACAGGCATAACTTTGGCTAGGAAAAGAGTTACGGGGCCTACGACCAGTCAACGGAAAGCCCGTGAAAAATTACATATGGAAATAAAATTTTTACAGGGGCCCGGCGTATGATATGCCGCCCTGGGCGTAACATACGCTGGTCGGTGTATTGGCGGCGTATTTATGGGCATATTTGACAAAATTTTCAGAATGTTGGGCGTATGATACGCCCAATATGGGCGTATGATACGCCGGTCCCTCAACCAGCTCTCCAAATTTTGTGGTTTTCAAGTTTATTTAAGCTAAATCAACCCTAATTCGATCAAGAACTTCTTGGAGACGAAAAGTGACGAACTTGAGGTGATTTTTGGTGTTCTAAGGCTGCCCAAATCATCAACAAACATTCTCCAAGTCAAGATTGAAGATTGAACAAAGATGATGCGTGGCTAGGTTCTCTTGATAGCTTTCGGGAGTACGATTCTTGTAAAGTGAGACAATTGGTATGATTGATTAGGTTTTTGTATTAAACATTGATCTATTGAATGCAACATTATGTTTTGAGTGATTTAAACGATTTGCTTATAAATAAAGTTGTTTGCTTGATTATCAATTTCTGGTTTCCTTGCATCGTGAACTCATTAAGAAAAGTAGGCAATGTGATATAAGTGAATTGGTAACATTGTGAATGAATGAGTCTTAAAAGATTGTTCGTTTGTTGTCACTTTAATCAAAAGCTAAGATCTTGAAGTATTGTTTCTTACGAACCTTAATTTAAAATTACCAATTGTTAGTTATGTAGAATTGGAAACCCGAAAGTGATTGTTTCTTAATATTTAATCAAACTCGTTTTAAAGTTTCTTGCTTTATGCACTTTTGCTTAGTAATCCATTGAAAGTTTCAATTTTTAATTCTAAAGTTTGAGTCTTTTAGTTAATCGAGTCGCGTTAAGTAAACACTTTCTACATATTCCCTGAGGAGACGACCTTACTTACCCTTGCACAATAAAGGTAGCTAAGACCGATAAATTAAAATGTTTTTGATCGAGTCTCGACAACCAGATCAAAATGGCGCCGTTGCCGCGGAATTAGTGCGCAAAGTGTTATTTTTTGTTATTTTTTAGTTTTCTTTTATTTTGTCTTGTGCGATGCTACGCTAGGTGTTTTATGTCCTGTAGGTTACTTTGAAGAAGTTAAACCTTACCATGAATAGAGTTTATTATTCATGTACCAGTTGTGGAAGTCCAGTTCACACGCGAGATCATTGCCCTGAGTATTTGCAAAAGTGTGAAGAGGCGAGAAGAAAATAATATTTATTGGATGTCTATTATGATGATGTACCATCATCTTATCCAGACTACGAGTCATCTTCTCCATATTATGAAGGATATTATTAGTCAGAGGTGAATTACAACTCTGAGCGAAATTGGGATTGTAACAACTATAAACCAGAGATGACATGAAGCTCAAGTAATCGGGATAATTATAACCATTATCATGAAGAATACTCTCAGGTGACATACAAGGATCATAATCAATGTCAATTTCCTATACAAGAGAATGTTATCCAGAATGTTATGCAATTTCAAAATACGTATAAATCTGAGGAGGAGGAAACTATTGCTCGATTAGAGTTGATATTGCCCGAGATCGATATGCTGTTGTCACAACATCATCTTTCATATCAGCAATGATTTGACTACTTACCTATCAAGCGTGATGCGTTACTGTTAAAAATAGAATTAGAAATTAATCTCACCATTTAAAGTTGAGGATTAGGTCATGGAGATTAATACCACACAATTTCCTTCAGTTGTTAAAGAATCATGTGTAGAACAAGTGGTTGTTGATGCTTGTGATGATGAAGTGGATAAAGAGGTTATAGGTCTTTCAGAGCAAAGAGTGGAATGTTTAAACCTACTAGATGACAAAACACCTTCTAAGAAACTAGAGACTAAGTTATTGCCATGTGGTTCTGATAGTCCTTCAATATTTATTATGCAATTTGACAAAGAGAGGGATAATGGCTCGTATTCGAAGAAGAGAACGGTGAGTTTAGAGAACATCGGATAACTTCTTCAAAGGAGATCTCACAACAATTCTATAAACATGCCAAGGACAGGAAAGAAGGTGTGGACCCGACATGTCAACTACCATGCATACATTGGTAAGTCTATGGGAAAATGTGGATTTAGGATGTCGACCATTGATTCAAGAGGCATGAGACCATGAAAAAGAAAATAGAGATTCGGTATGTCTATTATCGAGCATTTGTTGGAAATGTTGTAGGAAAATGCTCAATACGACTACCATAAATGGTCGCAGGTAAGGTCTAGCTGAAGACCTAAAACTTAACGCTTGCGGGAGGCCACACGAGAACTTTGTAGGTGTGTTTACTAGAAACCCTCACGAGACTACAACTCATCCACTGGGGTCTACCAAAGGGTTCAAAGGCTTGTTGCATATGCTAAATGCAACCGTGATTCCTACGAAAGTGAGTTTTACTTCTAGTATTAGTTTTTGTGTCCGTTGTTTTGTTTTTTTAGCTAGTTCAATCATGCACTAGACGCAAGCACTCAAGTGTGGGGAGGCGCAAGTACCTTACTAAAAGCTCTCACTAATGATCAGGTCTATGTACTCCTTCCTTAGCTTTCTTATTAATCATTACCTTGTTTATTCATGTTGTAAAACCATACATTGGGGATAATGTATCCCAAGTGTGGGGATAAAGGGAACAATTGAAAGAAAATATTGAACTTTTTAAAAAATTGAGCAACTTTGAAAACCTTGTGTAAGTAAACTGAAGTGTAGATGGAAGTCAAAACTTTGCATACATGGTTTATTGTTACTAGTTTGTGCACTTATGGATCCTTTGGCATGTTTGTTTTAAAATTGAGTAATGCGCCCTAATCATGAATCTTCATAAAAGTAGGTGAAAGTACTAGGTGGTGTAACAAACCAATTGTAGATAACATACATGCTACACATTTTATTGTTGGGTTTGTTGTACCAAATCAAACTAGTTTAACCATTTAAACTTGAAAACGCAGCGGATTAACATCAAATATTTTATCATTTATAATCTGAAAATAAGGTTCATTTCATGACAATAACAAACCCAAGAACATAAGGATCTTATATATGTGTTTTAACTAGCTATCAAGAGAAGGAAACAACCAAAACAACATCATCAAACTACCTTTGTAGGCTGCTGAGAATGTGAATGAAACACCTTCCATAAGGGCTGCTAAAAACGTGATTTGGGTGAAGAAAAGGCTGCTCTTGAATGGCCAAAACACCAAGGTAGATGTCCTCAAGTGTCCATACCCACAAGCCTCAAAGAAAACACCATCTTTGCTAGGATTTGAACACCAAATCGGATCAAGAAGGCTGCTGGAACCTCTATTCTAGCCGTGAACATCAACAAGGATGTTAGAACTTTGTTCCAGCCATGATATCTTTCTTCCAAAAGAAAGATCATGTTCTTGTGACCCTTTTGCATATAAGAGAGTGAGAAAGATCTGAAAATGGAGTGTGTATGTTCTAGGAGAGCCAAGCACCCAAGAGAAACACAAAACAAAACAAAAGGGGATGGCTGCCAAGAGGGGGCAGCCGAAACCCTTATCAGGGTTGTTCCCCTTTTGATTTCCCAAAATGGTCCTTGTATATTAATCTTTTCTCAAACTAAAGATTAATAAAGATACATATATAATTAACCTTTTAATTATATAACATACACACACTTTTATTATTTGATATTATTTAACTAAATTAAACAACATGACAAATAATATACATGAACAAAATATCCATATAAGTTGTTCAATCTCATATGCAACTTATTTAGAAAACCCATTTTCTAAATTGGTGTATTTATTTAATTGCATGATCATATCATCAATTAAATATTAATTGGTGTTTGCTAAGCTTGTTATTGGGTATGACCCGACTTGGATCATAACGTACTAACCACATCAATGTTCTATGTGTCTTGGGCATAAAGAATCCAACAATCTCCCACATGCACAAGATACATAGAAGATTGATGCAAGCAGTAAATACCGCCTAACAACGGTTTACTACCCTTAATACGCATGACTATAAGCCATTCAATACAACCCCTTCAAGTTCCAAACTTGAAATGATTTAGGTGAATCAATCATTTATCCTTTTGTTACAGATGTCATGCTAAATCCAAGGACACAGAATGATCATTCCTTGTTGATTTAACTTAATCAGGCCTTAGACATCATACTCTCAACGAATAAGAGGAACAAATCCCATCTTGACTACATACGTTTCTCACAATCACCTTATGTCATACCTGAACATAGCCTTATGTACTGACCATTATTTCATATCAGCGAAGAACTAGCTCAAGGTATAACACTTGGTGAATATCAAAACCCAATATGTATCTCAGGTCAGAGGATACCAAATGATATTCGCCTTTACTCAAATTTACTTATGATCAATCAATAAGATTCCATGTAGTAAGATTTGAGACGCGGGTCAGTCCAATATTCGTATCCCACGAATATCTATGAACCTTAGCAGCAACCAATTTCTTTATATTCATGCCTTATGAATATCCACCAATCCAAGTTCATAATAGTCTTACATTCATATTTGTTCCAACAAATATGACCGACTACAGACATTTAGAATAAAAGAATTATTCATGGATGTAAACATGCTAAAAGGAAACATAACTCAAATATATAAAAGAGTTAAATATTACAATTGTTCCATGTTTTATATGCTAAACAGATCAATTCTAATCACCAGTAAATCGAAGTCCTAAGGCACAAGTATGATCCTCATACTTTGCCCTCATCAAGGAGCTTCGTTAGTGGATCAGCAATATTTTGATCTTTATGAACTTTACGAATACATATCTTTACCCTTTTCAACTCCATACCTTATGATGTTGAATCTCCGCTCAAGGTGCTTAGTCTTTTGATGAGTACGGGGTTCCTTGATTTGAGCAATCCCACCCATGTAATTACCAAAGATTTCTAGGGGTCTTGAATGGTAGAGACCATCCCTAGATAAGCAATGGACAAATTTATCCATGCAGCTTCCCAAGCTGCCAATGAAGCGGCTATGTATTCGGATTTTGTAGTGAACAATGCTACCGTGTCTTGCTTTGAACCTTTCAAGGACACTTCTCCTCCATTCATAATGGAAATATACCCCGATTGTGATCGAAAATCATCTCGATCAGTTTTGGAAGCCTGCATCCGTGTAACCCTTTACAACGACTTCCTTTTCAATAGATCCGTATATTAGAAACAAATCCTTAGTCCTACTAAGGTATTTCAATATACTTTTAAGAGCCATCCGATGGTTATTTCTATTGGTATCTACTTTGTCATACTTAATAAGCATGACTCGTCTGGTCTAGTGCATATCATCACACAAATGATGGATCCTATAGCAGATGCGTATGGGATATCATTCATTTGATTTTGCTCATCCTATGAGCTTGGACATTGAGACGTAGTCAACACTGTCCCTCCTTGAATAGGTACCATACCTTTCTAAGAGTTTTCATCTTGAACCTTTTCAAGATTTTATCAATATATATGCACTTTGGTTTAACCCTATCAACCACCTCGATCTATCCTTATAGATCCTTATTCCAAAATATGGGTGGCTTAAACGAGATCTTATATGAAAAACATCTTCCAAGCTAGGTTTTAACACCTTCCAAGGTTGGAATATTATTTCCAAATAGTAGTGTGTCATCAACATACAACACTAAGAATACAATTATGCTCCCACTAGCCTTTATATATATATACATAACCTTCTCGATGCTTGTTTCAATCCATAGATTGATCACTTTAACTTATATGCATTATTAGGATGTCATGGATGGACAAAACCATCATGCTAAACTGTATGGACAGTCTCTTCGAGATGTTCATTAAGAAAAGCGGTTTTGACATCCATTTCCCAAAACTCATTTTCAGAATATGCAGTTATGGCACATGATATCCTAATCGACTTTAGCATTGCCACGGGCGCAAGAGCTTCATCATAATCAACCAATTGAGTTTGATGGAAACCTTATGCTATAAGTCTTTGATTTATAAGTATTCAAGTCTCCATGCATATCTGTTTTCGTCTTGAAAACCCACTTGTATCCAACCGGTTTGGAGTTAAGTGGAGGGTCAACCAATTCTTAAACTTGGTTGTTATACATGGATTGCATCCTTACGTTCATGGCTTCTAGCCATTTGTCCCAATCCAAATTGGACATAGCATCTTGGTATATGGTTAGCCTACAGGGGTCGACCACATAGCATTCATTCTTGGAATGTTCATATCACTTAGATGGAATACTAACTCTACCAGATTTGTGAACGTTTTGTGTATATTTATCAACCTCTTGATTATCATCAACAACCTCTTGTTGGTAGCTAGTGTCAACCAAAAGTGTACCGGCTTGTGGATTTTGATCCTTATCAAGTTCCACAGTTCTATACGTCATTCCTTCCATAAAGAACTCGGTTTCCAAGAACTTAGCCTTTCGAGCAATAAATACTTTTGCTCTGTTGAGTCAAAGAAACAGTATTCCATACAGTCTATGGGATATTCAACTAATCTACACTTTCTTGGTCCGGGTCATATTCAAAATATGAGACTTAAAGAGCAATGCGAAAACTCAAAATGATAAAGATGGTAAGCTCATAGCCATAATAAATTGAACCATACCCAAATAGGGTTCAGTTTCTTCTTTATCAGAATGAAGAACACAGATATTTATGTAGAGTTGATATTCTACTTCATTATTGAAGATTTTGAGCATTTCAAAAGCTTCATACTTATGCGTCATCAAGTGCACACAATAATAGCGACTGTAATCGTCGGTAAAATAATGAAGTATCTTTCACCAATCTTTGTCATTGTCTTAAAAGGACTACATACATCCAAATGTATCATTCCTAGTAAGTCTTTTGGTTCATACTTATCAAATGAAACATTTTCATTTGTTTCCAAAAGACCATTCTTTTGAAGTGTTTGAATCCAATTCTTGTTTATGTGACTAAGACGATAATGTCAAAGATAATAATAACTTAAACCCATTTTAAGTTTCTTTGTGCTTAATGTGTATAATAAGTCATTATAGGACGAATTATCATGAACCAATTCATGGATATCATTAAAAGGCATGTCCTTAAAATGAAATACATCATCCATAAAACTTAATACCATTATTTACAAACTTTAAATCATGATCACATTGTTTTAATAGGACACCTTAATTATGTTCCTAGTCAAACTAGATGCATACAAAAGGGTTTTGAGAACAACTTCCAAACAATTTGAAAGTCTCAAAATAGAGTTTCCTTCCTTGAAGCGCACATTTCTTTTGAACCCCTTTGCAACAATTGCAAGAATAAGTTTCACATCCGGTATCCAATACCCATGTGTTTGAAGAAATGACATTTAATACAATGTGTGAATCATGGAAATTGTATTTGAGGTTTGCTCAACATCCCTCTTGTCTTTCAACTCCTTGAGAGGAGGAACAATTCCTTTTCATTGTCCTATCTCTCCATACTCAAAGCATGGATCATTTTCCATTACCTTAGGCTTCGTAAGCTTAGGTTTTTTTTTTTTGAGGTTTCGCTTTAAACTTTGCTTTGATGTATTCCTTTCCTTTGGCGATAATTGCCTTAGGATCAGGATTGGCCATTTATTATAGCCTCCCTCATTGATCGAGAGAATAGGTAGAACCTCTCTACCCATCCCTGCCTTGGTTGCTTTGAGCATTGCGTGAAGTTCACCAATGCTCTTGTCCCATCCATTCATATTACAGTTTATTATGAATGTCTCAAACCTTTAGTTAGGCAATCAAGGATCAAATCCTTGGCCAACTACTTTGAGACAGGACAGTTAAGCATCTTGAGGCTATCAATGTGGCTTTTCATCTTAAGAATATATAAGATGATATCGATTGGGTTTCTTCCATGTGACATGTATAAAATGCTCGAACCGTTTCGTAGCAATCTACTAAAGTTTGTTGAAGGAACATTTCCTTTAACTAGATTATCATGTCATATGCCCCATGATGCTCCAAACCCTTTTGGAGTTCGGGAATCATATTCAGAATATGAGGTAGGATACTTGCACAGAATCCTTAGTGTGCCTAAGCCAATCGTCAAAAGGCCTTAACATCAACAGCGTTGGTTGGTGAGGTATGGGATCGTCAAGGACATAGGCCTTTACTCATTTTTGAGAACGATTCTCAAATTTCAAAATTGAGTCCATAAGTTTATTATGGTTAAGACGATCCCCTTTTAAGATGGTTCTAGGTGATAGGGTAGGGACGGTCGGGGTAGTAGCATCGTGGTTTGCGGCCATTACTACAAAATTACAAAGTTCATTTTAGTATTTCTGAAAAATTGCATTTTAACTATTAATACCCTTTACATGTCTCATAGACAATTAATAATTAAAAATCTAGAATCCAACGTTACATTTAAATGATGGTTAGGTGACCTTTATCTCATTATTTAAATTAACAAGGTAGTCAACAGTTGACAATTGCAACCTATTGCAACTTCTAGTCTTATGGGAACGGTTAAACATCATATGTTTAGTCGGCATGTTTAATCCCATCAACACCATTGTAAGCCATGCTTCGGTGACCCTAATCACATGGTTTCCAATTCAAGTCGTCCTACTTACACACACGTGTGAGTTTTCACATACAAGCAGTTAGGTGACCTTTATCCCACAAGTACATTAGACTCACCTCAAAGATACAAGTTCCCTACAAGTGGTTAGGTGACCTTTATCCCACAAATAGTTCCCAAGAGATTCGAGTGTCGTGTAAAAGGATGGTGTTAGACTTGTTACCAAAGGGATTTAAGTTTCCATTAATTCTAGTTATGAAAACTCTATGTACCTTGTATTCGCATGCTTTCAAATACATGGTACCCTATGGTTTATTTTTAATAAAACCTCTTTTATTAAATCATTAATCCTTTTAATAACCTTTTATTAACCACTTAATGATTAGAAACCATAAATTTTTAGCTTGTTAAGTTTGCTAATGAGTTTGTTTTGCATATCCAAATATCAAACAACAATCATACAACAAACAACCAAACAAGCATAATCATACAAACATATGTGCATAACCATAGCCACTAAGTTTACTACACTTGTTTGCCATCACAAGTGTTGTCATAAGGTCATTCCTAAGGGTTAAAAAATTGACACTTCAAAGTGTCCATGAACTTCCACTTGAACCCGCATCCGTATGCTTCAAGTGTCCATGTCTTTTGTGTCCTTGCTTTTGGGTCTTCTTCTTGTGCATCTTCTTTTACAAAATTATATCCTAATACAATTTTCTAATAAAAGAAATGCACCTATTCTATTTATTACATAACCAAATGAATAAATAAATTACAACCCAAATACTTAAACAAAAGAAATTATTACAACCCTTTTAAATGAATACAACCAACATGACAATTCCACAATCAACCAAATCCAAAACACACATGGTCAAGGCTATGTTATGCACTAAAACATGTATCCATATACATCATTTCAAGAACTAAATGAACCCCTTGTTATAACCTTAAAGTTCTGGCCAACATGAACCAAAACTTTAGGGTTATGTCCAAAATAATATAATCAACCATTTGATGTCATGCTTTCAAGGTTTAATCATAAGCATGCATGATATAACCTTGAAAGGTTGGGGAATCATCATATCATCACAAAACAGCCCTAATTTGGTTGTTAAAGCCTCATAAAACCAATTTTACAAGAACACATGAAGCTAGTCAACCACATATCCGGCTCTAGATGCCAATGTTGGGTTTGTTGTACCAAATCAAACTAGTTTAACCATTTAAACTTGAAAACGCAGCGGATTAACATCAAATATTTTATCATTTGTAATCTGAAAATAAGGTTCATTTCATGACAATAACAAACCCAAGAACATAAGGATCTTATATATGTGTTTGAACTAGCTATCAAGAGAAGGAAACAACCAAAACAACATCATCAAACTACCTTTGTAGGCTGCTGAGAATGTGAATGAAACACCTTCCATAAGGGCTGCTAAAAACGTGATTTGGGCGAAGAAAAGGCTGCTCTTGAATGGCCAAAACATCAAGGTAGATGTCCTCAAGTGTCCATACCCACAAGCCTCTAAGAAAACACCATCTTTGCTAGGATTTGAACACCAAATCGGATCAAGAAGGCTGCTAGAACCTCTATTCCAGCCATGAACATCAACAAGGATGTTAGAACTTTGTTCCAGCCATGATATCTTTCTTCCAAAAGAAAGATCATGTTCTTGTGACCCTTTTGCATATAATAGAGTGAGAAAGATCTGAAAATGGAGTGTGTATGTTCTAGGAGAGCCAAGCATCCAAGAGAAACACAAAACAAAACAAAAGGGGATGGCTGCCAAGAGGGGGCGGCCGAAACCCTTATTAGGGTTGTTCCCCTTTTGATTTTCCCAAAATGGTCCTTGTATATTAATCTTTTGTCAAACTAAAGATTAATAAAGATACATATATAATTAACCTTTTAATTATATAACATACACACACTTTTATTATTTGATGTTATTTAACTAAATTAAACAACATGACAAATAATATCCATGAACAAAATATCCATATAAGTTGTTCAATCTCATATGCAACTTATTTAGAAAACCCATTTTCTAAATTGGTGTATTTATTTAATTGCATGATCATATCATCAATTAAATATTAATTGGTGTTTGCTAAGCTTGTTATTGGGTATGACCCGACTTGGATCATAACGTACTAACCACATCAATGTTCTATGTGTCTTGGGCATAAAGAATCCAACATTTATTACCTCTTTCCACCTTTTTCGTGAGAGTTGAGCCTAATTAAGAGACTCATAGTATACTGTGTGTTACTTTATTTCTTTGCATAAAGAGGGAACCCACGGTGTGCATACGAGTTAGAACTCGTGTAATTGATACATATCAAGATCATAGA